>JADKXX010000398.1:0-532625 GCA_017310255.1 Butorides virescens
GCAAAGAGTCTGGCTCCATCCTCGTGACATCCACCCTTAAGATATTTCTGTGTGTTGATGAGGTCCCCTCTCAGTCTTCGCTTCTTCAGGCTGAACAAGCCCAACTCTCTCAGCCTTTCCTCATAGGGGAGATGCTCCAGTCCCTTTATCATCCTAGTTGCTCTCCTCTGGACTCTCTCTAGGAGTTCCTCATCTTTCTTGAACTGGGGAGCCCAGAACTGGACACAGTACTCCAGGTGGGGTCTCACCAGGGCAGAGTAGAGGGGGAGGATAACCTCCCTCGACCTGCTGGCCACACTCCTCTTAATGCACCCCAGGATGCCATTGGCCTTCTTGGCAACAAGGGCACACTGCTGGCTCATGGTCAGCTTGTCATCCACCAGGACTCCCAGGTCCCTCTGGGCAGAGCTGCTTTCCAGCAGGTCAGCCCTGGTGCATGGGGTTTGACGTCCCCAGGTGCAGCACTCAACACTTGCCCTTGTTGAACTTCATCATTTTCCTCCCTGCCCAACTCTCCAGCCTGTCCAGGTCCTGCTGAACTTGATGGGGTGTGTTGGCATTTTGTAGTCCACTGTACTTTATCTCCTCTTCCCTGCCATGAGTAGACTTTTGAAGGCCATTACAGTCTGAGACAAGGAGTTCCAGTTTGTATCCTGTTTTCTTTGAAGCCCTTAGTTCCTGTTTTCATTTGATGCTTCCTCTGCTGCGTTATTAGAAGAGACATTAAACAAGCTCCTTCTCCAGCCACAGATGATGTTATAGATTTCTTTCCTTCCCTTTATGGAGTGAAGCACCTAAGCAAAGGCTTTTCCACATGTGGGAACCATCATACCTAGGATCACACTTGCTACACTTTGTTTTACTTTTCCTAGCTCTCATGTACCCTTTTTTGAGGTGCGGGACTAGACCAGAACAGAAATTTCATTAGGATTGTGGCTGAATGAATGAACTGCATGGAACAAATGAAATCCATTCATTTATGGAGTGGTGTGCTGGACTAAGAAGAAAAAAAGAGGCATGTGGGGGGCAATCCAATACTCCAGATACTAAACCACAACCCAAGCAAAGTTAAAATGTGGAACGTGCAAAAGTGGCTTAAAGTCTCCAATGCACAATGAGTGTAAGAGAAACACAGAATACAGGTGAGCTTTTTACAGTGATTTCTGTGCTGAAATATAAAGATAAAACACACAAGAAAACTATTTTCTGGGATGTTATCTTTATGTCTCAAGCCTGCATTGTGGCACCACTTCAGATGTAACAGGTTTGCATACCTATATAGCCACTTTATACACACAGGCCCACCACATCCGCCAGAAGATGTTTACACACAGTTACTTATTTCTTATACAGCTGGGTCCAAAGCTTCTTCCTTGTCATGGCATATTTTTGGTGTTAAATGGAACACCATGGCTCTGAGATAAGTTTTTCTGTGCACAGACTGAAACCGTTTCCCTATGCTGGCTGTTTCCAAAGATGGTTCTTTGTCTTCTTGGCGAGTACCAGGGCACCTAGCAAGGTCACACTTTGAAAATTGAAACTACCAGTGTAGTTTCACTTACATGTACTCATTTGCTTCCTTTTATTTAATAAAAGAAACATCAGCTAAACCAGCAATACTCAGTTCTGAAAAAGTAGGCCTCTACCATGTAGGCAAAATAGTAATTCCTTAACTCAAGTGAGGCACCTTGCACATCTTACTTTTGGCTTCAGGAACCTGCATAATACTGTCAGCATGTAAGAGCTGTGCTACATAACTGAGCCTTTTGGAAGCAATGTGCCATCCCTGCCCTGTAGGACCTCGTTCCTACAGTCATATGTGCTAAGTTGAGGACTTTAAGGATGGCTGTTATAAAAACACCCAAATAGGCAAGACACCCCTCCTCTCATCCCCCTTGACAAACATTTGATACTAGAAAATACTAGCTTCCTCTCGTAAGTCCTATTGAACTATTCCCTGCAGGATTATGCAAAACATTCCACCAAGAGCTTGCCACTCAGAAAGGAAATATTTGAGCTCAAGAGAGTTAATAAGGGAATGTATTTGAAGTAAGATATTAAAGGCTTGAAGAAGCAGACATGGATCTCCTAACTGTGGGATTTGAGGCAGTGTGGAAGAAAGCAGGCACCTAAAATCACTGGGAAAGATAAAAACTAGACTATAGATAAAAACTGCATCAGACAAGAAACATGGTACCTTCCAGAAAAAATTACTTCATAGAAGTAGATTGGAGAGATGAATTAGACAATAAAATGACCCTAATATCATGTGCAAGGTCAAGACTCGCTCACATCTAATATCCAGGATCATAATTTCAACTACCAGAAATTTCAAAATGAAGATAATAAATTCTCAGCATTCTCATCCTTCAAAAAAGTCAAAGAAATTTAAAAAAAAAAAAATAGGGGTAGAGGAGTGGGAGAAAAGCTGTCTTTCTTTGCCAAACAAATAGAGTATCAAAAAGAACAGAGATATGAATGGAAAAGTGATATTCCTGTGCATCTTGGTTCACAGTCTTTTCACTGAATTCCCTTGAATGAAATAAGTTTATTTGAAGGTTACCATGCTGCCAAAGAGCTGTGAGCTCTAGTGTGGCCAAGGGAGCACAAGAAGAGAACAGAAGGCACACACTGTGTGGGGAGAACCAGAAGGTGGTACTTCTGCCAGTGTTTGTAACATTTGTGATTGGCTGCTGGCCTGGGAACGGAAAGATTTATTTTGCAAGCTCTGTGGGTGCAGGGAAAAATTAGGGAGTAGAAACTGATCTCTTCTGAAACTGTAAGTTAATCTCTTATGTCCAGGATCAGACTTCCTCACTGCAAAATGTGTTTGTCTTAGTCACACGGAAAGGTGAGAGAATTAATAAAGTAAAAACAATGTAATGCTTATACAACAATAAAAAAAGCATAGGCAGTCAAGCCTGCAAGGTGTGAGAACTCTGGCCCTCATTCCATTACCTATGTAAAAGTATTCAATCCAACTGATAAATAAGTTATGTGTATTTAGGTTAATATCACCTGCACGCTTAACTCAGTAACTGTCTGTGTTGAATTCAATGAATTTCCGAGAACGTAACACCTTCTACTGAAACGGACCACTCACTGTAAAGGTATTAACCAGCACAGGCAAGGCATATACTTAACTTTTTTTGTTTCATAATGAATAGCATTAAGAGACTTATTTCTCAAGCTCTGGATAAAAGAAATGTCAAAACAAGCCCAGGTATCAGTGCGATTGTGCTATGTGACTTTCCTGCTCCATCTCTTATCTGGTGTTTAGAGAAGACTCGGCGCATTTGTGGGGGGAGGTGGAAGGAGGTGGAGGGAGTATTTATGTTGTCTGAGAGTCTACAGCCAAACAAATGTACATCCTGACTGATTTAAAAAGTAATTTAGTTTGGAGCTTTTCATTCAGCACCTGGCAACAGATAAACCAGAATAAGACATTAAAGAAAGTTCATTATAAGCACTTGAAAACTCTCCTCCCTTCCCTGTGCTGTCTTCTTCTAGGACTTTTTGTATAATAAATGTCCTCATCTTTGTCTTCAAGGGGCTCCTAAAATGTGATTTTGCTTGTCTAAAACACAAGCAAAATCTCCAGGGGTCTCTGAATGGCAGGCTGAACTTTCAGAGTTGCTATCTGCGGTTTGAGAAATGAACTCCACTGTAAACTGGGACTCACTTCTACAGATTTGTTAACGCTGTTACTTCACTGAGACTGAAGCTAACACATGGCACACATACATAGTGATTATTGGAGGGCAGGCGAACCCTGATTGCTCAGTACCACTGTCTGCTCTGGGATTACATAGATTTTTACTGAGTTCCTCTCCCAGTGCAAGATGTTTGTTGACCTTGGTCTTGATAGCACAGAGGCAGCGTATTAAAGACAAAGGGCATGTTATGTGTGTTTTTTATGTTTCTCAGTGCACTCCACCAGGAATCACTGTGTGGCACAGTGGAGAGATAAGCATTGATACAGGAGTCCCATATGGCTGTTACTGGCTCCGCAAGACAGTCGACACCACAGCAGGCTATTCTGGACAAAAGGAGAAGGCAGGATAAGAAGCTGAGCTGTTAATGCCAGCTAAGACACTCCAGCACTACGTCTGCTGCATGAGAACTGAGCAAGGCAGAGGTATCTGCCTCAAAGACGCCTGTCACCAGAATAGCTGGGTGCCGAGACCTGGAGCTGCCGTTAACACAAGGGGTGCCATCTTTTCCCATGCAGCCTGGGGGATGTAGGCACACTGATTACAATGTGCTGCTTTTGGAAAGTCTCATAAAGCAGGTCCGAACTGCCCAGAGGTATGCAGACCAGGCTAGACTAAAGTGCAAAGGTTAACGGGTTTGCTGATTAGAACAGCTGTAATCGAGTTAAGGACGATGCTTGTTATTCACTTAAGGCTGTGCTTGACTTGAAGCACATGCTGGTCAGTGTGTGGCTCTGCCCTTATCTCTGCCAGAGGAAGGGTAAAAAGCTCCTGTTACCTTAGGAGCACTTGTGAGTGTCTTCCTGTTGTGAGCCATCTGAATGTCATAAGGCCACCAGACCCTGTCTGCCAGAGCACCTTCAGGTAACTTTCTTCAGATGTCGGCAGGGAAAGTGTTGAGGCTAACACAAAGATACATAAAATGGGCTTTCACAGGAGACGTGTTGATCCAGCAGTGGGGAGCCGTTGGGGTGGCTGGAGAGAGGGCTGTTAAAACCTCTGTTGAGCAATGGCTTCTCCAGGGAGGAGGAAAAGAACAGGAGAAAAGTTACATGCAGCTGCACAACCCCTTGATGCAATTACAGCCACGAACCCAAAACTAAGAGTTCATTTTTTACACAGAAGTAAAAAAAGGAGATATAACACATTGCACCCATTGTGCCTACCACTGTTGGTTCCTGAATATCTCACTATTCATGCAACTGGGACCAAACCACCAGATTTTCTTTATTGCTGATATGACTACTAATAATGACTTCAATTTTGAAATTTTAAAAAGGAACAAAAATCTGCTACATTTTCTTTGAAATTTCCCATTTTGCTATCAACTGGATGTTGGTAGTAGTTGCAATTGGAAATTCATGTTTCTAAAATAAAAATAAAGGGTTTAATATGGTGATTTCTCTTGTATCAGTTTTCATTCTGTGCATGCCTGTGTTTTATACATAGAGAGAATTAAGCTTCCTCTATCTATATTTAAACACAGACATCCCTGAAGATACTGAAAGACAGGACCTGACTCTCTCCTACCTGTTTTAAGATATTCTAAAACCAGAGATTTAAGAGAGATTTTGGATTTAAATTAAAATGGAAACAGACATTTATATACATGCACACAGGTACAGAAATACATGTACACAGATCTCTGCCCACAAATGCATACTATGTTTTAATACAATATTAAAACATGTATATTTCACATTGCTTGAAAATTATTGCCATGATAATAATGATTCAGCAGTTCCTCTCTAAACAGTTCTTGCCTTCATCCTTTATAATTTGATATGATAGTACAAACCTTTGCACCATTTCAGTACTACAATATTCTTTTTTTGCTTTTATATACTTTTAGTGATTATTCTCACTCTTTCAAATGTTGCTTTGGCATCAAGGCACTCATGATCCAACCATCTTTCTGTTGTCCTAGCAAATAAATTCTTAAAAGGCATTTTTTTTTCCCACCATAACTTATGAATAGTCTATTCACGGCTGATTTATCTCCAGCCTTTCATGCCGATTGCCTAGAACACCCAATGCGTATTTTATTACGCCTATCTGTGTTCTCCTTTGTTCTCAGCAGTACTGATTTCCTGAACGAAAGCTGAGACTGACTGAGAGCTGCTCCTTCTTGAAGACACCAGGTAATGACAGCTCTGAGGGAGGTATGTGAATCCTTGGGAAAGGGAAGATGGAAGCCGTCAGGTAACAGCTGGCAGTTCCGAAAAGGTAGTAGTACATATAGGACTCCATCTATTTTGAACTTGTTTTAGAAAACCACTACAGCAAATCTGACCTTGTGGAGGACTTTTTTGGTGGTCTGCACATTACTACTGCCTATGTGGTTTTATGATATGGCTTATTCTTCAAGAGGACTATTCACCATTGTAATGGACAAGTAGACTACACGGCCAGTAGTGTTATTATTTGAGCAGTTCATCAGGAAAATAATGTCCGCCTCATCAGCGAGTTCAAAGCGCTCCCTTATAAGCATGTTGATCCCTTATGTTATCTTCTTGCAAAGCCCAGCAATGCAAGGGAAACTGGGAAACTAGCTCCAGGTTTTATTGTGGTCCCGGTCATTCTAAGAGTCATTTCCTTCTCTTTCAGGGATATAAAGAGGCATGTATTATGTGGGCAGAAGATTCTGTGTTCTGGTCAATAAGATAGGCCACAGAGGTCAATGGCATTCAGGCAAGCCTGCCTGAAAGCCCCTATAAATTTTCAAAGGTGAGGGAGGAAGATTTAGAGACTGGATGTGTTCTGCCTGTGCAGGAGGAAAGATAAAATGCCACTCTGTAAAGGGGAACAGAATATTAAGTCCCATAAAAACCTTAAGAGGCTATACAGTCTCCTCAATTGGGGAAGAATTTTGCCCACCCAGGTTTTATTTTACTGCAGGGACACATAAAAGGGCACTTGAAATTAATGCTTGGAACACAACTGATGCACCAAGGCAAAAGCTAAAGCTTTCTTTCAGCTCCTCTTCTGTCCCCATTCCTCTTTTGTCACCACCTATTTTGATGTAACACCTTCAGAAGAGGCACTTTGTCAGTAACACAGTGATGGAAACTCCCACCATCCCTCCGTTCCAGATGTTTCTCACTTTCTGTTTCCAAATCAAAGTTGGCACAGGCCCAAAGAAATACACATATCCTCACTCTGCCTAGGAATAGAAGTACTATTGTATGAGCTATGAATCCAGCTTAGATTATTCCCTATGTTTCATAAAAACTATTCCTGTCAGAAAACTCACTGGGACTGTCTTCTATAGGAATACAGTAAAGCAGGCCATGAAACACCTTGACTACCTCAGCTGGATATACGAGGAATAAAATATCCCTCCCTTTTTCCTATATATGGAACAATACTGGATATTTAAAATCTATTTGTGTATGTTCATGTAATAATATACAGGTTGAAGCAGTGCAATGGAAACAGAAATATTTTACATGCAAGGGAAAAATGAGGACTATTTGGAGGCGGTCAATGTTTTTTTTTATTCCCCTGGCTCTGTGGCTGTGCACAGGGACCAAGGTGAAACTACTTGGATACCGCTGGCTCCCAGTACAGCTTTGAGCCTACTTTTGGAGCACTGATGGAAGGAAGCTATGTCAAAGCCGAAAGTATTTGCTATCTCATCAAACTTTCTCATTTTAAATGGAGAGAATGGTAGGGATGCAGACAGAGAGAAGGCCTCTTTTTCCCATCCTGGGGAATAATTGTTGATGTAGATATTACATATACATCTAGCTAGAGTAAATAACCCAGAGGATCACTTTCTGTTGGCAGACCATTATGTGACTGGAATGTCAGTAGAGGGTTAGAACCAAGAGGAAAAACAAGGAATAGAGAATCAGGGTCAGAGGGAACAGTAGTGTAAACAGTAGTGTAACATTTGTTACATCTTATGAATAAACTATTTTAGAATGTTAAATGTCTTAGACACAAATACATGTGTCAGAGAAAATACAGACAGAATGACACAGCATATCTTGGTTCAGTTTCTCCTGAGCTTTTGCAATATCATTTACAGATGTGAATTTGATATCAATATTCTAGTTGTAAAAGAAAACCACATTTTGGAGAATGGGAGACATTCAGCTGAATGCCCTTTCCCCCAGCTACTTTTCCTTGACTCAGAAAATCAGAACACCACCAGTGAAACATTTTGTTCAGTAGAGTATGTATTTGTCAGAAACAAGCAAGAGAGACAGTAAATTACAAAGCAAGGTCAGAACAATGTTGCTTCTGATTTCTTTGAATAGGTGACAATATTTTTTCTTTTGTAAAAGGAAGGAAGGAAGGAAACTTTTTCTTCAGAAATAACAATACAGAAAGCGAGGCACAGCAGTATTTCTGTGAGGGTGTGTTGTCAGAAAATAAGAAGAATGATCTGTTCATATTGCTCTTTGAAGAGCTGAAATACCTGCATGCATTTCAATTAATGGGATCATGTTCTGGGAGGATTCTTAGTTCTCTGTCTTCAAGATGTTTACACTTTTATTCTGTTCCCTTCAACTTTTAATCCCACCTTCCTAGGTGGGATTAACCCAACCAAGCATGCATGGCACACATCTCCACTTGGAACAGTTCAGGATGCCTGAATTGAAAAGGTAGACAGAAAGGTAGACAAAATGAAGCACTCTTGCAGAGAATGCATTATTTTATTACTTATTATTTTGCCTTAACTATTCTGATAAGTGATAAATGATGCCTTAATGGCATCTGTTTCTCTCAAGTCTATGAAATGAGTATGGGGTGGCATACTAGAAAGCAGATAGCCAAGGCTGGACAAGATGGATCTGAGCTCTATGGCACGAAATTTGTTCTCCCTAGACTTGGACCCTTGTACAGTGCCAAGGTGGCCTTAAGCAATTTCAGAACAGGTTTGCTAGTGTAGCATGACTGGATAACTTGTAATGTCCAAGCTTCATGAATGTTAAGTTCTTTCAGGATCCTACCAACTGTTTATGAAATTTCTCATCTAAAGGATGAGAGAGGCTCCCCCTCTGTAAAGGGAGTGGGAGCTTATGTTAGGAGAATCTGCAGTGTTGTTGAGCCATTTTAGCTTGTGCCATCCCTTACAGAGAATCTAGTCACTAATATAAAATAAATCTAAATTCCAAAATTAACCTAAATCCTAGAATGAATCTAAATTAACTCCATTAACAACTACTGGAGATCGATCAAAGCTAGCTGTAAAAAAAAGTTTTGTTACACCTCCTCAACTCTGAATTATTTCTGAACCTGCTATGAATAATCTGGACTTTGAATAATTAAATGTAAAAAGGGCTTTTTGCTTCAACATGCATCATTCCAATGTTACTGCATAACAAACTGAAAAATGCAGTTTTCCAGAACACAGCACAATTATATCAAGATTTGAGACTTGGTATTGGGGACATCTTTTTAGGAAATAACTTTTGAACACTGGAAAAATCATCAAGAAGCGATCAGTTCACCCACTCTCTGGGAAACATGACAGTAAAGTGTGTAACCAGACAGAATGCAGTTTATTGATCTACTGTAACATATACATATATAAAATGTTCCACATTGCTTTGTTTATTTGTTTGTTTCTCTTTCAGTGCAACTCAGCATAACATAAATTTCAAATCAGTGTCTCAAGTTCAGCAAGCCTGGAACCAAGGTGAAAGGCAGTCAACAGTGTCCAAGTCTGTATCTACCTGAGCCTGTGGCCCAAGACCTCTAAAAAGCATGGGCATTCCTCCACAACTAGTGAAATTTCATATGTTATAAGATGGCATCAGTGATGGATTTTTCTCAGCCTGAACAATACCAACATCAGGATTTGTGGGACACCATAAAAATCCCACAGCTCTGCATGGTCCTGAACTGGCATGTACAATGCTTGTTCAGGCACCTCATGCTTCATAACAAGGTCTGAATGCTCCATCATCTGTCTTTGATAAATTATCTTCTGAATTTGGGGGCTGAAATTGTTTTCATATAATAGTGTTAGTTCTCAATACTGCAAGCATGTTTATTAGAAAAGGTATTGAGCAATGCCATAGCTCTATGGTTTTGACAAATTATTTTGTATTCTCTGCTAGAAAAAGCCCATGAGGCTACACTTCCAAATACTTTGCTATGATGACTGTATGCACACTGTACAACTATGCACTTACATGTGACAACCACTTTTGTTGATCAACACATAACAGCTAACACAGTCAGGCTATTTTCTGCTAAAATAAGCCCAACCAACTACTTGTCTCCTGCTGAATTTTTAACAGATGAGAAACTCCAGCCAGAGTGACTTAACTGTTGAGCAAGTATAAACAAACTGTGGGGGCCCAAGTGACTGATGCATTATTTTGGACAGAAAACAGCAAAAAAGCAGCAGTTCCTCACTCAGCTGTACACCAGGATGCGTTAGCAGGGCTAAATTCCAGATGCCCACTTGCCCAGCTGATTTCCAGAATGGTTTGGCTTGGTATCGCATGGTAACAAAGCAAAGCCTAGTACAAGCCCTTCCGTATCAAGACAGTAGGTGTTAGGTATCTCAAAACACCATGTACCACTCTGACTTTAAACAACGCAAGCACATATGCAAAACAAACTACTGATGGCATGCTGCGCAGAGATAACTGTATCACCGATCTCAGTCCCATTCCCAGTGGACAAATATGTTTGTCACAAAAAACCCCTAATACAATTCTCACTAATTGGTGCCTTTCTTGCTAGTTTCTGGAGACTGAACAGACCCCAGCTGGACTTAGATGTTCTCCCCAGACGAGCGCTGAAGTGAATTAAAACTGGAAACCTTTACATTCTCCTGTATCCTTGCATTTGGACTTCTCTTTTGTCCCTCATCCCATTGCAGCTTGCATTTTCTTTCAAAATTTAGCTATGCAAAGCTATTCTTTTCAGTAACCTCAGCATGAGATTATGTATATGTAGAATCAGAAATGGGAGAGACAAGGTTCCCACTGTTTCCAGGCTCTTCATCACATTGTGTTGAATAAAAAGTCAAGCAAGTATTGCCTCCTTTTACCAGCAGAGGACGGTACCTCATCTGCTTAAATGAGACCTGCTGCCGTGGCAATCACTAAGGTTTCCCGTGCAAACCATTGATACTTGCTCTGCTTTCTAGAATTTCAGGAGAAAGAAATGCAGCAAGATTATCTCGTATCACTTCTGCTGCATTCAGTCACATGCAATGTGGATGTCAGACAGCTGCTGGGCTGCCCATCACCTCAATACCTAGAGCCCCCCAAACTCCCACAGTGCAATTATGAAATCATGTGTGGTGACACAGGGATCTTGGTCCATAAACTTACTTAGTCACTTACTTACTTGATTTATTTTTAGAGGGTTCTATTTATTCCATGGAAGGTTTTTCTTTGTGAATTTAGTGCATTAAGGGATACTAGGCAGTATGGAGGCTGATCTCTCTCTACAAATGAGCAGTGGCATGGACCATAAATTCTGTGGTTTAAGGTCCAGTTCTGAGGAAGCACTTGCAGGCACTACCATGGGAGCCAGGATATCAATGGCACTAAGACCAGTTATGTCCCATGAATAGTTACTGGGCAGTGTTTTATATTGTGCATGTCTACAACAATTTGTCCAGCTGTTTTGCATGCAGATCATCATTCTCAGCCTGCTAGATGGCTCATATTTATGTATTTGACATACTCCTTAGCACACGTGTGACTCTCACCTGGGAGCCGACTCAGGCAGAACTAAAGTTAGGATTCACCTCACATCAGCTGTTCAAAAATTAGAGTTGTCCTACTTCAGTGAAAATGACATCAGCATTTTCAGGTGTCAATTCCTCCTAATGATAGGAAGCATTTGTACTCTAGAAGTAATCCTCCTCTGAAGCTGCTTCTCACTCTCTCCATTGAAAATCAAGCCAACAGAGCTCACTCAGATCAGAAATTTCACTTTCAAACACATAAAATAGGCAGCATTAATCCTACCATAACTGCCTTGTCCAGCATCTCACAGGAAGTTTGTCATGCTGCAGACAGCCAGCCTGAGGTTTCTTGAGTCCCCAGCCCAGAGGCTTAACTGCTGATTTATTCCAAACCTTTACTAATTGCCTGATGCATACAAGTTGCCTTAGACAATCAAGCTAAATGATATAGTATGGGAATATATTACAAATCACGTGCAAGGAAAGCTACTGAGATAGGTGCATTTAAAATAACTTTACTTACTTGGGCCTTCTTGGAATTCCTTCTTTCCTCATTACTCCTATTGATGGTACTAAGACTTATTTCTGAATAAAGTATGCAGATTGGGCCTCTGAAATAGCATAAAATGAAAATCACATTTTCTTCCCATTTCTGTGTACTTTCAGTGTGTTTATAAAAGCTATGGAATTTATAGGCCCGGAGTTTCACTTTACCTATACATCAAACACAAACAGAAAAAATGGCTTTTGTTTCCACAGTTTTAATTCACTTTTAAGTCCATTCAGGGTCTGTTCAGTCTCCTGAAACTAGCAACAAAAGCACCACTAGTGTTTGTTTGTGACAAACATATTTTTTGACTGGGAATGGGACTGAGATCAAACAGCTTTTGTGTAGGGAATTTTACAGACACCAAAACACAGCAACTTTTCTGGAGTGGATTCAAACCTAGAAATAAAAAAATGCATGGCACTATTGCCAATCTCCTTAGCTTGCAATTTCCTTCTAAAACACAATTAATCACAATACCCCATCACAATTTGTTGTGGTTTTTAATTTTTATAATGGATTGTCAAAAAACAGAGCTGTAAAATGTGTGATATTTGACAACTAGCACTGCAACTATTAAACATGGAATCTATTTTAATGAGCACAGTTTAAATAATATTAAGTTAGGCAGTCACCAGTTTCTTCCTAAAACACTACATCATTACAGATGGTTTGGTGGCCGAGTATTAGCAGAATCCTTTCTATATGGATTCTATAATACTCTCACTGTAAACCTGCAAAGGGACATGTTAGAATTCCTCCCTTCTCTGTAATAAAAAAAATTAGAACAGACACGCATAAATTCTAAGGATGAACAATCATACAGAAAACTCAGGAAAACTGAAGGATGGTGGCAAGAACAATTAAAGTCCAGATCCTCACAGACAGTGATGTGATGAGAGATGTGGCACCTTGCTAGTCACTGTTTTTTTCAACTGAGTTGGAAAGACTTCAGTATTTCAACAAGGCCAAGTGCCGGGTCCTGCACTTTGGTCACAACAACCCCATGCAATGCTACAGGTTTGGGGAAGAGTGGCTGGAAAGCTGCCTGGCAGGAAAGGACCTGGGGGTATTGGATGACAGCCGGCTGAATATGAGCCAGCAGTGTGCCCAGGTGGCCAAGAAGGCCAATGGCATCCTGGCTTGTATCAGGAACAGTGTGACCAGCAGGAGTAGGGAAGTGATCGTGCCCCTGTACTCAGTGCTGCTGAGGCTGCACCTTGAATACTGTATTCAGTTTTGGCCCCCTCCCTACAAGAAAGACATTGCGTTGCTGGAACTTGTCCAGAGGAAAGCCACAAAGCTGGCAAGGGGTCTGGAGCACAAGTCTTATGAGGAGTGGCTGAGGGAACTGGGGTTGTTTAGTCTTGAGAAAATGAGGCTGAGGGGAGACAACTGCCTGACAGGAGTCTGTAGTGAGGTGGGTGTTGGTCTCTCCCCCCTGGTAACAAGTGATAGGAGGGGAAATGGTATGAAGTTGCACCAGGGAAGGTTTAGGTTGGACATTAGGAAAAAATTTTTCAATGAAAGGGTTGTTAAGTACTGGAATGGGCTGCCCAGGGAAGTGCTTGAGTCCCCATCCCTGGAGGTATTAAAAAGACGGCTAGACGAGGTGCTTAGGGACATGGTTTAGTGGTGGATGACAGCATTAGTGTCCTGGTTTCAGCTGGGATAGAGTTAATTTTCTTCACAGTAGCTAGCATAGTGCTGTGTTTTGGATTTAGTACTAGAAGAATGTTGATAACACACTGAAGTTTTGGTTGTTGCTGGGTAGCGCTTAGACTGGCCAAGGACTTCTCAGCTCTCAGCTCTGCCAAGTGCACAAGAAGCTGGGAGGGGACACGGCCAGGACAGCTGACCCCAACTGGCCAAAGGGCTATTCCATACCGTATGACATCATGCTCAGCACATAAGCTGGGGGAAGAAGAAGGAAGGGGGGGGACATTCAGAGTGATGGCGTCTGCCTTCCCAAGTCACCGTTACGCGTGATGTAGCCCTGCTTTCCTCGGGATGTCTGAGTACCTGCCTGCCCATGGGAAGTGGTGAATGAATCCCTTGCTTTGCTTTGCTTGCGTGTGTGGCTTTTGCTTTACCTATTAAACTGCCTTTATCTCAACTTTTTATCTCACTTTTACTCTTCTGATTCTCTCCCCCGTCCCATTGTGAGGGAAGTGAGCGAGCAGCTGCGTGGTGCTGAGTTGCCAGCCTGGGTTAAACCACGACAATTAGGTTAACGGTTGGACTTGATGATCTTGGAGTTCTTTCCCAACCTAAACGATTCTATGATTCTATGATTTCTCACACCGGGAGTTTTCAAATTTGTAGTTTAAAAAAACCAAAAAATTCCAGCCCTGACTGAACTGTTTGTGTTAGCTGAGCTGTATTTGTGAGACACCACATTTTCCTACTTGAATTCAAGTTAGCATTGCTGAGGGTGGTACAGTGTAAGCTGTGTTCAGCTTGACTAATAGTGGTCAACTAGAAGGTGAAGGGGACATTTATAGGGTTGATTAAAAAAAAAAAAGATAGCCTCTCCTCTTTAACAAAAGTACTGCCTTTGGTTAGTAGAAAATCAAGCCGAGTAAGAAATCAGGCCATTCCAGGCTTCCTAGCAGAATACGAAATGTTGAAATTTGTTGGTCCCAGGAAAAAAGGCTGGGGTATTTCTTCCATGGGAAAGGGAATGTAAGCAGAGGGGAAAGGAGCAGGAGAGAGGTAAGAGCTTTGGAGTCTGGGATGGCTGTCCTGGCACCTGGGAGAAGCCTAACCCTGTACGGCAGAGACAGCTATGCATGAAACATTTTCTTGCTATGGACAGCATCCCTATTACTGTCCTGTCCCAAGGGATGAACATTACCTAAGGCAAATCTGGAAATATTCATATTTGCAATCCCTTTAAAGTCTTCCATTTTGGGTATAGCTCTGTTTCAATGAGCCTGGAACATCTGGCATTAACTGGCATGTTTGACCACCTCATGAAAAACAAAACTCATGAACCTGTATGTTTTACCCCTTTGAAGTGCTTCCAAACTCAGTAAGTAGCAGTGTTTTTTGCTGTTAACCTTGAGGAACAGAGATGACCTTCGGTGGGTTCATTTTGTTTTTCTTAAAAATCCAATAGCATTTGGTAACAGGATTTTCTCTTCCAGGGCTCTCTCATATCAGGTTCCTCCATCTGCAGTTTCATAACAGGACATGTCCAGCATTCACGCAGATAATCAAAAGGCAAGATAAACAGGTAAGGGCTATGAAATACTCAGAAATATACAAGCATTGAGCTTATCTAGGCTGACTCAGCAAGGCATTTATATTCATCTATGGAGAGAAGTTGCATGCTCATAAGCAGAACACCTATCCTTGTACTATAGTCTTAATTGCTTTTTAGCTTCCTTAATAATGTTACCAAAAGTAAAAACACTGGCCAGAGTTGTAGTTGGTTTTGAAGTATATTGCATCATTTACTCTTTGTCAGCTAAGATTCTTGTTCAAAATGAAATTTCCAAGGAAGGTTGCCATCAGCAAACAGATGACATTTAGATTTTTTTTAAAAAGGGATGTAACAATTCAAATTAATTTCAGCATTTTCAAGCAGTGAGGATGAAGTTTCCTGTCCTCGATTGGAAGAAGTTAGTACGGGCAACATGCTAAAATGATGAAGTCATTTGGGAAATCAAAATTAGCACAATATGAAACAAAACTTTTAAAACAGCAAGGACAGATATATCTATCATTTGTCTGTAGGAAAAGTTTCCATTCAATGAGACATTCAACTCTGAATTTTCCCAGATAATCAGACATTAAAAATGTTAGCTACAGGAGCCAAAATCCTAAGGTTGTTTGTGTTTTTCCAAGATTACCTTTCTGACCTCTGGTCAGCATATTGACATGATAGTAGTGTTACCAAAAAAAGGATGCTGAAAGTGGAACAGGAGCCTCAAAAATTGTATAGTCTATCCCTTAATGCACACAATCATAATAATTTTATTTTGCTACAGGTCAGCACTTCCCTGATATCCAGGTGTGCAAGTAAAACATTTGTCTGTGGGGCAGCTTGCCAGCCAGCCAGCTTACCTGACGTGATCTGGCCTGCCCTCCACACCTGGGAAGTGCTGGTGGGATACACACTGATGGAGCTGGGGAGGAAGCAAGCTGTCTCTTCTCTGACTGAGCTTTCTAAACAGATCAGTTCTTCTACTTGGAGATGGCCCTCTTTCCCCCAAGGCCATTTCTTCTCCCCACCATGCTCTGCAACATAACTATACTCTCAGCCTGACACAAAAAGCCTGTGAGCTTGCTTTGCTGTTCACCTAATAATTTGTGTGGAGAATGTTTTTCTTTCAAACCCTGCAGGCACATTGCTGATGCAAACAGTTTATGAAAATTGGTCTGATTATTCCGGCTGGTAATTCTACCTGAGGATGGATGAGTTTGCTTTGTCTAATTTTGACAAACTTCTTACAAATCAGTCATTTGAAAGATGGACTAAGGTTCAAATGTTTCTGAGTTCCTCTGCTTGGGATGAATTGCAATAAAAATGGATAGAGAGAGGGAAGAAAAGTTAGGATGAAACAGAGCAGGCAGGGTGAAAATACAGAAGGGTACTGTGAAAGCTGGAACAGAGATGGAGAGAGGGGTAAATTTTAATGTCTTTATGATTTTAAAAATAATTTTAACATATAAACAATAGCATTTAAATAATTTTAAGCATATAGCCATGGAGGGATCTTTCTGTCAATACTGAGTGGATGAAACCCAGACCTAAGCAGTACTGTTGTTACTACCACCGTGATACGCCTCCCTGCCATGAGGCAGACATCACGTCTGTTGATACAAAACTCAGTGGAAGAGGGTAGAAGGGAAAAGGTAGGGGCAAAGAAGGGGAATGCAAAGGCTTCTGCAGTAAAGCATGCTTGACAAACTTCCTCGTATCTAAGACGACCACTGTAGTCCCAAGCAAAGACAAGTATCTACAAGGAAACTGATGATTTGCCGTCCCTGAGCCCACCCCTGGTTCAGTCATGGTAAGTCGGCCCTTGAAGTAATCCAAAAAATATCTACACCACCTGCTGGCACTGCCTGCTCTCACCAGACTAGCCTCTCCTGCCGCTCCTGCACTCAGGGGCTCTGCATTGCTTCACCACATGGCAACAACCCCTTAGTCCTCCAGCATTCACTCCTTACTTCTATAACAAAATACCTTGCTCCTTGGTATAATTGTTGTGTTGCAGCATATATTGTTCATGAGACATAGTTTACTGGGGTAAGCATTGATAAAGCCTTATCTAAAATTTTGTACGCAATCTGCATCTGCTGAGGGGAACTCATATTGGAAAAGGTTCAGAGAAAAGGCCTCTAACAGAGCTAGGAAAGAATATCAGAACAAGGCTGAGAGGGATGTAGCTGGTTTATACATAATCTCAGGGAGAGCAGAAGAGTTATTTCTAGAGAATAACTTTAGCTCAGGGAAAAAAGTGCTATGAGCCAGTCATTTCCCACATGTTGTCTGGGAATTACAATAGTCCTAATAATCAGAGTAATAAGCCTCAGCGAACAGCCTTCCAGTTAGACCTGTGGAGACCAAAAGCCTAACTAACCTACATCTGAAGCTTGATCAATTTATGCAAAAGAAAGGAGTAAGAAAAAACAGTTGCAGGGAATTTGCTTAATGATAGCGAACTTTATGTTGGTGTGATCTTCAAAATTTAAACGTGAAGTTTTTTACATTTTTTACCATGAGGAGAATGACAAATGTCAAAACATTTGCAATTTTTTTTTTAATTTATCAATAAATTTTTTTACAGTCTATGTAATACACTACATTCATTTGGCATAGTTCTGCTATTTTGATAAATCTCATGTAAGATGACATGATCCTGTGTATGCATTAGACCAAGCTTATTTTTGCAACCAAGAATGCACTCTCATCCAAAATTTCAAGTTTGCCAGACAATATGTACCTTCCACAAAATCATTTTCTTGCCCTCAGTAATTACACACAATGGAAATTAATTACTGACAGAGTCCCATCTGAAGGTTTTCATCATTTTATGCAAGACTAAAACTTATTTTTACATACCAGTGCAACACTGGCTTTTTCCCCCCATACTCTCTGGATCTTCCCTAATGACTGAAGATGTATTATATTGCATCTTCACTGGATTAGACAGCTCCTCAGCAACATTCCTTTGAAACTCATGGGAGTAAACCAGTTAGTTCCTGCAGACATAAAGCATTTAACTTCAGAAGTTGCTGTTGAATATCCTCTTGGATTAGTGCTGGAAATGGAAGGATTTTATTGTCACTTGAAGAAGCAAATACATCATCCAGCTGGTTTCCAAATGCATAACCCAGAATTCCACATGGATTGAAACATGAGTGGCTCAACCAACCCATCCTGTGAGTCTGCCATTGCACTCACAGCCATGACAAACACCAGACCAGAAAATCCTAATGTTCTTAAATGACTATCAAACACATCCCAAGTGTTAGGGTTTGCCGGGAGTTCAGGAATAGATATGGAACCCCATGTATTTCCACTACTTCCTGTGTTTGTAGTCATGTTTCTTCTTCTTGACATGATGGCTATTGGGAAGTGCTTTAAAAGAGAGCAGTAATTAGAAAGGAAAGAAGAGGTGCATTCACCATTAAAGGGACATTTGTTTACTGATGGGAGTGGAGTTCTGTTAGCGTCCTCCTTTTTCACTAATCCTGAAACTATACACACGACTTTCTGTCTTTCATGAGGTTCATTGGACAGCAGCTCCCGGAAAAGTTTTCCTTTTTCTAATTTAATTACTTTTCCCTGTTTCCCTTTTTGTCTTTGTAGTTGATTTAGTGCCATGCAGTGTCCCAGATGGTCAGTCTGGGAAGCAGACACGGATGTTTTCAAAGAGACAATGTTGATTCCCTTTGGACCCAGAATGACCTTCTCCTCCCACCGCCCCCATCCACACTCATTCACAGATTTTAATCCCCAATAAACACAGTATTTAAATATGGAAAGAAAGGTGGGCCACAACTTGCAACCAACTAAGGACACAGGGAACCATGGCTGGCATTGGCGGAATATTATTTAGCAGAGCCCGGTACCATTGTTTGCAGCACGGATAAAACCAGCTGGCCACGTTATGCTTGACTGAGAACTAGACAAGGGAGGATCACATGTGAATAGGAAGTGATATGAGAGGAGATGAAGAAGGAAATCTGACATGGTTAAGACAAGGTCTGAGAAAGATAAAACTGATGAAAGCCCTCTTGGATATTTTAATCTGTGCCCATAACTGCAAAATTCATTACCCCTTTCTGCCCTCGCGCAAAATATAGAAACGAAAGAAATGTATTGTTATAAACTTGCCACAGAGAAAATACAGGTACTGTATACTGTGAAGTACTAACTTGCTTGACTCTGCACAACTCTGTGTTACAAATAGTTCTTTCAAAACCAGACATACAGCAGTAGGAATCCCACCTGAATTATTTTATCACTCACCCTGACTTTAGTACTGTGTAAACAAATAGCTATCTGCATTTAATTTGTGCTCTTGAAGTTGAGAAAAGTGAAAGGAAGGGAGAATCAAGCTCAAAAACAGATATTTTGCAGCAATATCAAAACTGAAGTTTTGTTAGTTCTGAAAGTGTAGTTAATTTTCCATAACTTCTAGTGACTTTGTCCCACCACTGAACAAAAAGAAAATGTTGTGTACTATGTGAAATTCTTTGATCACTTATGGAACAGAATTACTAAACAACTGCACCTGAGGGCTGCAATTACAGGAATATGAAATTATACCCACTACACAAGTAGAGATAGGATCGGTTTTTTCTAGTATCATACTGAAAATTTTTATGCTGTGCTTGTAATTACAAGCAGGAGATTTTCACTATATACATAGTGCCAAACAATAATTTCCTCTCATTAGCTACCTGTCAGTATTTATTTTCTCTATCTGCAGGGTGATAGGGTGTGTGTGTGGGGGGGGGAAATCACAAATGAGAATGGTGAAAAAACAAAAAGGGCAACATGTATTCCTTTGTTTCAGGAATGGAGCAGTTTTACAGCACTCTGTTCCAGATTAAAGCAGGCAACATAATGGTGTTTAGGAAAAATGGAATGCACCAAAAATATTTGATGAGAAATTAAGATATAGTACCAAGAAATCTTACAAAGGCTTGGTCTATGATTCAATATTTTGTTGCTGTGAAGTATGGTTTTTCAGCCAGATTTTCTTAGAAAATGAGGTATACACAGTTATGCTTTCCCCTTCGTATGAGTCCATTGGCCAATGCGGTAGAGGGATACTAAGCTCAGAAATATGAGGTATTTACAAATACCCTGAAGATCAGCAGCTGGTAAATGACAGAGTTTACTAAATGCCTCTGCTGAGGGATGTGGGGGGGAAGGCTGCAGTGCTGTTGTATTGGCCCAACCCATCAGAACATTTACTCAGTGTTCAATGCAGAGAACACGGGTGAAGGAACTGGCCATAGTGGGAGAAGCAGGACCTGTGAGGTCAAAGAAACTCTGCAAAGGAACTAAACTTATTGTGGCAAACGTGGTGTAGGAGGGTAGGATATCTATCCATTAAAAATCAGGGGTCATTAATTCCATCATTTACAGAGCAACTTGCTTTGATTAGCATAGCTGTGCCCAGACAGTCCCTACTGAGAATTTAGTTATACTAGAGAAAGGATGACTTACAGTCCAGCAATTAAGCCTTTTCCTTTTTCAGATACACTGTATCTAGGCTTTCTGTTGCTAACATGATGTTAGTACAGAGAGGGTGACAGTCAAATAGTGTTACTCTATATGCAGAAAAGCCTTAAGTAATTTCCTGCAGTCAGTGAGGTATCTGTTGTTCTAATATATGCCCCAAAATGTTACTATGCCTCAATGTGATTTAGTATGGTCCTTAACAAAGGCATTTGGCAATTTTTCTGGTCTGGCAAACTCCCCTAAAATCCAAGCACATCTGTTTTTTCTTTAGTCCGTCACCCTGTCCGAATGGGACCACAACTTCTCCACCAACTTCTGTGCACAGCAGATGCTTGGCATGTGTCATGCATACATGTCAACTGTATGTACATTTCCATCAACCCTATTTCAGCTTCTTCCTCCTCAGATACCAAACATGCCTCTTCCAAATTTAGTGACCTCATCTGAAAAGTTCTAAAAAAATTTGCAGAACTTTAAGCTGCATAATGAAAAAAACCACTCAAACACAATAACTGCCTTCTACAAAACCTGTGTAAGCAGGACCAGAGAAAAGGCCTCTGTTTGGGTGCAGCAGCAGCAGAGGCAACTGATGGTAAAGTGCTTCTGTTTTCTGATGGAGGGCCCAGCTCGCACAAACTTGAAAATGTTGCTGCAGAAATTGCAGAGGAGAGTCAATTAGCAATACAACCCCCCCCAAATATTCCTCCTCAACAGGCTTCATGGTGGAGCTGGAGCACCTCTCTCTCTCCCCATAACTCTTGGCCCTGTTGATCTCTTGCTGCTTCCTCCACAATCCAATGACTGTTTTTATTTGAATTTTAAGTTCCCCTTCAGTTCTTGTTCAGTCCCCCATAGCAATTGGTAATGGGCTTTTAATTGCTCATTTAGTGAATGAGGAGTAAGGGATGGACTGAAGAAGGCTTTGATGATACTTAGAAGATCTTGAGTTTTCTCTAAAGATGGACCCAAGCTGAATTCCTAGACAGGTTCAGGCCTTAACCCCCTGAACTCTGGCAAGGTTTCAAAACTTTGACCATCTTTCCTAATCCTCATTTTCAGAAAGCTCTGATTGTCCTTGCAGGCAAATATTAAAATCCCAGCTTCCCTGCACTTCAAACTCCAGATTATACCAGACATGGAGCTGGGTGCGGGCACATTTTACTCAAGACTGGTAGCTGGGATGGGGAAGAGTGTGGTTTAAAGAAGGATGTAATGGTAGTAGCTACCATGAACATTCCTGAGAACAACTTTTTTCAGGATTTGGGATAACCTTTTTAATGCCAATAAGGTTTTGTAGTAAAATATGGGGGAAATGGGAATTAAACAACCCATCTTGTTGTGTGATTTTCTGGCCAAATTTATTTGCAGTTTACTGAGACATCCAAAACTAGTGAAATAGGCACTTGGCTGAGCAAATCAAGGCATTTGGTTACCCACAGGCTCATTCAAAGTTGAAATCTGGATATTTTAATTAGGTCTGAAATGTTCTATATTTTAAAGGAAAAGGAGCCAAGACACTGCTTGGGTTAAATTATAAAACACAGCTGAAGCTTTTTCTCCTATTAGTACTTTGCATCTGTACCTGTACTGAAACAAAATCATCACTGATGTATTTGAAGGTAAGAGACCGTATTCTCTGCCACTAGGACTTAAGCACTTTTGCCAGCATTCTCTGGATTCCGCCATTGGTATCTCATCTTAATGTCCATAAATCTCTCTTGAAGTTAATTGTTTAAGCAGAGTCATAGCAAAACTCCACACCAACCTATGTTACGCAAGGAACCTGGATAGACTAGAGCTCAGATCTGAGGAATTGGGCCTGTGAGTCCCACTGAAATCCAGAGCTGGGCTCTGGTGGCATTTTCTGTATGTAAGGTTTTGACCAAGCAGATTTTTTGACCAGGTGTAGATTCCTTACCAATGCCCTATTCACTTGGCTATCCTTGTCTGCTCATGGGGAACTCAGAGTATACAGTTAGCTGGGACATCATCTCTGTTCGCCACCTCCAGGTCACAGCTACTGACACCTTGCATCTGAGGAAAGCCACGTGGAAACAGTTGATGTCAGTAAAGCCACTGGGACCAGAAATAGTATTCCAATCAGTCAAGTTGCCTTGGTTTTCTGGTCTAAGTTTAAACCTCTGCATCCCAGATTTCGCATTGAAACATTGTTTAGCAAAGGCCTACAATTTCCATGCAGCTGTGAAATGCACATCTGGTTTCCAAGGCAGCAGATAATCATTAGGGGGAGCTGATATGAATGTAAAATGAAATTATGTTTTCTAATCACTCTCACTGCTCATCTTAACTCTCAAAGGCACTGAATAGATAGATGTTAAACTTATAATGAGCAGCAGTTTCTGTTTCCCTTGAACTTAGGGCAAAAATCCCATTAGCCTCAATGGGTGTAGGCTTACATATGGAATTTTTACATTCCATCTCTGCCCAGCTTTTGGGCTGATCTTCACAGAATGTGATATCTTACCTAGCTGGGGCCTCGTGGGGACAATATTCCAATGATCTGCTTAGCTGGTAGCCCAAAACTGGCACATATTACGTTATTTTTAAACTATGTAACCATGTATCATCTTCCCTGGTGTCTTGAAAATTGCATAGCAGGATATATCATGCAAGACCAATTCTTATAAATCAGATTATACAGCCTATATTATAAACACAGGATTAAAAATATTTGTGCTTTATTTCAAAGATAATTTACACTTATGTCCTCATTTCCACTCTTAATTTTGGGACAGAAGGAAAAGCTCCCCAAGCCCCCTAAATCTTTTCCAATTACTTTCTGACTGTGAATTCGTATTTCATGTTCTTGATCTTTGTTGTTAGCAAGCTGAAAACATTTGCTTTTAAGTAGTGATTGACTACCATTTTTGTTTAACAGTAAAGGCACTGCTCTTCCATGACCTCAGAAATTACGTTTGTAACATATAGCCAGACATGTAACCTACCACCAGCAACAGAGGGATTCAATTAACTGCAACAGGGAGTCCAGTGTGATTAGAGCTAGTCCTTCACAACAGCTGAAGGTAAAAAGATAAATAAATAACAATAAAAAAAGAAATAAGAACACAAATACCCCACCCTTTGTCCCAAATCAAGCATGAATTCCTGCAGAAACTTTATTCTGGCTGGTGGAGATCACTTATGACATGCTTTCCTGAGACTTTTTAAAACAGGAGCAAAGCTTTGTTCCACCTTGATGAGCAGAGGATCTATCAGTGTGCAGCTGTCCCTAACAGACCTCTTTGTCAATCCAGTTACACTGGCAGACATGTCCATGGTGCAGGCCTGATGTTTCAAGACTGGTGCTGGGATATCTTTTTGCCTCATGCTTAACATGAAGAAACAAAAATCTCAAAGCATGCTTTTGGCATGCTTGTCTTGTCTTGTTTATGCCATCTGAGGCATAGGGGTTTCTCCTTCAAAGGTGAAGATATTAGTCATGTGTAGCTCCACAGACCAAGTAAAGCTCACAGGAGTCAGAGATAAGCCACTTCCAGCTGGGCCTCTGAACTCCAGAATGATAAACAGAAGTGAATAAAACTGAGCCAAAACAGACCAGGTACAGAGAATATGGCTATTTCCACATTTTTGCAGAGCTATACCTCTACCTAAAGGCTGTGATTTAAAAGAAAGAAAGAGGAAGGAGAAAACCTGAGCTGCCAACAGCTGTTGTTTCAGAAGCAATGAGAGTGAACGAGAAGTCTGTATGAGTACAGCCTTCTGTCTGGTACTTGGGGATTGCAATGGCAGAGGTGGCCCAATCATGCAATAATGGGGTGGGGTGAAGGAAAAGAAGTGTTGCTGGAAAAGAATCTTCTTCATAACTTTGACCTGAGGCTTTGCATTTAACAGTCAGGAACAACCAACTCTGTAGTTCACCCTTGCTTGGATCACATCACACATACTCTCATCCTCTGCCTCCATCATTAAGCTACTCTTGTCATGGTGACACCTGCACCATCCTCACCTCTTTTCCATTTTACAGTCCTCTCCTTCCTCAGTCTCCTCTGCCTCAATTTCTTCTTTACCTATATCAGTCTGTGGAACTGCATGTCACTTACCCTCATACTGCATGCAAAGCAATCTCCTGTAATTGTATCTTCTCTCTAGAGACTTGGGTTGATTGGGGTATATTGTACCTCAGTTGTCATATCTGCTTTGTGATTTTCTGTAAGGAGCTTATCTGAGTGAACTGCAAGCTATGTCTGTTTATTTTAGCCCACAATTAACATAGTTACAGGGGTAAATAATAAAGTATTCATAGCACTTTTTTTTTCTGGATGTATTTTATTAGGACCACAGTTTTTTATTATTTCTTATGTTAAACAAAATACAGAGTACTACACCATATGTTCACTCTCTTATATATTATTTTTGATTACAGGTGGCAGTGGCTATCCTGGAGACAGAGAGAAATCACTCTGGAGCATAGCCTGTTCATGGGTAACATTTTCTCCTAAAGTTTATCAATGCAAGCAGGGCTTTTTCTCTGTCTCTTAACACATATATACATGCTTGCATTTCCTATCTTCTGAAACTAGAGACTTTCTCATTATCCATTGAAACCTTTAATCCTTCTGGGATCCTGCTAAAGTGCCTGCTCTTAGTGATATCTTGCTGCAGTGAGTAACACAAGCTAATTATACCTCATGAGTGAGGGTGGGAAAAAAGCCCTCCTTTTTCAAGGATTAAATTGGGCTATCAGCACAGACATTGCACAGATATCTGCCTCTTTCACAAGCACAGAAAAAGCAACAGAAGACATTTTATGCTCTCATTTGTCCCTGCTACTGTCTTGTACACGTACAGTTGTAACTGGAATACTGTATCAGTCTAATAACAGCCAGGAATTCTCTCACACTTAGACAGATGCAGTCAGTCCATTGGCTATGGTGAAAACGCATTTGGTAACTCAGTGGCAATTTGTCACCATTGAACAAGAGCACCGAATGTTTTTTCTGGGGACAGAATGTCCCACAAAGATGGGTTATTTCATGTCTGTGAGCCCTGGAGGAAGATTTTCAAGACAAATCTGAAATCAACTGCTTGTTTTAAGCACGCCCAAAATGTGCTCACCCTGTCCTCTGTGCAATGTAAAAGAGACGGAAAACTGTAGGGTTTGAATCAGCCATCAAGGAGTGCCTACGTCATTCTCTAAATGGAGCAGTAAGATTTACATTGACATAGAAAAATAAATATTGCTGAAGTGTTGACGCTGTCAGAGACAAACTCCACTCTCCGGTACAATCCTACCCTTCCTGATGAAACAAGCTAGAGCTGCATATATAATAGGTTCATTTTCACCCCTTTCCTGCTATGACTTGTTCAAAAGCCCTGAAAATCAATGGGAGTTTTTTCCATCCATTTCCAACTGGCTTGTGATCAGACCTGCAGTGTTCAATATGTGCTACATCAAAGCACATACGGGAGTGGCTATCTCTATCCAAAGTGAATAGAGCTGTACAAGGAACCTATGTATGTGAAGAAAGGCTGAGAGAGCTGGGCTTCTTCAGCCTGAAGAAGAGAAGACTGAGAGGGGACCTCATCAACACATACAATACTTACAAATATCTTAAGGGTGGATGTCACGAGGATGGAGCCAGACTCTTTGCAGTGGTGTCCAGCGACAGGACAAGGGGCAGTGGGCACGAACTGAAGCATTAGATGTTTCAGTTGAATATGAGGAAAAACTTCTTTACTTTGAGGGTGACAGAGCACTGGAACAGGCTGCGAGTCTCCTTCTCTGGAGATATTCAAAGCCTGCCTGGACAAAGTCCTGTGTAACATGCTCTAGGAGAACCTGCTTTAGCAGGAGGGTTGGATTAGATGATCTCCCGTGGTCCCTTCCAACCCTTGCCATTCTGTGATTCTGTGATTCTGAGATACGGTCACCTTCACTGATAGCGAATGTGTCAGGTCACTTCTCTTTGCCTCAGTTTTCTTTGTTAGATCACTGTCTTTTGGGGTGATGGACTTTGTCATGCACAGGTGAAAAACTCTGTTTAGGCATGAACTATAATCCACATTAGCCTGATGAATTCAGGCAGAAAGAGAATCTGCTACAGTTAAGGGATTGCTCATATGCAACCACAGTCAGTGCCTGTGAAGGGTGAAGCAGGAATGGGTCTGGTCTCACGTTAACAGGCAGAGAAGATGTGTGCTGAGGAACCCTATGCAAATACAGGCCTGGGGGATCCTCATCCTTGAACTG
This sequence comes from Butorides virescens, assembly GCA_017310255.1. Taxonomy (NCBI): domain Eukaryota; kingdom Metazoa; phylum Chordata; class Aves; order Pelecaniformes; family Ardeidae; genus Butorides; species Butorides virescens. Next base: position 26,872 of record JADKXX010000398.1, read on the forward strand.
GTTTTGTGGGAGCCAGCTGCAGCACTGGAGGAGTCACTGCATGGAATATCAGAGCTGGTCCCTGCCTCCACCAGTGTGGATCTGGGGACAGAACAGCCCTGAAGTTCTGTGTGCTCCCAACCCTGTTTGCCTCACCCTGCTTCTGAGTAATCCACTTAATGGAAGTCTGGGTAAGGGCAAGTCTTCGCAAAGGGCTGTGGAAAGGTGGGCTGTGGAAGGCCAGCCCTGGGTTATCACAGCAGCAAAACTGCACTGCAGTCCAGTGGCTTTGATCACCTTTGTTATGAGAGAACGGTTTGTATGTGATTATGTAGTCATTGTAATTGCCTTACTCAGGTTCTAAGAAGCATTAGCAAGACTATGAAGAGGAAAAAATGTGGGCCAGAAACAACATGTAGCTAGAACCAGGGTTCACAGCTATATGTGGAATCACAGGAAGGGGAGAAGATCAGGAGACTAGCAAGTACAAAAATATAACCTAGACCAATACCTTGACATACTCCTCACACCTCCCCTAATCCGGCTTTTTGTACCTCCTAGCCTTTGTACCTCCCCTTGCTTCTCATGCCCTCGTACATGTCCTGACCAACACATATTTTTGGATCACCTTTGACTGCAGCTGTCCCGCAGCATGTCCCTGCGGCAAGGCAGTGATCAGAGATGGCAAAGGGAGCACAGTCTGCCAGAGGAGGACTTCTGAAGCACTGGGAGATTCCTGGAGCAAAAAGGCAGAGTATCAGCAGTTGTCTGGCCCTGGATCAATACAGCTGTCCATGAAGAAGCAATCCTGTGGTCAAAAATGGGGGGAGCTGCCTTGAGAGGTCTGTTGCTGAGCCACGCTTTGCATGGCTCAGACACAGCTCCAGATCTTGCCCAGTAGCCTCCTAAGAGGTCAGTACAAACTATTTCTTTGGGGATTCACACACTGAATTTGTCAATTTATTGTTAAAAACACTCAGTTTCATTTTCTTCTTGAAAAGCTGGTTTCCCCGACACCTTAACTTCTGCCAAGAACAACTTACAGAAATTCCAGGCATCCTGAGAAACACCTGCAAAGTATATGCTGGAGATCCTTGGCAAGGTCTTCCTCTGGGTGAAGTCAGTGGTAAACAGCTCCAGTACGATCACAGCTCTGGCGACGTCAGATGTTCTAGCTATGTTCCCTCTTGCATCAAAACCAGGGCTGTCTTCAATGCTTGTCTGAGCCATCAGAGGTTGCAAGTGAGGAGGTTCTTTACAGAAAACACTGAGAGAACAGTATCATAGCAGATGTTACAACAGTGACCACAACAAAAATTGGATGAAAGCAGCTTCTCACTGAAGAGAAAATGCTCAACTGATACTCTTAAGTAGGGGAAACATCCATCAGATGGAGCAAAGTCAATTGACTGGCATTTATACTTGATTCAATTCCAAATGCCACAGCACACCTGATTCCCAAACTCTGGGAAGGAAGGCACAGCAATGTAAGGCAGAGATTAGGAGTTCAGAAATCAATCCATTTGTTAACTTTCGTGGTGCTACAGAAAAAAAATAAAGTCAAATACAGAATCATTGGATAGGACAGATAAAGACATTAAGCATAAGTTTGTCTGGTTTTATTTTTTTCCCCCTTTTCCCTTTCTTGGGATCCTCTCTAGAGGATGTCTATGCGAACAGAAGGGGTACAATGAAAGTGAGGTGGGCTGGTGGTAAGTAATAATAATCACAAAGGATAAAAATTAGCAGCTTTTGTTCTTTCAAATTATAATTACCTGGTTACTCTTCAGCCATTGTGTCTGTCACTTAGGAAAAGACAGAATGAGGCTATTCTTGTTCACTTTATTAAAATCATTAGAGGGATTACAGTACATAGTACAGACTTTCAAAACCAGCTTGCTGCTTTGCTGTTTTGTTCGCAGGCTGGCCTTGATAACCAGTGCTATGCACTGCAACTCATTTCTGTGGATCTGCTTCCACCAGAGACCTGCTAAGCAACAAAGAGGTTGCATTTCTCTTGGGCTGTATGCAGCATGGCTAATAAGATGTGCTTCATGGGGAATACCCTGCTGGAAGCAGTGCAGAGGGAAGCCTGTGACCTCTGGCCAGGCAATAGCAGTGGATGGGCAGGAGAGGGTGCGGAAGGGTTGCTATGCCTTTGGGATAGCCTTTGGGATAGCCTTTGGGATAGCCTTTGGGTGGGCTTGGCACACCTCACTGCTGGGCTGTCCATGCCTTCTTCCCACTCAGCGCTCTGGAACAGTGCCCGTGGAGCACGGGGTGGGTGAGGAGGACTCTTCAGATGAACCCCATGGAGGGAGAGGCTTTCCTAAAAGAGTTAGTTTAATCTGTAAGCAAAGTGAAACATTAATCACTGGAAATAATATAACTACAAAGAATGTAGAACAACACTATTCTTCATGAAGCACCACAGGTGATGGTACACAGATAAACAAGAGACAGATGCATTTTACAGTTAGATTCAGATAAGGCATAGAGAAGACATCAACAAAGAACAAGTATGGCAAATTGAAGAAGACCTGAAGGCAGTATACCAAGTGACAGGATTACTACAGGTTATTTGCTATTGCACATCTGCTTGATTTTGATTTTTTTTATTAATTTTTTTATTGCTTTTCTGCTTCTATTTACATTGATTTATCATAGTGACTAAGGTAAACAAAGGAGGAATAATTAATTACTTGAAGCTACTGTCCCTCAGTCATAGTGACCAAAGGATTCATTGAGTTGCCCATCCACTGCATGAGTTAGTTTTACAGAGAAAGAAACTCAGGCTATGGTAAATCAAATGACTTGCCTTCACTCTGCTGCACAAAGAATTCAGGAACTTTGTTCTACACAGAGCTGCAATCCCTGCCAACAATGGCAAAGCTGAATTTACACCTTTTGAGAGAGCCGTCAGGGATGGAGATTGTTTCAGGATTTTTATTTGCTTCCCTAAGCTGCTTTCACACTCTGTTCTTTTTATCAGAGAAGCAGTTACATGTCATGCTTGCCCTTCATACAGAACTGCATGGGGGACAGCATATTTCTCTAAGTCCCTAGAGACAGTGGAAGTGGAGCAGAAAGCATAGAAGCAGAAACTGAAAAAGCAAAGTAAGAATGGCAGGAATTGCACAAAAACATTACCAGTGGTGAACGCTCTCTGTTTCTTTGTGGTCTGTTCGCCTTCTCTTTCCCACAATCAGCATAGATGTTCTACACAAGAAGCAGCAAATGGACAGGCCACTTTAGTTCTAGCAAATGGCATTACTAACATAACACAATATTACTGTATTTGTTCTTGTGATCCAGTCACTGATCAATTGTCTCAATGGTATTTGCTGTAACATGCACTGGGAGTTTCCCTGCAACCTTGGCAAACCTCACTGTGCAATTAGCACTGCTTGCTTTTATTGCCAGGTTGTAAACATTCCCGTCTAAAATACATCTTGGGCTGCTCCAACACATAAGGTAGAGACTTTTCTTTCAGCAGTTCAGGACATGTGCCAATAGGATTCACTGCTAAGACTTGGGAACACAGACCCTGTTAACAATGAGAGTTGAAATGCCACACCTTCTCGTATTTCACTCTTCAGCAATGAATTCAGGCATCCACAAAGAAAAACTCATATTTAGCTCTTGATTTTAACTACCTGTAGGAGGAGAACATCCACCAAGTCTCAACTCTTTCGTATTCTTAAAAAGCATGAAGTAGTGCAGAGAGTCCCTAAAGATGCTGCCTTCCTGCAATATGCTGGTTACCCAGGTGCTAGACACTTGCCTTTCTCGGACAAAGCCATTAGAAAGGTGTTTGTTAAAACACATCATCACATAAAAATTTCAGCATTGTCCTGGACACCCTGGGGACATGCTTTAGAGCAACTCATGGAAGACATACTGTATTGATCAGTGATATTTTTGCACCAATGTGAATCAGCAATATTCATTCTAACTTTACTAAGTTAATCAGCTGCCACTATTACAGTTACACAGAACAAGCTGTGGTCCAGTCTTTCTCTTCTACAAAGGATAAATGGGGCAGTGATGCAAATAATTCATTTTAGTGGTATTTATTTTATTTACCAAAAGCATTTCAATGCAGAAATCCACAGAGTACAATCCTTTCATGTCCAACATTTCCACTAAATCTCTGGTCTAAAGTCATGCTGAGCTGTTTGCAGAAATATATTAAACAGTTTTCAATTAAAAATTTGAAAAAAACGATATTGGAAATCAGAAAAACACTGAGGTCTGGCAGCAGCCCAGTGGTTTGAAACACTTCGAAACAGCTGTTCTAGAGACACAGAGGAAGTCTATGGTCTCAAGTCTGAACAAAGCTGTTAGTGTATTGTGTTTCACTCTCAGGAAAAGATAGCACCACCGTTACCAGAGATATGTGGAAATAGACAAGAATCTGCATGAAAATCTTCCAGCTATTCCCATTGTAGCTGTTTGTTCATTGTCTGGTGCTAGAAAGTATGTTGTCCGTCTCTGTTCAAGAGCACTGTTTTCTATGCTCCCAGGCCTTCAGCAGCCCACCTAGTGGGCTACGACTGAGAAGGGGGTGGCAGGACCTCTGATATTACTGAATCCAAGCACTCTGCAAGAAAGAAAACTGGGGCTACCTCTGTACATTGCTAGGGACCCCAGGAAAGTTGGAACACCAAATCAATGAAGAATCCTAATATGGTTCTTCTGAAGGGGAAAGCGTTTTCTTTAAGAACATCCTCTACATGGGAAAGATCCACATAGCTGAATTTTCACTCAATCAACTCAGGATACCAATTAAATGAAGGAATGAATAAGGTTAGGAAAATGCAAAAAATTCCTCATTCCTTGAAAGGTTCCCTGCACAACCTGACTTTCTGTCACATGTTAAGAGCCATCTCTCTACCTGCAGAGCACATGCTTTGTTAAACACAGTTTTACTGCATTTTACTCTGTGCTTCAGCTGGGAAATTCTAGTGTGCCATTTTCCATTACCTGGCGCACTGCATGGCAGCATAGCACTGGTAATTGCCCCTGTGTGGTAAGAGGAGGTTGCTGACTCTGGCTACGCTACCACAACTTGCTCCTGCAGTGGGGCCAAGTACAGGTAGGGGGATTAGGATAAAAGCTCCCCAGATGATGATTAGCTGTTTTCCAAACACTTTGCACTGCTTGACTGGCAGAAAACAATAGAAAACCTGGCTTTACATAAAGGAAGGTAAATAGAAACAGAAGAACTTGATGTGAGAACAATGTGGCTCAATTAAAAATCTATGGATAATTGTAGCCTTTGGATTGCTTTAACTGCTGGACACTGGACAGAAGTTTAAGGACATGGATTATTTTTCATTTCTTATTGTGGGAGAAAGTTTGCCATTTTACACAGCAAGACATACACCTTTTTTGACTGCAGTGAACTTGTATCTCTGAAATGAAACCTGACTGTGTGTTAAGCAAATGAATAAGTAAGCAATCCTCCCTTCTTTCCTGCAAGATTAGTAGGAAATAAACCCCAGTTTCAGTTTCAGGAGGAAAAAATCTACGTCTTAAATAAACAATTAACAACTGAAAACTAGAAGAAGTGTGTGTGAGAGAAGAAAAAGCAAATCAGAATTTTTTTTTCTTACTATTTTAGCACCTATGGAAGTGATACCCAGTTGCTGAATACTGACAAAAGTGTTTGTTTAATGAAAAACTAAGAGTAAAATAGCCATTTAGCTTTGCAGAGTTCCCTTTGCAATTTCTCAACCCATGTTACTGCAAATTTTCAGCCCAAGCATTAGCTAAAAAAAAAAAAAGTAAGGCAAAAACGAAGAGTGGAATTTACTAGATTGCTTTTCAGAAGAATGGGGAATGCTTAGAGGAAAATGGAAAGATAAATGATTTGCTGGTTAGGCGAGACTGGAGGAGAAAGATGAGCCCATTTCCCCCAGGGTTTGCCAACACAGTTCCAAGAGGTGGGTACTGGCCTTCCTGCACTTGGCCATGGGACTGCAGCTTGCCCAAACCTAAGACAAAGTCAACCTCACAGTTGTTTTGCAGGTAAGCACAGGCTCAGTTGCTTCCAAGATACCAGTGTGCAAACACCATGAGTGAAGGAAAAAGAGCAAACTTAAATGGTGGGGTTGAGTGATGAAATGCTTTTTGAGTGATTGGGGTTTTTTTCTGAAAAAATCTTTTTCTTTTAATCTCCTCACATTCAGCATCCTTTAATGGACTGGTTTTCTCATATAGAAAGGTGGACTGGGCTAGCTGAAATATGTTTACATGCACCTCTGCACCTCTGCAGGAAGTTATCTTATACTTTGCAAGTCAGAAAATGAAAATAAAAGATTGCTCAGCTAAAAACCCAAAAGAGAGTTCTTCCTGCATTCATCTTGTTTGTGGCTGGACATCAGAAAATTCTTCCTTTCTAGTCTTGCTGTCTTTCTCCTGATTGGTTCTCAAGTGATAAGAACAATAGTGCTAATTTTAAAGGGCACTTGATCATATGTCTGGAGAATATCCTGTAGCAAGGTGCAAATACGAGTTGTGCCTTAAATTATCCATTTGGGATTACTAAGGGTGTTTTCACCCCTCTGCACAGAAGAGAGATAAAGAGAGAAGAGAGCACCAACTCTGCTTTCCTGCATACTTGTGAAAAACAGACATTAGTGCTGAAGTCACTGAAGTTAAACCACTCCATAAAATAACTGCACCTGAAATCTGTACTCAGTTTTAAGCAGTTTCTGAGGATACATAAGCTGCGCAGAGCAAACCTCAACAACTACACTTGGAGCTCAATTCGGCATGCACAGATGTGAGCATTTTCCATCCAGTGTACATTGGCTGAGAATAACACAGCAATTGAACTGAAAAACAACATTCACAGTTGTACATCATAGCTTTCTTCCAAGCTCTTTGAGCCCATTTCTGTGTATTTCAGACATTGGGTCCAGACATGAAAAAAATAAAAGCTGTTACTCTGTGTGCTGTCCTTCACCTCTCACTCACCATTATTATGAAAAGCTGGATTTTGAAAAAAGGAATGATACAGTTCCAAAGAATGAATAAATGTTCATCCCCTTGTCTTCCTTCTACTGTCATCACTTAGGCGTGTAGCAAGCATGCAGTGCATATTTGGAGACAGTTTTGGAGGTTGTCAGTGATTTCTGTTTAAAGCTGTAAAGTAGCCTGCAATCCTTCCCCCATTTTCCTCCAACCTGAAATGTTAGCAATCAATTACTCTTCTAGAAGCCCTAAAGTAGACCCACAGGAGCCAGACAATGGGTCGTTATATATCCATGCACCCAAAGAGAAAGGAAAAGAGTCACAAAGTGAGAACTTGACTACAGTTTTAAAGCCTATCAACTTCTTTTTTTTTTTGTTTGACTTAATGACCAAGCATGATAGTACACTATTTCTTTCCTGCAGTGGAGTTCTAGCAAGTTCTATCAAAATGCTGAAACTTAAGAATTCCTCTTCATTGTTTCAACAACATGCCTGGCCAGTGCAGGAAGGCAAGCAACACAGCAAGAGCTTGAGGAGCTGCATTTTCTTTCTTCTATAAATCTAATTAAATGCATGAGTCTGGGAGTTGTGATGTACTGTTCTTGGTACTTTTTATATTTAGCAATAACTATACCTAATTACAGTGTGCCAAGGCTGGAACAGTACTGCAGCAGGTATTACAGAAACCAAGAGAAAAAAGACTTGAATTTACGCTGTAGTTGTAGCTTTTCTGACTTCAGCACTGTTATTCCTGGCATCCTCCAAAGTCAGCAAGAGAATAACCACATGCGGAGAGTCTTAGCTGTTTTACCAGTAAAATAATGAGACGCCGAAAGAGTGTTCTTTCTATCTAGCAGCAAAAAACCCAGATCTTTTAGAAACATGTGAGAGAGCCTAGTCTTGCCACAGGAAAGTTTAACGTAAAGGTCAAGTGTTCTTAGCCATGCATGTCTTCTCAATATCAATAGTAAATATATACTTGTGTCCCCAGGCTCACTTTAAACAGGGGGAAATATCACATATGGAAGAACCAGTGCATGCTACTGAATGCATTGAGGGAAGTCTTAATTACAAGCTCTTCTCAGACACAGAAAATACATTGCTGTGCTCCTGAAAGAGCAGGCCTCTGAATCTGACACGAGCTTGCAGAGAAGACCCATGCCTACTATAGTATTATGACAGCATGAGTACTTGGGCGATGGTATCCCGTGTGCTATAACAGGATGTTTTTGTGCTGCTCCCACAAACACATTCCTGTCAGGTCTTGAAAGCATATGCAGGGTGTCCCAACATGTGTGGTATGGGTATGCTTGGAACTGTTTGTGCATGTGTGATGGTGTGAGCTTGAGTGTATGTGAATGTGCATTCACGCAGACTTCACTAGGATACTTCTTGTCCCTATTATAAATTGTATCCATTCACCACAATTCCCTAAAATGGACCATGACCCTTCCAAGGAAATGGTTATGGAAAACTTTCACAGGTAATATTCTGCACTCTTTTAAAACACCAAGAGTTTCATACATAGGAGCACTCTAGAAAAAAAAAAATCTGTTAAAGCAGGCTGTATGACAAGTTGTAGTGTCACAGTCAGTTTGGACAACTTTGCCTTCTACCCTGCTCCATTTGTTTCATGTGCAATGCATACAGAAGACCAATGCAAATGCAAGTAAATCCCTGAATAATTTGTCTCAGTGATTTACTTTTCCATCAGGGTGTGCCTCAGCACCTATTTTATCTATGTCATGTTTTGAGGCCAGTTTGTCCCCGAGTTCATCCAGCTTCAGGACTCCTTGGGAATTCTTCCTGCAAACAGCAATATATAAAATATCCCTATACTGCAAAACCATTGAGGACATCAGATATATCTTTCCAAAGAAATGATGGAAACACCTTTTTCTATTGCTTTAAAGGTCATAGGAAGCCCACCAGGCCTGTGTAGCTCAGCCTCTAAGTAAAAGCCACAGCAAGTTCTCATCACTGGGAGATCACACTGCACTGCACCTCAAGGGTACCAAGAGAGTCATGACCAAAAAAAAGAGCATTTAAAGCTCTAACCAGATTTGGGATGGATTCATGCCACCAAACCATAAATTTGTGTGATATCCTGCCTGTGTGCAGCACTCTGCTCTCACCTGACCTGTGTAATGCTTGCGACACACTGGAGCACCTCCTCAATATCTGGGAGAGGCAGAGACAGAGGCAGTGGAGGTAGAGAGCAGGACCAGCCTGCATGGTGACAACCAGCCCCCTCCTCCCTCACATCACAGAAACACAACATATGTGTGATGGCTCATCTCGGCTGTCTGCTCTAAGCTGGTTGATAAATATACACAGGGCAGAAATCTTACAAATTAACACATCACCCCCAGGAGACCAGGAGGAGAAGGAAGAACAATGCTTTAGCACAGGTAGCCTTGACAACAATGATTTCTTTGCCTTTTGAGATGCTCATTGATGGTGCTAGCAAGTGATGGTGCTAGCAGGTAAGAGAGGCTACTATTCCCAGCTGGGTGAAGCTGCAGGTGAAGGTGGGGGAGGAAGAAACACGGGGCATGTATCCCAGAAGAAAAGAGAAGTAAAGAAACATGTGTACAGGGAGAAATAAAGCATGAGTCACCGCTGGAAATACTGTGTTGTCCTGAGGAAAGAAAGGAAAAAAAAAAGTGCTTTCAACTTTGCCTGATCAAGTTTTAAAGAAACAAAATAATTTAAGATTAAATTGTTTCTAGGGTTCCAGTAGTTTCCAATGCTATTTCCCTTGAATCTCTGGTTTTGGAGCTGCAGATGCTGACAGCTCTAAGAAACACTACCTGCTTTCCAGTGCATCTTTATAAGAAAGGCTTTTTCTAGGGAGTGAATAAAGAGTTTTGCAAGACAAGAAGGAAAGAGTACATAAAAGGAGGAAAAAAGCAAATCAGGATGTTTGTTTAAAGTGCATGCATATTTCTTCTGAAGTATTTAACTGCTAAACAGCTGACAGACTTGCTGTGACACTTGACCTTCCAACTATTCTTCACTCTACAATCCTATAGGTTACAAAAGCACAGTTTGAGGGAATTCTGTCAACCTATGTATATTTTTCTTTCTTCTCAGAGAAAGAGGTATCATTGGTGTCTCTAGTGATATTTCAAAAACAGTTAGCTCCTGGCTTTTGAACAAATATTCTTGAGAGTGCCAGAGATTCTAACCCCATAAAGGGAGGTTAAATAAAATTCATAAAAGTCTTTGTGCTCTGTCAAGAACATACACACACACCTTACAGAAATGCATACCACAGGACAAAAAAAAAAAAGCAAAAGGGAAAAGGAGGGTTGTATTCAGTTCAGACATAAACCTTAACTATAGAACAAGAAAGCCTCTTGGATTTACTCCAACAAAGATGAATCTAGTATAACAATACAACCTAAGTTTCAGGGGAGTATATCTCTGGTTAGTATAAAATGTCAGAATGCAGGATATCAGCTTATACCTGAGTGATACAGGATGCAACAGAGGACAAACGTAAATCTTAGAGGCATAGTAACTGAAGGGGCACAAATATTTTTCTACATTTTCTTAGACTTGCATTTAACCCCAAACAAAGGATATCCCTCCAAATCAATATTTAAGAAAGAAGAGCAGCACTGGGCACAAAGATTGTACTTTCTTAAAGATATCATCATAGTAATTAATTCAAGATAACATTGGGAGACTTGCAGAAATTTTTTCCAAATGCCATATTGAAGACCCAGGCCCAGACCATTCATGCGGGTGTCTTACGTTCACTAATGGTGCATTTCTGAAGTCAATAGGGGTGCTCACACGATGCTTATAGCATAAGGGAGGCAAGGTTTGCAGGGAGAGATACTGTTTTTCCTTAGCCAGCTGATGAATCTGGCATTCCAAGTTTTGCATGCATGTCCCCTTTTTTATGTGTGACCAAGCAAATAAGCATTTACAAGACAAGATTGCAATAACGTGTCAGATAACTTCAAGGGGGTTAAAAAACAGTTGCAATAATCGGACTAAGAATTCACAATGTCCAGATGCGAGTTTAAGAATGATATGAAAAAAATTCCTTAAGGAACATATGACCTGAACAAAAGCAGGATAAAGAGTGACAAATATGTAACATTAGTATGTAAAGTAACTAGAGTGGCATATTAAGATACCTGGCAAGTACATGGGAAGAACACTGGAAGAAGAAGATTGTTATGTGACTGGGACAACTGCTGATGACATTCCCCGAGAGGCAGACTTTCAGGCCACTGAAATGTTAGCATTTCATTCTGGTTTACCTGTGTGGATACTGTTAACCTGAAGCGTTTCTAAGTTAAACTGGTTCTATGGAGCAGCTCTTTGGTAGGTTTGGTCAGAGTTTTCCTCTCTAAAATCACTTCAGAAATTTAAGAACTATAAATCACTTCCATGCCTGCATCTGTAAAGTAGACATTTGATTTTCTTCTTTGATGAGCAAGTCGCTTAGAGAAATAGAGCAGAAGGGTTTTTGGATCCAAACACAGCATATGAGAACAAAGGGACAAACAGGATGCAAATTTTGTTCTTTCTCTTGAGGAATATAAGGTTACACTGATGCAATTTTGAGCTGCCTTGCCTTGATTCATCTGAGTATACTACGCATAAAGAGATCTTATTTACATGCCAGAAATAGTAGAATGATTTTGCTTCTTTTCTTTTGGCAACCAGTCCCTAACTAAGTGATCTCACAAAATAAGTTTTGAGTATTTTTGAAAATGATCTGACTGAATTAACTTTGGCTCAGCATCCCACGTAACAATACTGAAAGAGACAAATATGATTGCAAAAAAGCTCCAGATGGATAGAACAGTGAAAAAGGAGCTATGAATTTTAGTGGGGAAGGAGAAAATTTCTGTGTGGAGTCCAACTAATATAAACCTTTCTGTTTATTCACCTCAGCTAGATTTACATGATTTCATAGGCAAATGGATTGCAACGTGGAAATATTCGGCACAGTAGTGATGTCCAGATAAAACAGATCTGACAGAGAAAGACATCACTCAAATTTAATTACTTATTTTGGAAATCAGATGACAGCAGCATTTCAGTATGTACATGCTGTACCTCATAAGCACAATTGCATGCTGACGCTGTACTAAGACCTAACATTCTTCTTGAGAATGTTCTAGAAAAACACTCTATATATGCCTTTAAAGGGTGTTTTCTCTGCTCTACAGCTGCTAGTAGAAATAACCTCTTCAGAAGACTCTAAACCCAGAGACTTTTCACCACCCTCAGAAGAGTTTTATTTTATATAAATGAAAAAGCATACATCATCCTGCCAAACAGTATACATTTTTATTTATCTGTATCCACAGACTGTCATAGTGTCCAACTCCTACACCTGTCTTGCTTTCTTCCAGGGGAACTGGTGTCAGCTGCTTAAAAACTGCAATATAAAATTAATAGCTAAGTGGGAATGTTAACTTAGACAAACTATGAAGGAGTTAGGCAGATAAGAAATCACAGAAGTGCCATAAAACGTCACAGAAACACACAGAGGCATACAATTTCATTATTATATTGTACGATCTTTCATGTAGAGACTTCAGGTTTTACCTTACTCTTTCAATGCAAAAAAATAAATATGTATATCTTGTTACTACTTTCATAAAAAAACCCTTCTTCTGGTGTCAGATAATGACAGCACTTGAGGTGATCACGCCTGAGCTGAAATCGGTTTACAGCCTCCTGTGCTTGGCTTTTGTGACCTTTGACTTGCCAGCTTTGCAATACATTCAGCAATATGGTGTTAAGGACTTAATTGAAGTCAGCTTGGATGATGGGCTGGATGTGTAAGTCACTCTCTTTTGTTTAAGCTGGCGTCTGCTATGGGAGGCACTTTCCACACTGAAAGGACAGGCTTGTGTTCAAAAGAGTGTGCAGCCATTTAGACTTTGCCCCGGTTGCTTTGTCCTGAAAGAATCCATCCCACTGAAGGATCGCTGCTCCCTCAGCAGTCTGCTGCATTATGTCTGATGTGACTCACACATTAAGCAGTACATCCAGCAGCCCAGGTCAGGGCAGGTGGGATATTCAAGTTCATTCAATTTTCTTAAGGAAAGCCCCAAAAAGCTACTGAATGCATAGCTGTATAGAGTTATTAACAAGCCTCCTTCTTACAGTAGGTGGTTACCTGTTGCACCTACCTCTACTGCTCACTACAGCACACAAAACCAAGACAGTCATGGCAATTAACACTGACTAACTCAATCCCCATGGTTTAATCAGTAGTGAGAATGAACCTCAGTGACAGTTGTGCTGTAGCCTTAATGATCTAAAGAAACATGCAAACCAAGGTTTTTAGGTAAGTAGTTTTTTAGGCTAACTGGTATCACTGAAAAAAAGTCCTTCTCCAGCTTGTGGTCCTCAAAATCTTCCTTCAGATTGTGGCACTAAAGCTGCCTATTTTTTTTTTTGTAATAACCATTCATAATTCATTCTAATAAAACACATCTCCACCACCACAAAGTTTGTCTTGTAAAAAGGTTTTGTGCAATATTCTTGCTTATGAAACTCCCCTGACAAAGATCACTGGAGTCCCTTTTGACTTTCTGCTAAAATAACATACTTTGTCATAGCGAGGCACGGTTTACAGGCAAAAGGTGGCATTTTTTATTGGACTGACCAGCGTAGCTGAGGAAGAATACCAACTACAGAGAAATTCTTTGGCACGTAGAGGTTGCTCATGGTGCCTATCTTGATAAATCAGATTCAACATGATCCCTCCACTTGGGAAAATGATTCTGCATGCACAATCATAACCAATGTCATTTTTATCCAGCTATCAACTCCCCTCAATAGTGCTTGGACTGACCACATCAATGTGTCATTGTTGCTTTAGTACTTACACTCAAAGGGAATTTTGTTTGGAATCCTCATTTCCATACTATTGTACTGGCACATAATTTGTATTTTATTTATATGCACTTTCTTCTGAGCATCTCAAAAGCATTTACTTTACAGGACTCCAGAGAATGAGGGAAGTAGTTTTAGTATTCCCCTAATCACAGAAGTAAAGACAGAGAGATTCAGTAATATGCCCCAAGTCACAACATAAACCCATGACAGAGCTGAAAACAAAACCTATATTCTCCCGGCTGGCTCTCCAAGTCCCTAGAGACGTGCCATTAAGGCTGCTTTGCAATCAAAGATATGATTGCAGCAGGAATAGAAACACACAGATTCACTTTAATCTTGTTAAGAGGTCTAGGAACACCAGCATGAACTTTAGCAAAGGCAATGGCAAGTCAGCTATGAATTACGAGTGGTTATTTATATCGCTAGCTTGCACTGATGTCTCTGCTGCTGTACAATCCATGCTGCTTATAGAAAACCAAGCAAAGCCTGTAAGGGCTGAAATTACTCTTCTACTGCAGCTGTACATAGCTGCAGTCCGCTCCTACATGTTTGGTGTGTATCTTACAAATAGAGCTTGAGCTGAGTCCTCCCCCAAGACTAATAATTTTTTTCCATACACCTCTCACAGGAAGAATGAATTCATAAAGTAGTTTTTTCAAGCATGCTGTTTCTGTCACATCCTAACCAGAATTACAGCAACTAACTAGTTCATTATGGGTGAGCTGCAAATGGCTGTCATTTAGTATCAGAGGGACTCTTGCAAATCTGCACAGTGAAAAACTATCTGTCATGTGGGCTGAAAATGCACCAATTGCTTTGCAATTTCTCTTGGTAGCATTGCATATAAAGCAGTTGTAAAGGACACTGCTGCTTGGAAGGCCCATCAGCCAGGAAATTCCTGTATGGAGGAAGCCGTGGACAAGAAAGAAAGTCACACTCAGTAGTTCAAGAAGGAAAGAGCCAGAATGACCAGAACTGAATGCATTGGGCTTGCTCATCTCTTTGTCAGTCTTCGTTTGCACTTACACCACACATTTTCTCAGCGAGGTTTCTCTGGAGCTGCAGCTGAGTGCTGGAGACAGAAACACATTCCAGGTGAGAGGCTTCAAGCTTCTTTCTGTCAGCATTGAAAGCACCACTGACAACATAATTCAGGTTTCAGTGTATATCCTCCTGTTGCCTTGCTCTTCACTCTTCATCAGGAAGCATAACCCAAGAAAGAGGATGGGTGTTGGGAGATATTTTCCTTTCGTACATCCATCCATCTACAACATCAAACCTTTTATTGGTTAGCTACTCAGAGCTGGATGGCTTTGCCTTTGAACTAACTGCTGGCATGCTGAACGATTTGTTAGATGTTCAGGTGATTTAGAGTCTTTGCTCTTGAGACCCCACGTGCAGCTCCTAATTGGAATACTAATGTTTGACCTCTGTTGCTTCTCAAGTGTTCCTGGTATGTGGAGATAGGGAAGGAAAGAAGAAAGAAAGGAAGGGTTGTGGTGGTGGCAGAAGGAGGCTGGCATCAAGTCAAATCTCTTTTTGTTTTATCCCCCTGATCATCTCACACATTTTTATCTATTCTGGTGGTGTAAATGGTGGGAGTCACCATTAGTGTGTAGAGTCTAAAGGAAACTCTGAAGTCAAATCAGGCTTGCTAATGTTAGTGAAACTTTGGCTAAGTGATTTGAGTACAAGGGAAAAATGACCTAAAAAGCAGTTTCTGCCTGATTTCACAGCTTTCAACCAATGGCACCATTAACACTGAACCTACCAATTCCTTCATGTAGCACCCTCATCAACAACCTAGGCAGGCCCAGAAAACATGATGTAACCATTCAGAACTGTAGCTAATGACTCACAAGCAAAAGAGGACTCAATAGAGGGAGTAAGCCAAAGGCTGCCACCAATAGTTACTATCAATTTACTTACAGATAAGAATTTCAGTCAGGAGACAGAGCATAAGTCATGACCCTTCTGGGAAATGACAGCAGAAAGAACAGGGTGAAAACTTACTGTTTCTTACCAGAAAACTTTGCTCTAGGCTGCTTTTGATAATATTCCTTCTCTAATATAGGATTATAGATGCATTAACAGTAAAATTATAATTCATTCAAGTCTCCCAATGTCTAGCAATCATTTTAAGTGTAATTTGGGAATATGCTGGTGGCTTTATCATAGCATGGTACCCATTCAAAGTATTATTAAACTCATACTTGCGGAGACTTGTGAAGAAAGAAGAGTAATTTCTGCAAAAGATGATGCTTTGATTGTTCTTTTGGCAATTATTCATTTAGGAACATCTTGTTGTGCACTAAGGCATTGAATAAATTGGTGCTCACTAATTTGGACTCTATTATAAGAGAACTGAACATTGAGTAGCTCAGACAATCATTATATCCCCTTTGATTGGGAAGGGTTTTGTTCACACATGGTAATGGGTGGTTGTATTCCTTAAGGAGAGTGACACTATTCAAATATTTGCTGTGATGCAGAAGTAATTTCCCTTCTTGCTCAGTTACCTGTTAACCCTGTTACAAAGAATCTCCAGTCTGATTTTCTTGATAATGAGCAAATGCATCCAATCACCCCACTAGAAGAAATGGTGTTACAACGGGAAGCAAAACCTCAGCTTTATTAAAACACCAGGGTTATATAAAAGCAACTCCCATGGTGTATTGGCTTCCAAATCTGTTTGTAGAAATGGCACTGCCAAGTCCCATGGCGGAAGAAGTTAAGTTTGACCATAGCAATTCTCCATTGCATGACAGAGGATTTTTACACTGTGGTCTTTTTCTGTTCACCAGCCAGTGGAGAGGACATGAGACTGGGTTTCAGCAGTTGTTGGCATCCTCCAGAGACTGCCAGCAGAGGTGCTGGGGGTGCACGCTGAGCGCTCATGAGGCTGGTGGTTATGCCCAGGTGCCTGAGATCTTTAAGCAAGAGCTTCATCCACATGGCTCCCTTCGGTTAAGGAAGGGATGTGCTATGTCTGTTACTCTTTCAATGGAGGTTTTCTCTGAACTTCTGATGTCACAATCTTTTGGGGGAATGGGGAGGGAAAGCGATTTCTGCCTGGAAGCAATACCCTGGCCATCAGGCCTTCCTTTCACTCCTACCTCCCCAAGAAAGAGGAAGGGCAAGAGCAGGGGACGGGGCTGCATAAGCCTCAGAGCCGCATTCATCTGAGGCAGTCTTGTGCTGGTCCCTGGTGTGGGGCATGGTGCTCAGCACTGCTTGTCTATCTCAACCGAGCCTCTACGTCTGATATGCCATTCCTGAGACAAAGCAGAAGGTCTTTCCCTCTCATCCCCAAGACCTGCTACCAAAATTGTCTGCCCACACATCCTGGAAGTCAGTTGACCTCACAAATATGTGTCGTGGCTGCCTGTTACTGCTAGCATTCGTCTTCCCCACCTCTGTCTTTGCATCTCTCCTTTGAATGCAAGCTCCTTGGGGCACTTACAGCCTGCCCACCTGGTTTGAAATGTGCTGCTCACTACACAGCATCATGAACAGCCTGTGCAAGCAGGCTGAGGGAGAGCATGGACTCGCTATCCTATTTATCTATGTTTATTTTTATTTAGTTTGTATTTATTTATTATTCATTTCCACTGAAATTTCATAGCTGCCAGCTGGCTCCCAGATTGAGAGCCAGCAAACATCCTTGGGGAGTTTCCAGCCTCACTTCTCTGAGCACATCTTCTGCCCTGTGCATCAGGAATTTTTTGAACAAGGTTTGTTCCAGTGTGTAGGCCACAGATAGACTGGGTGAGGGGCATAGGAACAAACCTCTCTCTCCCAATACCCCTGGTAACACACCTGAGTTTGTTCCACACAGTAGCTCATCTTGTGGTCTACTTTTAAGGTCCCTCCCTTCATATGGAACAGTGAATACAGTGGTAGCACTTCCTAGTGCAGGCTGCCTCACTGGCAAATGGGAATCATCTTGCTATTTCTACACAAATGGATTTAATTACATTATTATAATCTACTATTAGTGCAAGGCCTCAGCAGAAAAGCCTGGCACTTCCTTAACCTCCAGCAGCAAAGCTGGTCTTCTAAGCCTACATTACAGAGGATAGGAATTTCACATGTCTAGACTGCACTGTGCAAAAATTCCACAAGCGGAGAGCACCGTAATTCAAACACCCATCAGCAGTGCAGTAAACTAGGTTTGAAGTATGCTACCCACCACGTAACACTATAGAGTAATTTTTGTCCAAAGATTGAGGCTGGAGATGCAATCAGTTTCCCACTGAAACTTATGTGTTAATAGGACAATTTGGTTAGGAATGCATCACTAATATCATCACCCCTATTGTGTACTCAGCAAAATCAGACCTTGAGGGCTCTTGGTAGGAGCTATGCTGTATAAAGCACCATCTTCACTGGCAGGAGTACATACACGATCTGAGCTCTATTTATGATTTTAAACAACTGGGAAAGTTTGTGAACACCCAGGTGCCTCAGCCATTCAAGGTTATATTTAGACATGAAAAAAAGTGATCTAACTTGCAAAGGTGCTGAGTAAAGCACCTCCAACTGCAGTCAATTAGTGTCATATATAATTTCAAAGTGCATCCTGACCACACACAAACATAAAAATGCAGTTGGCCAGATTGTGAGCTAGCACATAAACTTTATGCCAGTTGAGAGCCCACCCTGGTATTCAAGAGATTTTGCTATAATTATGCATGTTTCTAGGTGGATCTCAAACCCTGCTTGCATTTTTACATGCCCTCTTTCAAGCACAGGACAAGGCCAATATCCAGAGGAGCTGCTTGTCCCTTTTTCAGCCCTGGCTTTGTTTTTAGGCAGTTTAAATATATCAGGCCTTCAACACCCCTGAATACTAACTGTTAGTAGTGTTTTCATGCACGTGGTGTAAGCATTGTCATTCAGTGAGAAGAAAATGTTACCCTTAAGAAGAAAAATAAAGGATCTTTGTGTGATCTAAAATCACCATGGCATGCACAGAACCTGCACTAGATATTCCAGAAACAATGGCAGAAACCCTTCAGAGAAATTACTTCATCAGTCATCAGAGAAACAAGAACACCACAGATCCCTTCCTAAAACAAATTTCAGTGTGTGTGCCCTTTTATTGTTTCTCTGCAGAACTGAGACACAGATCAATTTCAGTGACATTATTTCAGTAGCCACCTTTGGAAAACAGTTTCTAAAAATAAAATGAAATAAATAGTTCTGAAGACGCATTCCCATATAGATGGTCAAGGTGGACAAATCCTACTTCTTTTTTTTTCCCACAAGAAACTTCTGAGAAAAAAGCCCTTACTACCCAAATCAGGTCTTGCAACTCATAGCTTCTCCTGTATCTCAAAGTCCTTTTCAGCTAAGTGAACAGGCTGTAAGAGAAAGGAACTATTATTTCATTTACGCTGTTTCTAGATCCTCATGTAGACATCCACCTGTACCACTTCAAGCAAAGAGGATGTAAGGTACCTCCGTCTACCCTGCAGAACCTCTTCGCTGAAAACTCCTAGCAGTTTTTCTCTTCCAGCATTCTAATAAAAAAATCTGAAGGGCACTATCTATCTCACAACACCATCTTTTCTTCAAATTCTAAACATAAACCATATGTGGCTTCTATCACTTCCTTTTCCTTTGCATTCTTTACAGATGTTGTATCTCTAGAAATACACCTCTCAAAATAGTCACTCTGGTTTGATTTTTTTTCCCCCAGAAATGTGTTTTTAATTTTTATCCCGTTTTTCCTGGAGTTTAAAGAGAAGCATTAAAGATGACCTAACATAATGACTGTGTGTTCTGTAAACATACACAGAGAGAGGAGGAAGTGTTGGCAAATAACAGTGCAGGCTGGAACACAAATAAGTAATTTTAAAACCATTTTAAAAATATAGTTACAGCTTCAAAGAAAAGCAATGAGGTTTAAAACCAAATTCTGTTCAAACAGTCTTAAAATTTTATGAGTTTTATTATAATACTATCCTCAGACTGACATGCTCCATACGCACAGCAGAAGTGTATTTCCAAACATTTTCAGTCATATTAAACAATCCAACTCCAAAAGTAAGGAGAAAGTTGAAGGAAATGGGATTACTAGAAGAGATGTGGAAATGGCCATGCTGACTATCAGAATCTGGGCTACGGTAAAAGAGAGGGACTGGTTTAGGGCGAAGGGCTCCCGCTCCAGATTATCAAGACAGACTAAGTGGAAAAAAATGCCATATTAAGAATGGGTTGGAGGATGACAATTCTGTTCTGTGTAAGTCACCAAGTTTCTGAAGCTATTTTTTTTAATTGGCACAAAAGTAAAAACTTTCAAAGGCTTTTGTGAAATACAATGGCAAAGAATGCTGCACTTTCAGATAGAAAATTTCAAGCGTTTTATTCAGGTCCCTCTGCCTCTTTTTTTCTCAAAGACCAGCACCTCAGAACTCTTTCGGTTGAACATTTGATCAGAAATGACAGGTGCAAATGTTTGTACTTTAAAAATACTAGCTTTTTAGGAAAACAATAATACACTGTCAAAAATACAGTCTGCAACCCATTTGCAGAATGGAAGTGAGGAGCAGAGAAGGTAAATGGCTGCACAAGGTCACAGAGAAAGTCTTTTGAACCCAAATCTCCAAACAATACAGTGCTTCAGTTACAAGAACAAACACCCTCCCACTGTCCCCAAAACTGATGAAGGTGCTGGAAGTACGCATCATTTTTCTCAAAAGCTGCCAACTAATGTAAGAATTATCACTTGCTGTTAAAGTGTTTCAGATCTCTCTTTAAGAAATGTATTATCTATGCTCCACAAGAGAATTTATTGCTAACAAGAGGGTCAGCACTAAAACTGTGCACCATCAAAATGCCTCTGTGAGTGTGAGGAAAGATTTCACCATATATATTTCTTGAGGGTACAAGCACATAAAGGTAGAACTTGACCTCTGCAGTGGTAATAGATGGGAAGCTTGAAACATGAATGTTTCCCTACCAGGCTGTCTAATGACAGATGCCTTGCTGAGACAGTCTGACTTTAAAGTATGCGGACTTCTTAGAAGGAGAAGTACAAAGTGTCCCAGATACTGGGACTGGTGCTGTTTAATGTTTTCATCAATGACTTAGACAGCGAGATCGAGTGCACCTTCAGCAAGTTTGCGGATGACACCAAGCTGAGTGGTGCGGTTGACACACCAGAAGGACGCGATGTCATCCAGAGAGACCTGGACAGGCTGGAGAGCTGGGCCTGTGTGAACCTCATGAGGTTCAGCAAGGCCAAGTGCAAGGTCATGCACCTGGGTTGGGGTAATCCCCAGTATCAACATAGGCTGGGGGATGAAGAGATTGAGAGCAGCCCTGCCAAGAGGGACTTGGGGGTACTGATGGATGAAAAGCTGGACATGAGCCGGCAATGTGCACTGGCAGCCCAGAAGGCCAACCGTACTCTGGGCTGCATCAGAAGAAGCGTGGCCAGCAGGTGGAGGGAGGTGATTCTGCCCCTCTACTCTGCTCTGGTGAGACCTCACCTGGAGTACTGCGTCCAGCTCTAGACCCCTCAGCACAAGAAGGATGTGGAACAGTTGGAGTGGGTCTAGAGGAGGGCAACAAAAACAATCCGAGGGCTGGAGCACCTCTCCTATGAGGACAGGCTGAGAGTTGGGCTTGTTCAGCCTGGAGAAGAGAAGGCTGCGGGGAGACCTGATTGCAGCCTTTCAGTACCTAAAGGGGGTCTATAGGAAAGATGGGGAAAACCTTTTTAGTAGGGCCAGCTGTGTCAGGACAAGGGGTAATGGTTTTAAACTAAATCAGGGTAGGTTTAGACTGGATATAAGGAAGAAATTCTTTACAATGAGGGTGGTGAAACCCTGGAACAGGTTGCCCAGAGAGGTGGTGGAGGCCCCATCCCTGGAAACATTCAAAGACAGGCTGGATGGGGCTCTGAGTAACCTGATCTAGTTAGCAGTGTCCCTGCTCACTGCAGGGGGGTTGGACTAGGTGACCTCTAGGGGTCGCTTCCAACCCAAAGCATTCTATGATTCTATGATCTGATTGGCTCTGGAGGCAAAGTCTAGTGAGATTTTTCTGAGAAGAATAAGCAGGAAGATTTTCAGCCAGCTAACCCAGAGTAACAAGTGATTTTCTTCTGGTTTCACCCGGTAGAAGGGTTGGGGTGCAGAAGGCAAACCCTCAGCTGAGGGCTGTACCTTGGTCCTGCATGGGGCTGAGCCATGATACCCCGCTGGTCCACACCCGGGCAAGGGCAATGCGCTTGCGCGACAGCAGCCCTTACAGCCTGTTGAAGGTGGAGAGGTGAAGCAGCCATCTGGTGGGCAGAAAGGCCTCTTCTCCACAGGAAGCAATATCTGTGGCAATCCCAGCACCCCAGGCCACATGCATGGCACCTGCCCCTGCCATTGCTGGCTCACTGAATGGAGTCTGGCCCGGTGACCCATGGAAACTCACCCCCAAAATGAGGAATTATTAATTGACAGAACTTCCCAAACTGTAACAGAAGTCCCAGATTCTCAGTGCTAGGCCCCTCCTCTCTGCTCCCCAGCCATGGTCACTCTCCCTTACCCATTTCAAGACATGCAGGTCTAGCCACCACTGGTTTTCAAAAGCAAAGAACAAACATCGCTACCAAGAAGTTTGCTTTCTAGAAGTTTGTTTATAAGTGGCAAAGTCTCCTTCCTTGTCCCTAAGAGACCACCTTTGCTTCAGATGGCAAACAAGGCTAAGAGATTCCCCTCTTGTCCAAGGGAAACATGTTAAATCCTGTCAGCACAGATTAGAGCCAATACTGTTGAAATATTGGCAGCACACCACTCCCTGATACTACTGGAAGCTCTGTTTTCCATCTTAACCATGTATTTGGTCAACTCATTAAGAGGTAAGTTGAATTTTTACAGCTTTAGGCTTACTATATTACACCAATTTTAATTGCCTACCAGATGTAAGAGATCTAACTTTGTCAACCCTTTCTGTGTCTTTTAACTTACCTGCATATAATTCTAGCCAGTGAGGGTTTGTGAAAAGACATATAATTCCCTGTAACAGTCCCATCCACTATGTTTTCCCTAGCCAGCCAACCATGAAAGCCGTCCACAACCATTCTTCCTAACTTATAGAAGCCCTCTTCCACCCCAAATCTTGCAAGCTCAAACTCAATCACATCTCCCACTGAAATCACACTTGTTTTTACTAAACAAAGGTTTTGGAGTTTGGCCTAGGTTTACAAAATCATTACTGGTTTATATATGAATTAATTAGAGGGAGGCAAGGGTGTTTTAAGTTGCCCCTTATGTTGGCATCTCCTCCAAAAATGTTTACCTGTTTGAAATACACGTGGCTTTTATGTTTCTGTGTAATAAAGAATCTGTGCAGCAGCTGGGACTGCTGCCATTTTGTGAAATTGGCTTAATGCAGTCAGCTGCCAAAAAAAAAGGTACTAAACTGGTTCATGGAAACTTATTTTGGATTAAAGGAAAACAAAGAAATTGCCTTTAAAGAGCATTCAGGGGGAAAAAAAGCAAAAGATTGCTTTTTGTATGCAGGAAAACCTGATGCTATTTCCTTTAATTTCCATGAACAACACATCATTTAACCTTTTTTATCTCCTGTCAGCTCTGTGGAACACCAGACCTAGGAAAGAAATCCAGGCCAGCAGGCAGAATATAATTTTGATGGCACAAACCTGATTAAAAGTAGGAAAATTAAAAGAGTTTAAAAGCAGAAAGAACCACAAAAATCAAAGCAGAAGAGAAAAATGTTTTGCCAAGTCTTGGCAATGAATACAGTTGAGATTCTTAGTTCAGGATCAGCAGACAGTCAAGGTTTTAAAAGTGGGCAAAGCAATAAAATTCAATCTTTGTTGGAGACAAGGACAAGATGTACGGAAAGACAAAGAACTGTGTTTGAACCAGGCTGACGTGAGTTTCTCTCATGAGAAAGTGGCACAAAATGACAGAATTGTTGTGAGATCAGACTGGATTTGGGACTGAAATAACAGAACAACTGCTGTTCTTTACTGGTCTTTACTGGTTTGGGAATCTGAAAACCCGGGGGGACACCAAGCAAGCAAGGCTTAGACAGGGATATTGGACTTGGGATTCCCTCAGTCTCAGCTTGAGGCTTCAAGGGCATCAGAGGCTCTGGTTACAAGACAGCGGAAGCCCTGGCAGATCAGGGGCAGTTGGAGACTTCATTTTTAAGCCTTGCTTGTCTTCCCTGGCCCAGCAGCACTCGCTGATTATCACCAATTCACAGGGGCTCATGTTTATGCCTGTGAAATAGTATATCACAAACTTTCCAAGATTAGAAAGAAATGGCTGAGTTGAAGCAGTAGAGAGGACAGCTGTACACCATCTTTCTGCACTGATTTTTTTCTCATGGCAATTCCAGATAGCCACTGTCAGCTCTCAAAGTGCTTTGCAAAATAGGCAGTCTACCATTGCCGTAGCAAGTCATGTTGCTAATAGTATTAATGTTAATTTCAGCCATGAAGTCTCTGTAAGTCACAGTTTCTTCCTCATCCCACTCGCAGCCCAAAGCAACACTGTGCAAAAAGTAAAGCTTTATGTGCCAAAGGAATTCACTTGTAACTGCAGAATGACATGAATTGTCCTCTGAAATTCCTGATGGGAATTGCTCTGACTTTGCAAGCCATTTTGTCAAAATTGCAAAGGAAGCCCTGCAACTGCAGGTGCCAGAGAAGGGGGGTGTGGGGGGTGTGCGTGTGTGTGTGTGTGTATCTGACACCCACAGCGCAAGGTAAACTAAACAGCATAGTTTACCTTTGCAGGGGCTCACACTAGATAACAGGCATCAGAAAAGGAAACAACAGCTTTCTGAAGAACTAAATGCCTTGGTGAAGATGAACAGATGTTTGCAGCAGATTTCACTAACTCTGATAACCAAGTTCATAATGCTGAGTTATCAGCTGCACTACAGAAGTTACTCTCCCTTGCCCTTTACCCAGGAGAAAAGACCAGGTATTTCTCAACCCACGCTCATTAAAACAATTGCTTACAAATTTAAGGGAGCACATGTGACTAAGGTGTTGTTGCAAAAGCACTGCCTTCAGCTAAGATGCCCAGCGGTTATGGCATTAAAATTATTCTAAGCACACAAGAGATGCTGACATTAATGCAAGCCTGGAGCTTGCCGATTTGCTTCCGTGCAGTGACCACCGGTTCTGATGCAGACCGCCAGCACTGCTGTTGGAAGAGACTGGGGTAAGGCAAGAGATGATCTGACAACTCTGACACACATGCCTGCTGACAAGTACTAGGTTCAGCTTCTCTGATGTCAACCAAGTTTTGATAGACCCCAACTTATCTGGTCAGACAAATAGCCACCATGTGTATACAAGATAAAAATGTGCATTTGGAGCGGGTGGTGGTGTCTGCTTTCTTGTAAAATTCTGAGTAAGTTTTCCTGTAAAAGGAAATCTACATTTTTCTTTCAGGTAAGTACTACAGTTTGTGCTTCGTAATACAAGATTAATATCGCATTATGCTATTCTTCATGTATCAGATGAAATGGGTCCTGACATCAGGCTTTCTGCAGACAAGCTTCATTTTTCACAGATACAGAAATGCAAGTGTTACACTTCCCCCACCCCACCCCACCCCTGCAACTTGCATTGCAGTTCCTCACAAGTAGTGAACTGGGGTTTTTTCCCCCTCAAACTGCATGTAATAAGAGCGGCAATTGCTCTCTCACAAGAAACTGTAAACACACTGTTAATACGAGCACCTACACCTTTGAAACGCCTGGTTCTTGATAGTCAGACTCTGCTATTTTTGATGTTACGTCAATCCAGAGAATTTGAAGTATTCCCAAGAGGTGGCCCAGAAGAGGCAGTAGTGTACAGGAATGAGCACTAAGATATTTTTGCCTCATTTGACACAATCAAAAGAGCCCAAACAACTCCAAACTTGGCAGAGGATGGCAATTGACAAACTGTGGCTAAGGAACCAGTTCCAGGTTTTGATGCCAACTATCCTTTACTGAGACATTACTTCTTCAGCCCCGTCATTTGTTTTTTAATGTTAGAGGGGTCATTATTAGGACCAGCCTGTAACAGCCATATATATTGAAAAACCCATGAAACACAAGAAATACTCTGCATCGAGTTGCCCAACTCTAGAAGGGATCCCAAGCCACCAGGCTTTTATGATGGTTAGGCAGCCCTGTGTGATGCTGTTACAATTAGGCAAAGCACGGGTTCCTGTGGATGACATGCAGTTAGCATGACATTTTGCTAATGTCACTACAGTTTTCAGGTGTGACGTTGCCCATCGCTAACACATAAAGTGACAAATGCTCGTTCAGCAATCTGAAATTAATAAAAAATGTATTATTGCTTACTAGTATGTGAAAAGGACCTGACTATACTAGTTGGGCAAAGGAAGAAACTGAAAGGTGAGATTTTGTAAAAGTGTTTTTTAGCTTGTTAAGTAATGTTTGTGAAATTTAATAACATTAAAATTAATAACATTAAAAAATGTCTGGGCTCAAGGGTGCCATAAAGTATTCATAACATTTTAATCTTGGTTTTGTTTTGATAGCCACAAAATGGTGAGGTGTAATCCTGTTATTTTTATCATTTTCATTTTATTTCAAATTTGATGTTATTTACATTTTTATATTGTGGCAGGTACATACGTAAGATGCTGCTTGTACTCTTTCTCTTCAGTGAAATGACATCAAGCAAAGCTGGGTTTTTCTGCACCAACAGACACATCAAAATGATAACCAACTTCTCTTTAAATTATTTTCTTTAAGGATTACTTTGTATTTCATACCTGGACTTAAAGATTTACCTGATAATATGAAAAAACATTTTCATACTAAGGATTTGTTGATAAGTTCAGTTGAAAAGGTTCATTAAGTTGAAAGAGTAACACACACTTTCCCCTTGCATTCAAAGGATAAAGTTGTCCCAGTTCTGTTCAGTGGGTGAGAACAGACTTTGACTGATCCTGGCTAATGCCTAGGTCTGTCTTTATTTATGAAACAGATTGGCTTTATTCAGGAAAGACCAGTCATAGCAGTATGGCTACCCATCCTCATGATTATTGTCAGGATACTGATTTCATCTATTCATGCCACACCAGCAGAATCAGACCCAATATTTTCAAATTGTTTTGTGTCCCACCAACTGCATTTTTTCTCCCATTCAAAGGTAGCTTTTCAGGACAGCTATGAGGCAGATTTCATTTGCTTAAGCTGCCCATCTTCTAATTAAATTTGGCCTTAATGGAGGAGAAAAAAGCAAAGGGAGAAAAATAATCTTTCTTGGTGCTTCTGCCCTCAAGGTACAACATGTTTTTAGAATTTAGGGTAAGGAAAAGCATGCCAGATTGATTCCAGTTACTTGAGTTATAGAGGGAATATCCATCCCCAAAATAGCTTTCATAGTTGTTACTTGCCAATTGACACAAATTAAGAGCAGATTGTTTTTCATTCGATTTCTTCTTTTCTCAGGTCTCTAATTTCATATTCCTGCTATAGCTTCCCCATCTTATTCCCCACCTCCCTCACTTCCTTGCACACTGCTATAAAAAGGAGCATTTCTTCCTTCTTCAGTGCTCAGAAGCCTGATTCAGAGTTTGAGTATGACTAATGGAAAATAATGTTTACAAATTTAATTGAGTGAAGAAAGGTTTGGAAAGGATTTTCAGCATGCATACTTATGTTTGTTCTGATGTGGCTTTGTGTGATTGTTAGGGAATATTTAGTTAATCCTATGGAAAAGAAAAAATAGGGTTTTCTGAAGCTTTCTGTTTACTAAGGAAAAAAAAGGAGTTTAATCTCATAAAAATACTCACCTTCTACAACTAACAGCAAGTATGAAAAATAAAAAGGAAAATACTTGGTAGAACTACATAAAACAGGGTTTTTAAGACAAAGCTAGGTGACATTAACATAACTCTGAGTAAGAGGATTTGTTTTTAAAATCAGGCATCAGGTCTGGAAATAAGAATGGGTTTGTTCCATCTTCCCTGCTATATAAAATTAACAAAAATTCACCTCATCACTTTGATATCTGCTTGATCTCACGTGTCAGGAGGCCTGTCTCCTAATTGCTTTCATCCTGGCAACCAGAGAGTTACGTGGACTATAAGAGGGCATAGATTTACAGAGGAAGGAACACATGATGGGAGGTTCAGGACTGCCAATAGGAGGAATCAGAGAGGCCACTGTAATCACTCATGTGTTACTTAATATTTTTTAACAGCAACTGCTCCGCTCTGTACTTGAGCACCTTTCCCTGTAAGTTAACCAGGTTTTCAAGGTGGGGCTAGAACAAAGATCACACATACTAGAACTTGCAGTACAGGATCTCTAAAAGCCTTGCATGCATTGCTGAACAGCAGCTTGTAAAGGAACAGCCCAACTCATTTATTTCTCTATGACTGGACAGTTTAAACAAAACATATAAATAAGACTGTTCATGTTCAGTGGTAGTGAACAGCTCAAGCTTGCTCTAGGACAAAGGAACATTGCAGGCCTATTTCTGTTGATAGGCAACATAAAAAGTTATTCTAAAATCAAATGTATATAATAATGTATAAAATAAATGCATCAAGGTAATGACCAGTTATTTTCTAAGGTGTTGTTAAAAGGATAGGATGAGAGGGGGAATGTTGTGGGCTTGGATCAAACAACAGCAGAAGGAAATTCAAACTGAATCTCACTAGATTTAGCAATCCATTGAGGAATGGCTTACAATGGTTTGGAAGTGTTTAGGAATGGATACTATGGATCTTCGCAGGCCATTAAGTTAACATAAGCCATGATGTCAAGAACCTGCTGTAAAGAAGCCTGCAGCAGTTTCATAACCATGACGAGACATGGCTTGTATTTAATAGGCAATTAGTTACAGTGCAGTGTGACAAGTATACTTTTGTCTCTAGATCGAGCCGCCAACTTCTTTCATTTTATTTTCTTCATTACCGCTGATGAAGAAATAAGAGACGAATTAAAATGCAAAAGGACAACCTAGGTACAATTGCCATGCCTGCACCATGCTGGGTTGAAATCCCGCAGTGGACTGTCTTGCATCATATAAGGTATTTGCATGCCCCTGGAGGGCCATTTATTCCTTATTCCTTTATGTAAATTAATGCAGTTGTTTGGTTTGTGAACAGCATGCTGTTAGCTTTTACAGTTGTTTTCAGGGCAAAAGAGTGTTATGTTTAGAAATACATTATCACAACAGGAGTATTCCCTGGAGCTATGTCCACAGCCAATATGAGGAATAAGGGGCCTGAAAAAGCCAGCCCTTTAATGACTATGTGTAGGGCAGGGTCAATTTTGTTCTTGATATTAGCATTCAGCCTTTGTTGAACGCCTCCCTCATAAAATTGGCCTATCTCTGCATATTAATAAAGTATTTTGTTTCTCCGGACTCCTCATTAACGGAGAAGCAACTGATCGTGCCCAAGAGTTGCATTACTGCTATTCAGCTCCCACCTCTCCTATTAAGTATTCCCAGGCCACTAGGTCTGTGGTTAAGTAACATTACCATAAATCTTCCAGGGGAAAGGCTACAGCACCAACAGACTCTTGGAGAGAAAGAAAGGTGCCCTATACACCATGTCCTGCAACTCCTTCCATATTCAGGGGACTTCACCAGCTGCTGAAAACCTGTTTGCACAGGGGGTGGTTTGGGGGTTAGAGAGGAACCTGCAAAGCAAGTGCCATGACACGTTTTGGCAGAGATAGTGCTGGGGGGAAGAAGAGGCAATGTAAGACTAATAAACATCAATAGATTTAAAAGTCCTGAACAGCTCTGATGAAAAACCTTACAACTGTTTTCTCAGATATTTGTGCAACCTTGCTGAGGGAACTGTGTGCTGGAAAGTCTCATAAAACGCAGGTTTAACAGCTCAGTCTATATATTGTCTGCCTCTAGTATAATAACCAGATTATACTTCAGTGTGTCTCCTTTCTCAGACAAAAAAATGATAGAACTTTACTTGTGCCTGTATCTGCCTTCAGTAATGACTTTCCATCTACTCCTAATACGCAGTGTGGAACAGACACTGTGCAGCCCCAGAAACAGAAAGCATATAAACTTATCACGGTGCTGCTGCAACTGAGCTAATCAGGGGTAGGCCTAACAAGCCCAGGCAAACCCCCACATTAATTCAGTTTCCAGGCTGTTAGGACCCAGGCAAACACATCTGCAGCATGTGGCTGCACCAGCTCCCATCCAGACCTGCTGTGCTCTGCTCCACTGTGGGGTACGTTGGTGTCCTCTGCAGGTGTTCTCCATCCCACCTACGTCTTGTAAGCTGTTGGGGTAGGTGGAGGGGTGGGGGGGCTTATCCTTTTGCGTCCCTGTGGAATTGAGTGTAGAACCCTTAAAATCTTTGATGGATTGTGTCTCACATGTTTACAGTAAAAAACTGTGTAATGGCATAATAGGGAACATATTTAAGTCATAGATGCAATTTTTCTAGTTGTACAAAGTATTAGGAAAGCAAACTATGAAAAGGAAAGGGGTCATTTGTACTAAAACGCCCTCTTTAAAAGTTATAGCTACCCAGTCTACCACAAAATATATAAAAATATGCAAATTATGTGACCAATAAAAAATAAAGGCCTTCCCCCCCTCCCTCATTCAGGGGTAATAATTCTTTAAAGAGTTAAAAAAATGTTGAGGCTCACTTGTGGGAGGGAAGGAGGCAACAAGGGGAATAGCATTTATTTTCTGTCTCCAAACTCTGTCATGCAAGGAATTGAGCTCCAAAATTCCCAGAGGGGTTTCCCCTCTGATGGAGAGCTTGTGCATGCCCAATGGTCCTCCTGAGGCTGCTCTCTCACAGCACCACACAGGAGCGGCTGCTTCTGCTACAGCGGCCAGGGCAGTGAACGGACTCATGTAGAATTTCTGCCATGTTCAGGCTTTGCTCTGCTTCTTCCGGGTTGTCACTGATCAAGTTGGTTGCTGGCCTCGGATGGACCAAAATGGATGCTGCTCACACATAATGTGTCCCCAAAGGGCCCACAGCCTGGGTAAATACAGGCTGATGGGCAGAGAGTAGTTACAGTTGTTTTACTAAGGGGAAGGGGCGGGCGAGGCCTGGGGCAGAGCTGGAAGTTGAAGGCAGGCCTCCAGGCACCGAGCCCTGACCCCGGCCACCACCTCTACCTCTCCAGTGCAGCCGCAAGCCTCCAACTCAAACCAAAGCTGGGGGTCCATACTGCGTGCTGCCAGCTTTTTGGAAGCCGAAGCATCTGACTGTTAGGAGCACACAAAGCACAAACCCCACCACCTTTTTTTAGGTGTTCTGTGACCTGTCCAAGTTACGCATTTCCTCTCATGAGCATGAAAACATAGAAATACACTTTGAGAACATTCACTCCCTCTCCCTAATGCCACTGTTCAAGGGGGTGGCGGCGTTGAGACAGAAGAGAGAGAAACTGACTTCTTTGAAGAATTCTAGGCTGGGAGTGAAGCTGGCGACGCCAGACCAGTTAAGGTGTATGATGTTCACAAACACTTCAGTGCTGAGGGCCAGGCATGTGGCAGACAGCAAAACATGCCAAAAGTGGAAGGGAAAAAAAAATGAATGACAGATTGAGATTTGTGGAGAGTCCTTGACTTTCTTGAGGCAACATACGGTTTTGCAGCTTAACCTGTAGAAACATGTCTTTCTGTATAGTCATCTACTTATCACAAATAAAGCTTAAGACTCCCTAAATTTCAGCTTATCAATGCATCAAATACACCATTTTCTTGAGCTCATAAGCAATAAAATAGTCTGCCAAGAGTAGGAAAGCAGAAAAGCTCACATGGCATTGTTCCTGATGCGAACAATAGAATGGAAGTAGCTGAGACATTGCCCATATTAAACACAGGCAAATTCTGTTTATCTGTGCTCGTCCTCTGTCACACTAATGACTCCATACCAGAAACCTATTATATTAAAAAAAAATTAAAAGTAAAGAAAAAAACCTCAAAGCAGCCACACTGGATGAATGGCAGTACAGAGTTATAGATATGCAAACCCAGTTTATTCGGAGTTCTTTCCTTTCTATGTGGAGGCCCCATGGCACTGCACGGAACTCTGTTCGGTAGCATACTTTGTACTTCACTGACTGGGATTTTCTGTGTCTATGTTATTAATGGTAAGTAGTTGGTAAATGTGTAAATCATTACACATTGAGATAATACAGAACAGTACCCACTGTGGTATTATAAATCTCTAAAATTGATTCTTAAACTAGCTGAGATGTAGTCTAGGGTTGCTTGTTCAGGCTTAATTTGACTTATCAGCTATGATACCATCTGTATTTGAAGAGAAACAGCTGCATTTTCAGCTACTAAAGCTGACTTGAGCACTTTATAAAAGAGACCAGTTGAATCAACACAGATACAATCTCTTTCATATTCATTAACTGTCCCAGCTGAAAAATGTTCCAAAGCAAATAAATGAAGCAAAAGCAAGTAATAATACAAGTGTAGCATTTCAGTGAATGGAAAATTTTCTGTTTCTGAAACCAGTGGGACCCTTCCCCCACCCCAGTGACAGAAAACTTTTTATCCAGACATGTGAGTGACAAACAGGCTCCGAGAGGTCTTCTAAAGAAAAACGCAGTTCCCTGTGTCTGCACGCTGCTCCCCGCCACCCAGACCTCCCAGGGCACAGGCTGGGAGCCCACCAAAGCACACTGGCTCCCTGTTCACTGTCCCCTCAGAGGAGGCTTGGGCATGCAGAGGGAGGGCGGTGCCACGCCACACATCACCATGCCTGCCGGGGCCCATTGCGCTGCTGGGGAGCGGCCTCTTCCCCCTTGGCTGTCCATCCACGTGAGCAGGTAGTGCCCAGATGCTTCGTCCTGTGGCTGCCTTCCTGCAGCAGGCTCAGGACTCCCAGTCCAGGGACTCGGCCATCATCATTAGACTCTCTTGAATGCAGCTTGGTTTATTTCAGACTGTGGGTTTTTTTAGGGAAAATTATTAGTTTGAGATTTCCAGAAAGAACTGCACTTTCAACTGGTTGCATTTCACTGCAATCCAACCAGTACCCCTCAGAGAGGGGCCCAAAAGAGGCAATTTTCCCTGCTGCTGTTTTGGTCTTTTGTCCACTGGAGACTGGGAGTCCTTGAGGTGGAGTCACATACATGCCTGAGGCTCTGCTCCTGGGGGCTGTGCTGTGCATCTCAGCGGATGGCTTGCAGGGTCTCATGCAGAACTGCGGCCAAGGGAGACAAGAAGGGA
Organism: Butorides virescens; assembly: GCA_017310255.1. Classification (NCBI taxonomy): domain Eukaryota; kingdom Metazoa; phylum Chordata; class Aves; order Pelecaniformes; family Ardeidae; genus Butorides; species Butorides virescens. The sequence continues at coordinate 59,927 of JADKXX010000398.1, forward strand.
CTGGCCTTGCAGTTAAACCCCCTTTGATGTTCAGGAGGCTGGAAGTATGGCCACCCTGGGGACTCCAAGGTGCTTTTCCTCCAAACAAGAGATCTGTCACAAGCTTAACTTAAGAAACATTAAATCAATTCATTTTATTGTTTTCCCCAGTCTAGTTTACATTGGCCAAAACTAATCATGGTTTAAAAAAGAAAAACAAATTTAAAGTAATGCCTGAACACAGGCTTGGAAGTCACAGCCAGTGCTACACCATTATCGACCAAGTGAAGTGCAAGTACTTGGAAAGGGCTGAGGAAAGAAATCCTCTTTATTATGGTACTACATTTTCATTATTCTATTTTTGCCTGTGCTAAAGGGAGATGAGGGAGATGATTAACTCCCTCTGAACAGATGAAATCCCTGGGCGAAGCCCTCCAGGTAGCTAGGCAGCAGCTTCTCAAAGCTTTGCAGGTGGTATTGACTTATCTTAGAATCATAGAATGCTTTGGGTTGGAAGGGACCCCTAGAGGTCCAACCCCCCTGCAGTGAGCAGGGACACCACTAACAAGATCAGGTTCCTCAGAGTCCCATCCAGCCTGTCCTTGAATGTTTCCAGGGATGGGGCCTCCACTACCTCTCTGGGCAACCTGTTCCAGGGTTTCACCACCCTCATTGTAAAGAATTTCTTCCTTATATCCAGTCTAAACCTACCCTGCTTCAGTTTAAAACCATCACCCCTTGTCCTGACACAGCTGGCCCTACTAAAAAGATTTTCCCCATCTTTCCTATAGGCTCCCTTTAGGTACTGAAAGGCTGCAATCAGGTCTCCCCGCAGCCTTCTCTTCTCCAGGCTGAACAAGTCCAACTCCCTCAGTCTGTCCTCATAGGAGAGGTGCTCCAGCCCTCGGATTGTTTTTGTCTCCCTCCTCTGGACCTGCTCCAACAGTTCTGTGTCCTTCTTATGCTGAGGGCTCCAGAGCTGGACGCAGTACTGCAGGTGGGGTCTCACCAGAGCAGAGTAGAGGGGCAGAATCACCTCCCTCCACCTGCTGGCCACACTTCTCCTGATGCAGCCCAGAGTACGGTTGGCCTTCTGGGCTGCCAGGGCACATTGCCGGCTCATGTCCAGCTTTTCATCCACCAGCACCCCCAAGTCCCTCTCGGCAGGGCTGCTCTCGATCCTTTCTTCCCCCAGCCTGTATTGATACTGGGGGTTACCCCAACCCAGGTGCAGGACCTTGCACTTGGCCTTGCTGAACCTCATGAGGTTCACACAGGCCCAGCTCTCCAGCCTGTCCAGGTCTCTCTGGATGACATCACGTCCTTCTGGTGTGTCAACCGCACCACTCAGCTTGGTGTCATCCGCAAACTTGCTGAGGGTGCACTCGATCTCGCTGTCTAAGTCATTGATGAAAACATTAAACAGCACCGGTCCCAGTACGGACCCCTGAGAGACACCACTCGTCACCAGTCTCCATCCGGACATCGAGCCATTGACCACTACCCTCTGGATGCGACCATCCAGCCAGTTCCTTATCCACCCAACAGTCCACCCATCAAATCCATAGCTCTCCAATTTAGAGAGAAGAATGTTGTGGGGGACCATGTCAAAGGCTTTGCAGAAGTCCAGATAGATGACGTGCATTGGTTTTCCTTTGTCCACTGTTGTTGTCACACAACAGTGTGGCACAAGTTACCTGAATCCATCTTTCCATAAAACATGCTGGAATAACGCAGACCCTCTGGTGGGCTTTTTCTAAGCGTGGACAATGTTTCAGTACAGCCATCTGCATCAGTCCACCTCACCTGAGGACGGAGTCCAAATAGAAGGGGTGAGGGGCGGTTTTGTTTATCTTCTAAAGACGCCTTTCATCAAACACTGAATGCAACAGACAAGCTACCAAAGCTCCTTCCTCCAGGCAGCTTCATAGAATGAACACATCCATCTCCCCAGGGAATTAAAACTTTCGGTAATATTTTTATGTCTTACATTATGCAGAACTGAAATCCTAAATAATGAAGCATCAAAACAAGACAAATAAGGTAATCTGTTTGCTCGAGCAGGGACAGGCAGAACAGAGCATCCCGCACTGTGAATGTCATGAAAGTGCATGTAAGTGCAACAGCATAGCCTGAAATCTTGTTCCTCTGCACATCTTTCCTGTCACAGTGTTTACCTGGCCTACTTAAAAGCCTTCCTAAGTTTCAATTTTGATGGGGTTTTGTTTGTTTTCCTTTTTGAATACAATAGGCAGAATACTTTCTCCAAGGCCAATGCCACAAACAGCAGTGTGTGTTGGCAGGTTAGAGACCTTAGAGGGTGTAGTTTCCACTTCAAATCACAGGGCCCAACAGGAATTATATGAAACATACTACAAAAGTGGGCAATGTATTTACTGAGCGTTCTAATTCAGTATCCTCATTTTAATGAGGCACAGGGGAGAATCCTTAATTAGCAAACCTGACATGTTATTCAGCTTACAATACAAGATGCACACCCAGCCTTTAAACTCAGCTAAGCAGTACAGATTGACTGGAGAACAGCATGTAAATACACCACTCAGCTGGAAATCTAGAATTCTTAATAAAGAAAAATAAACAGGGTTTCTGCATATATTGTATCTATTTCCTATAACAGACAGCAGAGCATTATAAAGGAAATGAAAATAATCAATTGTAGCTTTGTTCATTCAAGCGGTGTAAGACAGAAATCTACTTTCCATAGAGACACTCCAATTGGACAGTCTTCTGAGCTATTAGTAAGTCCAGTAGAAACTAATTTCTAGTAACATCTGTGGCAGCTACTACATAGAAATTAAAAAGAGGTGAATTTAAGTGCACAGGTAATTAGAAAATATGCACATGGTTATGAGAACTGGATTTGAAATGAAAAGGGATGCTTCTCGGCTTTTGACTAAAGCATTTTTTAATCTGTCCTACTGCAGAGGAAGCATAATGAAGCCTGATGAAGAAAAATTGCAATGGCTCATTGCACAACTACTTCTCTTTCCTGTTACCTTCTAGAAGAATAGAAGTGAGATCTCATTCCATTCCTGACAGACCTGAGATGACACCGGCCATCACCTCAGCAGGGAACTCATCATGGGCACTAGAGAACTCCAGTTACCTAGAAAGCCAGGATCATAAAATGGCCCCTTAAGTGATAACACAAACTGCCATCTGCTCTGGGTAAAAGGGTGTGGGACAGTGTCCTGGTTTCTGCTGGGATAGAGTTAATTTTCTTCCTAGTAACTGGCATAGTGCTGCATTTTGGATGTGGGATGAGAAGAATATTGATAACACACTGATGTTTTAGTTGTTGGTTACACTAAGTCAAGGACTTTTCAGCTTCCCCTGCTCTGCCAGGGGCACAAGAAGCTGAGAGGGAGCACAGCCAGGACAGCTGACCCCAAGTGGCCAAAGGGGTATTCCAGACCATATGACATCATGCTCAGTATAGAAACTGGGGGGAGTCGACTGAGGGGGCATTCATCCCTGCTCAGTGATGCGATGGGCATCGGTCAGCGGGTGGAGAGCAATTGCATTGTGCATCACTTGCTTTGTATATTCTAGCAGTAGTAGTAGCTGTAGCAGTAGTAGTAGTAGTAGTAGTAGTCCTTATTTTATTTCAATTATTAAACTGTTCTTATCGCAACTCATGAGTTCTCTCACTTTTATGCTTCCAATTCTCTCCCCCATCCCCCTGCAGGGGGGAGTGAGCAAGCAGCTCTGTGGTGCTTAGTTGCTGGCTGGGGTTAAACCACAAGAGACAGGAAGAAAATGTGAGTGGCTGCAAAGGAAAGACTGTAAGGAAGTTATTTTTTCTTGTTGTAGCTACGGCAGTCAGAGTCACCACACTGAGAAATGTGTTCCCAGGTAAAATCCAATACTTGAACACAGATGTCCCTAGCAAAAGCCAGTACACAGGCAGAATGGCAATGATAACCAACATGTTGTTGAGGTGGAAGGGCACACAAGGAGAAGGTCAGCTGCCAGGCAAAGGATCAACCTTCATGACTCCTTGATCACCTGTCTGAAAGTTATCATCAATGCACTCCAGAGACTCCCTGGACTGCTTGTGCCCTGTTGGGTTGCCCCTCCAGCAGTTGCCAGGGTGCCAGAAGTCCTGTGTGAGGCTTCTGGCAGGTGTCTGAGAAGGCCCCATCTATTCATGCTTCCTGGTCAGGCGATCTGCAGCAGACATAGCTCATGTGTTGGTGTGCTCACTAACCCTCACCCACAAGCTCAGCTGGCCCACTGCTCATCCCAAGGCACAGCTCCATCCACTCCCACCACTCTCTCGCAGAAAGGGCTCACATAAACTCCTGCTCCTTGCCTTCCCGGCTTGTCCCTCTAAAAAGCCTGTGTTCACCCGTGGCAGTGCTCCTGGCATGGGGATTGTCCCACCACATCTCTATGATCCCAGTGAGACCATAAACCTGCAGATGGAGGCAGACCTCTAATTTCACCTGTGCATCCCCCAGGCTGCGGGCATTGGTGTGCGGGCACTTCTGACAGGCCCCTAGTCATGCTGGCTTCCCAGAAAGGATATGGAAGCTTTCCTCACAGTGCTACGGTATTTAGACTGAAAGCCCTAACATGCAAGGGTTTTGCTGATACAGCACAGGCTGTACAGAGTCATTCAAATTAGACTTTTAACATTTTCTGTTTTAGTAATGGTATACTGCTACGGACCTCTCTAGCGAACACACATATATTTGCACACACCTATATAAACAAAAAAAAAAAATAAAAATCACACATTAACCAGAAATACCAATTCATAATAATGACAGGCAGCACACTAATGAAGAACTTGTTCCTAGTAAGATTCAATATGTCTGCCTGAACAATATATTATTGTTGCTTTAGTGGGTGTTTTTGAGAAATGCAATGCCATTTATTCCCCACATGTAATAATTTGGGGTATTTGTTAAATTTTCATGTTATGAGAATGGCTCCTCTGAAGTACCCACCTGATGTATCTTAAATCCCCAGTGAAACTAATGGTGCAGACCATTGTTTTGCACCTGGTGTTTGCACCAGGAATCACTGAATTTGGTTTGTTGGTTTTTTGCTTTCCTGGAGATGGCCAAACACATGCCTGCTGATGGGAAGTGGTGAATTAATTCCTTATTTTGCTCTGCTTTGCTTTACCTATTAAATTGTCTTTATCTCAACCCATGACTTTTCTCACTTTTACTCTTCTGATTCTCTCCCCCATCCCTGCGGGGATGGGGAGTAGCGAGTGGCTGCATGGGGCTCAGCTGCCAGTCAGGGTAAAACTATGACAGAATCATTCTCCCTCCCCTGACCCAGCAGGGGCTGATATATCTGGACACAGTTAAGGTAACATGGTGATTTAATTGTCTGACTCCACCTCCAAATCAGGTATATAGACATCTGGGGCCTGGTGGTGCAATCACACTGCACCTGCATCTATGTGCTTTGGCAGCTTTCCAGCACATGTTAAAAAAAAAATAGTAATCCAGTTTCTAAAATCTGCCTGTAAAAGAAACACAAAACAATAGGGAAGGGTCGAGTCACAGAAGACTATTTCTGGTGGACCTCCAGAACATGAACAGGCTTTTCATTTACCAGCCAACTAAATTCAAAAAGAGGGAAATAGAAAAAATCCAGACTTCTGTAATTTGCAGTTACGTTCAGGAAGGGTATTTATTACAAAAACTAGAACTCAGCAGGTTTAAATGACCGTGGATTAAAACAACATCCACTGCTGTTCTGTCTAGCCTAACACATCTTATGAATACGTCCCATACCTCGCTAGCGCTGCATAAGCCTTAGCGACTGTCAGAAACTTCAACAAATGTGTCAGCTGCATACAGAATCAGACAAATAAGAAATCTGGAGAATAAGAAATTATCTAAAGGGGTAAAAAAAACCCTTTTCCCTTACGTTTTCTGGATTGCACTTTCAGAACATAGAAAACTTTCCACTTCTAAAGAACGTTATCAAACAATTTCATAGTGAAAGTGAAATTTTGATTAGTCTGAAGACTTGCCTGAATATTTCAGGAAACACTGCAATAATATTTGTATTTTTATAGTCAGTAAACAGTTTGAGGAAAACACCATAAAGTTGATGCAAAGAAAGGTGAAATATCAAAACACTAATAATTTGTAGTTTGCAAAAGCAAAAAAGGAAAGGAAATCCCCACAATTTCTGCTGCTCGCTAAGTACAAATAGACATGCTGAAAGTAGGTACATTAATTGTCTTAAAAAACACCTTTTAACAGTTTATGTCATGAAAACAAAAAGGATACTCAGATTGCTGTGTTTGTCAAAAAAAAAAAAAAGAACAAAAGCACAAAGTATGCTATCATGTTCACTCCTTATTGGTCTCCTATTAGGTTCATTATCTAAATGTTCTTATGTTCTTTTATGTTTCTGTTGTTTTTCAGGGTCATCACCAAGTGAGACTAGCTATTCAGTCCTGCAATAACGCGGTAGGAAAGATGTAGACTGAAAAAAGCTGTATTTGCAAGAGGAAATATAAAAGATAAAAATCCTGGAAAATAAGATATCATTAGTAAGTTATTAGTAAGGTAAAAGACTCTTTCCCTGCATTGCTGACACCAGCTCTAATGTGACATCAGTCTGTAAGGCAGTGGAAGGCAGAGTTCAAATCATAAAACATGTCCAGTTATTCAGAGTTCCTATATGAGATATTTAAGATTATGGTGTAACTACTTTCAAGAAAACTAACTGAAGAAATAAAGTCCTTTCTGTTCTTTTCCCTCTCATATTCCTTTCACAAATCCAAGCACAGGCTCTTGAAGAGATCAATTGTTCTTTGGAGAAGCCAATTCTTCTGTTTGAGACTGAAAAGCAGTTGGAAGAAAAGCAATAGGTAAGTGTTGTTGATACTTTTTGATAAAGCTAGGACTATATAAACACCCTCATTCTGTTTACACACATAAAGGGGACAGAGAATTCAGTCCAAACGCCTTCTGAAAACAGGTTCTGGAACAACTCAAAGCACCCTGCAGAATATTTACTTTGAATTTGAGGTCCTTCCCAGAGACCATATTAAATCCCCACAAAGAGATCCCCAACACATGCTCCCTGCTGCGTTTACATGTGGTAGGCCCAGTGTGCAAGAGGTAAGTTGTGAGGTGACATTATTCTCTTTACAGGAATCTCATTCACAGGATAAAATTGACTTAGTGCGACAACCTGGAAATCTTTGTCTCTGTATAATCTTCTATCTCACGGAAAGGCAAGTAGTTTTTTTCATGATTATTTTTGATAGCGGGAAGAATCCTACTGCCTATCACTCCAGCATGGTAACTGGAATAGGACTACAGTGTAATAGTTCAAGACAGCGTTGTAATAAAATATAGGTACCCCTGTACACATTCAATAATTTTTATAGAAGTAACTGAATTTTTTAAGCTCCATCATCATCAGGTGTTTTCATGGACTGGCTTTCTGTACGCTTCTCTGATCTCTGAGCTGCTTCCTGTGATCTCTGCATACAAAAGCTATTTCTGTTTTCCTCTCTAGTCTCTCCATTGCAACGAGACATCTGCAGAATTATGCTTCTTATTGCCAGGAAGGCATAAGAATGCTTTTCTTCTATTCTGCCCACTGTCTGAATGTTTCACTTGGACTCTATAATAGTCAAAACTTTTTTATTTCCAGCTGAAATTTTCCACTTCACTGAAAACTTAAAAATGTCTCAAATACTTTTAAATAATCCACATACATGTTCATACCATTGAAAAGACTTTTCTTATTGCAAATAACCAGGCAAAAATTTCAGCAAATTATTGAGCGCAGCTTGGTAACCAGTGAACACAGAGGTGAGACATGATCAATATTTACTGTGGAGAAACTTCTCTGCTTAGCCTGGCTCGTTATTGTTTGTACAACATAAATTCTCCTTTTTCCTCATTTGTGCATTCTGTGTCCTTGGGATCCAGTGATTTAGTGAAGCTGGGCAAGGCTTCACCTAACTTTGATCAGCGTGATTTTTTAGGTGATGGGGAGACATCACAGTTAACCATCTTCTCTGCTCATCACAAGGCTCCCAGCATCCCTTGTGACTGTTCAAGTCCCAGCACCTGGAAACAGTTTAAAGAGATAAACAATCAAAAGTTGTAACTTCCGTGCAACTTTTTAGTGCTTAGTCTCACAGATTTGCCAGTGCAAACTTATCTGTGTGGCTTGCCCTGGGCAGGATTGTCTTTCTGAGGGTTAGTGAGATGGCCCACAGTCCTGTGAAAGTCTGAAGACTAGTGGCGTTGCAGGAAGACCTCTCATTACTAGTAGAGCAAAAAACCCATCTCTTTCATTGTGCATGTTGATTTGTTTAGTGATAGTTGAAGGTACAATCAGAAAGTGTTTCAAGAACCTATAGATCTCAAGACTCCTGCCACTGAAAAATGACTATGCCTACCTTACCAAGGCTGCTGTTCTTCTCTTTTGGGAATTAAGTGACAACCAGCCTGTCACTGAGTTTGAATTTAACCCTGTAGTCTGGATTATTGAAGTGCAAAACAGCATTTTGTTAGCAACAGATGTCCAAATTTAGGCATCATTTGGAGTGAGCCAGGCTGTGGAAATATTGGTAATCCACCACTTCAGAAAACATACTGCTGTCTTCCTGCCACGGAAAGCACTAACAATTGCATCCACACTGCTTCCTATGCCTACTTTAACAACAGAAAAAAGAAGATTAAATTGCTACCTGTTTAAATGTGTGCAGCTACTCAGTGATCTAGGTGATGATCAACACAGACAATCAGACCATAATGAGCATTTTAGCTCCTCATGAAGGAAAAGGGGGAGATTTCCTGCTGATAACAGCCTTAACTGTGCTTGCACACAGCTGAGATCTGCTCAGAGCAGAGGTGTCCCATCACAAGCCATTTGTCAAACCAGCCAGCATTCAGCTGCATGTAGGCTTGGCACGCTGACATTGTTGGCATGACAGCCTTCCTACTCCCTTACACATTTTACCCTTTCCATCTGAGTATTGCAGGACATGAACCAAACCTTTGAGTGCTCAGAAAAATTTCTACTGCACAGACAGAGAAGTAGAAAAAGTCTCAAAGATCTATTCTTTCATTAAAAACAGCAAATATAGGTGCTTGTCACCATTTTTTAGGAGGAAACACAGTCATCACTGGAACCTGCAGTAATTTTGATGTGTCCACCTACATTCAGAATTTTGAGCAGCCTAGCACTGAGGTGACATTGTGACATACAGTTTCACTGGATTTCCTGGAAAAAAAAATCAAAACCATAATCCCCAGAGAGAAGAAAAGTTCTGCTCAGCCATGTTTCTCAAGTTATCAGCACACTGTGTGGATAGTTTTAGAAGATAAGTACCTCCATCTGGCATATCTGGCTCATTTCTTTTGCCTTTATCTGAAATTTCTGACCCTTAGTTACCTAAATAAATGAGAAGGAGAACTCAGAGAGAGTAGGAAAGAAAACACATGGATTACAAAAATGGTGCCTATGCACCAACTTTTAAAGATTCAAGAATACTTGAGAGGTATGATGAGACAGGAAAACCTGAGTATTTCATCCTTAAAGTTCTTAAACCAGAAGATTTTGCAATGCATAACCCACTTTAAAGTTTAAAGTTAATTTCTTTTTAAAATACATTGTTACTTGGGACTTGCTTATGCTTTTCAATACAATCTTTGTACTCTCAGACCCTGGTTATTCTGTGAAGGCCAAAACTCCCATACCAACAATGAAGACGTCATCTCTTGTAATGAAGTAAATCAACAGTTTCAGGCGTCTGAATCTTGGCAACCAGGGTAATCAGTCATAGCAATCCAGTGGCAAAAAACAATCTTAGGGCAAAAAATGTTTGAAAGAATAGTGCTTTCAATGGAAAAAAAAAGATAAAAATACGAAAGTCAGTGCCTTCCCATGAGAACTTCAGAACTTTTCCTTAGTGTTGGTTTATGGTGAAGCCTTAAAAAGCAATGTTAGATCTATCTCTCCCATGAAATTAATTTGACATTATGAACCTTATGGATTGTTTGAGCTATCCATTTTGAAAGATGTCATCAAAAGGAAAGCTTTTAAAGGCTTTACATTTTGCATAGCATGATACTTCCTTTGGATAGCTAACAATAAGCTTGACCAGAGTCCTAAGGAGTTTGAATACTACATAGTCTCCTTGGCACCCAAAGCTAAAACCTCTTTTAGCTTCCCAAGTAAAGCTGCCACAGAATTCAGCTTTTGATACATGATGCACTCCTAAAAACTCCTCTTCAGTTCTCAAAGCAAGTCCAGTGCTCCTAAAACTCATTTTCCCCCCAAATATGTACCCCAAGAAGAATTGATTGACCAGGAAAAAGAGAAAGTGTTGGGTTCTTTAAAATACTATCAAAATGGGTAGTCCTACCCAGTGGAGTCTCTGTGGGTCTGGAGAGGGTTAAGGTCAGAATAGCTACAGTTTAGAATTAGTGATGGTTGCAAAAGGAGAACTATGAAACTATCTGGGAGGAATTACAGCTTAATCACAGGCCCCGCTGTGCAGCAGTGATACAGGTTAATTCATTTCACAGCCACACAACTTCCCGTGAGATCTTCTGATGGCTCACAGCTGCGCTAAACCACAGTATATCCAGCACCAGATCTCATGCGGGGAATGAAATTAACTTATGTGTCACTAGTCATCACTGTGGGCACATCGTCTTACATTGTTTTAACTCCAATTTTTTTGAGTGTGATTACTCCACTTTGCACTAGGGGAGATCAGAATCACACCTCACCTTTCTCAGAATCAGTCTTGCTCACACACATGAACTTGATAACATGCAGGAGAAGTAAAACTGGGAAGAACTCCTAGAACAAACTCTCTTGAATCACAGAGTGACTGCCACAGTGTAGGATAGTAGACATTTAGTCTAGAAGGAGTTATGGGAAATCCATTCCTTTCTCCTTTGGTGCATGACACTGGCCAACAACTTTCACCATACTGTTGATACCGTTCAGAGGTCACACGCAGAGAAGCAGAAAGAGCTTTGCTCACCACATGGTGACCATAAATAGTATACCTGACTCTTATTTTTATAACTTGGTTACAGCACTTAAATACGTACCCAGACTGAACTTGTGTGCCCTGCAAATTTTACAATTGCTATGACTAGATCATACAGCTAGATATAAAAGGGTTGAAATATACTGCTCCAGAAGAGTGATCATACAAACACTCTTCCAGCAGTGCATGTATTTGACATTGCTGGTCCAGAGGGGTGTGGACTGCAGTGTCAAAATGTAGCGTGCTACCATCCTCTGTCTCCCCTGTCTGCTGAGCATCTCCACTGAAGGAAGAAATGCAGTTAACTGGTGGCACACAACAACCAATATGCCTGTGGAAGAATGAAGAAAAACTGTATTGATGCTTCCTGATAAACAGAAGATAAATAAATAAAATAAATAAAAATAAATAAATAAATATGGCAAGAAATAATATCCAGGCAGGAACTTAAAAGGCATTTTCAAAAGAAAAAACTATTTGCTTTCTTGTGATTTAGGGAATTTGTATGAGATTACACTCCATTGCATTGCCTACTAGACTCTCTGTTTTGCTGTGAACCAAAAACACATTTCAAGGAAGACTATCACATAATCTAGTGCACAAGTGATACCCAAAGCTGTGGACTTGACTTGTAAATTCACATAGCAGAAAATAATATTTATAGAACTTTTGTGTCAAGTTATTGTCTATATCAAGATAGCACTGAGGTGTGACACACCTTGTGGACAGAGTAGTACTTCCATCTTTTGACCAAATCAGCATCATTAAGATTATTTTCACATTTCAATGAATAGTTCCCTCTCTTCCTAAAGCATTCTTGACATTCAAAAGCCTGGTGCTTGAAACCAGACTATGCTATATCACTACCTGGTAAGATGCACTCACATACACATATTTCTAGCTCCTCTTTGCAGAATACTTTCTTCTGGGCAGGGGTGGCATTGAAAGACATTTCCCAATAAGGTCGGTTAACACTTTATTTTCTCTATCAGGCTGGGATAACATATAGCCAGATTTCCCAGAGATTCTAGTAAAAAATTCACTAAGGAAGAAATGCTGTTGTTCACATCTGAATTTTCTGTTTCATTCTTAGAAGATAAAACAAAATCTACATCCTTTCCCATTTTAGGAAAAAAAAAAATAATCTGGGTTTCACATTTCTCCTCTCACCTCAGATCATAACTTGCTCACAGCTGTCTCAATTTGTGACAAGGCACAGATCTGCATGTGGTCTTTGAATCTCATGTGTTCCTCCTAGGAAACACAGCTCTTATGGTATATGTTTCCAATACTAAACCTAAAATTGTAGCTGGAAATATACAGACAGACCAGAAAGCAGGGGGGGTTTGTGGCAATGCAGTGAGTAGAAAGGGATAGCAGGGGCAGCATGACATTTCAACTGAGGCACTGTAGGCAAGTACAGAGATTTGGACAAAAGCAATTCCCATCATTCTTGATAAATTTATTAGCATGCCTATTTGTTTGTATGTTTTAAACATAAATCTCTCCATAAGCACACAATTATAGAGGAAGATAGTGATTTTCACCTTAAAGACTTAGCTGAGCTCTTGGCCCTAAATTTAATGAAAAATTAAAATTTCCTCCTTGGCAAAGCTATTAATTTTTTGGCAAAGCTGTGAGAGCAAATGGTAACTGTCATTAGTCTAAATTTCACAATATCACAGCACACTTTCCCAAGGTGTACCATATACGTAACAGTAAAAGCATGAAACTTGCATTCGTATATAAAAAGCAGATCGTACTCACTGATTATGTGTGTTTGTATATGAATTTCTGACACTGCAAACATATACAGACACCTTATTTAGATTTAATTTAGCCAGGCAGGATTTACATAGAATAGCAAGAACATATACATGTACTGAACAACTTCAAAGCTACATAGTTCTCGCATTGCTGAAAAAAATAATCAGTGGAGTGTTTTGGCTATGGCACAGAAGGCATACTTAACATGCTGCTTATTAGCATGAGTAGCAACCGTGACATTACCCCTGTTTCTAGTATGTCTAGAAAATCCTAGAAATCTAAGACAAAATAGGAAAATATTCTACAGAAATTATTATAATTTAGACACTTCTAGTGTCCATTCTGTCCCACTGAATTCAACTGGAACATTATACCGTAGCTATTTGTCATCTAGACTAACATCTTACAAAATTCAAGACCAGACACATAATTTATAAATAGTTCACAAACAGGTAATGGTGGCGTCAACATTGAATTTCTCTGTATGAGGCGTGTACTTTTCTTCTTGTAGTTGTAACATGTAAAAAAGGGCAAGATTAAGAGAAATTTTTGGCCTTAGGGCCAAATTCTTCCTTCAGCTGTATTCATGAATTCCCTTCACCCTCCAACCTCAATGCATTGGATCTATTTGTGGACAGCAGTGAAATAGTCTCATAGACAATAGAAAGCCCTTCAACTATATCCACTGAAATCTGTTGATGTCCAAACACAGGACTGTCAGCAAAAACGCAACCCAGAAGCCCCGACATGATCTGTGCTCACATTCCAGTTTCATTCTTTGTAAGTAGGAATAGCTATTAGAGATTTTGGGATTGTGCTTCTATCTACTCCTGTTTCTGCTTTTTTCAGCAGTGTAACAGATGGTCCACAATACAGGACAAATGATAGAGAAGAACTTCTTCCATGAGCAAAACTTGATGTGACCATTTTTGGCCATTCTGTTTTCACCATTTCAAACAAATCCCATGCTCACAAACCGAAGGCCCATTTCTCCTCTTACATTGACATATTTTTGAGATTAAGGAGCCACAAAGTTATCAGGTATCCTCCCTTCACTTTGCACTATTGTTTATCTCACTTATTTTTAGTGCTAATCCTTCATTCATCTGAAATGCACAAAATCCAGACCTTGGAAAAGACAAGAGCAGGGAAATAGAGTGGCATTCACAGCTAAATACACTACTTTGATAATGTTTAAAAGCTCATTTGCAAAGCCTTCCAAAGGCTGAACTTCACCGGAAAATGGCAGCACGTTTCCCAAAACAGAGGGAGAGACAAAACCAGGAGTGTTTTTTCATTCCTAAGCTTCTTCTTGTGCCTTTTTTATCCACTTCTGTATTTTCAGGAGTCTATTTCTACTCCTCCTATCTGAAGCAGTCACAGCTGTAAGCTTGTCAGCTGCTCCTACAGGGAGCATTTTTCCTGAACTGTCCACACTTCCACAACTCTCTGTTCCTCAAATCCTGCCACTAAATCCTTTTTCATATACTGTAAAAACCAAGCATCTAGCAGGTAGCTGTAACGAAGTGAGTTTTCTAGCTGCATGTGGTAAAGAAACAACATACAAACAGCTTTTAAATCCACAACACAGCTTCTCACTTTCCTTCTCTTGTTCCTTTTCCTCATGTCCCAGTAAGCTTTTATTCAGCAAAGCACTGAGACTTGCAGCTGAATTTAAACTGCGGTTTTAATCCTCACTCAGGTGCCCTCCTCCCCACCACGGACAGCAAGTGAGTGCACAGCAAAGCCTGTGTTTTGCTGAATTAGGGCTTTGCACTGTAAGTTTTCTGGGGAGGCAGCACTCTTCCCATGCGTTTGCAACTTACTTAGCACCAAGACTTAAGCCTGAATGGACACTTTAAAGTGATACTGAGTGAACAGCCATCAGAGTGACAGTAGCTGCCAGCTTTCATAGTTTGGCAGCCATGCAGAACTAAGTGGAAACCCAGTGATATTTTTATACATTGAAGAGATTCACTGGGAAGTCATAAAGACTAATATGACATATTTGAATATAGACTGGTATACAGTAGAGAGGAGGCCCCCTGAAGCCTACCGTGTTCCCATCACCAGAGGTACTATGGTCCCAGGTCATTCCAAGCATCTGCATCTTCCTCTCTGGGGAGTAAGAGACATGGCAAACTGGAGTACGTTGTTAGATTTGAAAATCTGTCTCCAAAGACAGGCAAGGGTCACACTTCTGAGATGCACAAGATAGCAGTGGCATGAAAAATCTAGATGCACTCACCAAGATCTCTCAGACTTCTTTAGAGGGTAGATGAGTCCAGTGGACATGGCAAGCTTACCTTGCTGATTGGGTAGTCTCCTTATCACTGTGGCTATGTGTAAGCATCATACAAGTACTTGAAGCTGAGATAGTCACAGCCACTTGTCAATAAATTTGCCTAGTAAGCCAATAGTTCCTGAATTATCTATGTTGATGTCCTGCTCTGTATGTAGTTCCCACTAAGTTAATGGACTTGCATATGCTTGCTGATGCAAGCAAAAGCTGAAGTTCATTTTTAACGCCCTCATTACATATTTTTGAGGCAGTGTGCTCCACATGTTTCCCATCCTAGGTAAAAATACACAGATAGTTCCAGATGTTGTCCACTGGACAGAAATAAGCTAAGCTTCCAGTTGACAGCTGTAGCTGATGAGGTCATCAATGCAGTTTAGAGATGGAAAGAGTTCACTGGAAAAAATAATGTCACTTTCTCTTTTTCTCTTGTTTGAAGTCACTGAGCTTCAGGGTTCAGGGGAATTGTTGCTTTGACTTTATTCTTCTGTAGGCGGGTGGCTGCCTGCCAGGGGCAGCTGCATATGGGATCATTTGCATTGCATGCGGAGTCTCTTGTTTAAAGGGAAGGCTCTTCCTTCCCTTAGATCATCTGCTTCTTTAGAGTCAGGGCCACTGTTTCACACAGATTGTATTCTTCCTTTAATCTTTTCTCCATGCTTACTCTGTACTCTTTAAGAAGCATCCCAAAGCCAGGTCTAGCAGACTCATCTGGAATAGCCGAAAAAGGCAGTCTATGGACAAAGAGGGAATTATTTGATATTCCTGTGGTTACATACTTATATAAGAGGATTTCTGCAGTGCACATATGCTCTCTTACATCACCATGTTACAAGCAGGAGTCTAAAAAACTGTTGTTTGCTGCATGCAGGGCACAAAATGGATATTAAACCTGTCTTGGGAACAGTGCTGTGTCTTTGCACCTCATGCAGACAGTGGGGTACCCCTCCCTGAGCCCCAGATCAAACAACTGAGCGACTTTCATCTCCAGGAGCAATGCAATTCCTTTCTTTTGCACCTGACAAATCAGGGACAATCAACTCTTTTAATGGGTTTTGTGGGAGGAGTAAGGAGTGAGGGAGAGAGAGAAAAAGTTCCCCTAAAATGACTTTATAAAAGCTGTGACTAACATATTAGCAATTTAGCTTCATACCCTGCACACAGGAGAGTGCCTAAAAGTAAAATAAGATGAAGTGACTATGATATAGCTCAGGCGCTCAAGTCCAAATTTGCTGGATGGTTGCCTTTTTCAGAACTAAGGCACCCACTGGAAACTCACTCCTTTCCATATTTAGGTTCTATCTGCTTTTGTTTCCTCCACCTCCTCTTACTTCCCTCCCGGAACTTTCAGTATCCAAGAGTAGGTGCTCTCCTGTTGCCTGATACAGGTTTAAGACTTGCTGTGCGTGGCCTCTCTATTTAAAGACAGCCAGCAAGACCCACACACAGGTAATGGCTGCCTCTGAATCCCAATCTGTAAATTAATTTTGCCTTCAAAAGGGAGGAATCTCATAAATTATAAAAAAAACCACAAGTGGACAGACCTAATTAAAGTGCAATGACATTTTAATACACAGCATCTCATAAAGGAGAGCAGACATGGGTTTTATAAGATATTTCTTATTGTAATCTCCTGAGTTCATGAGCAAAAGAGGGGAAAAAATAGACTTTTAAAAAGTCTTGTTAACCTCTTCTCTGTTTTGAAACTTCTTTGCACTCACCCAAAAGAAAGGAAAAAAAAGAAACAAGGAGAACAAATATGAGAACATGTTAGACAGTTTGTGAGCTCACTGTGTCTTTGCTGGATATATACACATCAGTGACTGACTAGAAAGGAGAAAAGAAAAAAAAAAAACAAACAAACCACCAGCAAGGGGAAGCATGTCCAGGCGTCTAATCTTTGGGAAGCTAGCCAGACTTCATTTATAGCCAGCCAATTCAGATTTGCCAGCTGAGACTCTCTCCCTCTCTGTGTCTGTAAGCTGGTCCAGACATGGTGAGTCAGAGTTGCAGTGAATTGTTGCAGAATATCAGGATGAACAAAGTGTTGCTAGCAGTGGTTGCAACCCAAAAGCGTATCAAAGAGCTACTTTTTGATCGTGATTTGCTCTAAAAGCAAATCCTATGTATCACAGACAGAAAGAAGAGAGGGTCTGATTACTGCTTGTTTTGTAGGTGGTTTCTTTTTTTTTGTTAACACAGGCTCTGTTAAACCCCTGGTGTATAGTAACAGTAGATTCCACTCGGTTCGTTCCCTTTGAAGTCAGTTTGCTTTTGTTCTTTACCTAACTTGATGCCATTTTTCACAAGCTAATTTGTATGCAACCCTGGCCAGAACCTGCCACCCAGAATTCTGTATGGGAGTTTACCGTCAGGGAGAATTAATTTACTGTAGGGATAGAGATGGATTTTGTGAGCTTGTGTGTTTGGAAAGTTGGTGGTAGAAGGAATACAGCAAAGCACACAAGAAACAAAAGAGAGAAAGAGAGAAAGAAAGGGAAGAAGAGAGAGAGAGAGGGGAAGGGAGAAAGAGAAAGAAAGAAAGAAAGGAAGGAAGGAAGAAAGAAAGAAAGGAAGGAAGGAAGGAAGGAAGAAAGGAAGGAAGGAAGAAAGAAAAAAACCCCAAGTTGTCAGCTTTGCAAGGTTATTGTAGACACAAATATGGGAGAGCTGAACGTGTTTGGAGAAAGCCTGACAATAGCATACCGCTAACACGGTGGCAGAGCAAAGGGAAGGGGGAAGCCACAAAGACAAAGAACAAAAAAAGTAAGCTATGACCTGAGAGTAGAAACAAAACGTGACCTAGAGGTCTGTCTGCATTACGGTGTTACCAAGACTTGTGCTCCCTCTGATTTGCTATTACATTTTTGTATTATCTGCAGTCCATAGTTTGGATTCAAAATTAATTTGGTGGGGACAGTAGAAAGGTTTTCATGAATACTATCTATTGCTCCTATGTCAAGGCTGCCTATGGGATTTTGCCAAAAAGTTACAAAAAATTAAAAAGAAGTTGCTTCTAGGATGGTCACTGTGAATTTTGCTTTGAAATCACCTAGAAAAATCTAATTTAGCCTTAAACAAATGAGTGGACTTTTATAAAAAAAAAACTAATAAAGCCAGAGTTATAATCAGTGGAAAATATTTTGGAAGGAGTATTAAAACTCGTACTTTACGGCTCAGGCTAGTGTTTATTATGGGCCAGATTGAGACTTTATACAGTGGCAGGGAAGGAACAGGGCAGCTTAGTCCACACCTGCTTGCTGTCATTTTCTGTCTTTGAACAGTCTCATCAATGTGAGAGAGAGGAGTCTGGAATAGATGGACCTGAAGTCTGATCTGCTCAGACAATGCCTGTGTTTTATTAGGTTTATTTTGTTTAACAGCAGCACTGTTTGTGGCATTGTACCATTCCCAAACACAGAGAGCCCTGACTAAGCTGAATCATCATGAGACCAAACTGATGCTGATGGGAAAGCACAGCACTCTGCAGAGCTCATAATTTCTCACATAACACTGCCATGAAGGCTTCTGCCCTCAGCTGGCCCAGTGCTCAGGATTTATGTGGCCTCCTCACAGCTTCTCTGAGCGAGAAGCACCTTTCCCAAGCCTCCCCTTGAGAACACACCACCCCTTCTTGTTGGATTTTGTGGTGCGTCCCGGGCAACAGAGATGTTAGATAATTTCAGAATTGGTTGCTGCATTTCCCTGTAGATAGGTAGGAAATTCCCTCAAGGTTTTTAAATGATGGTAAGGTTTCTGTTCTGCAGTATGGCCATGCAGAGACCTTACCCACAGCTCTCATCTTGCCCTACCAGCTCAAGTTCAACACTCAGAGATTCACACAGAAACAGCCCAATTTGTCAGCAGCCGCTCCTCAGCCTGCACCACCCATCACGCCTGCACTGTGTATGCCGCCACAGCTCACGTCCAGCCTTGCTGAGCCTTCCACACATGCCACTAAGCTCTCAAAATCAGCCCATTTCACCCTGTTGCTCAGGTCTGGACAACATGGCTGAGAAGGAGAGTCCAAACTGTGGGGCTGCTTCATTGCCCGCAAGCCTTGAATAGCCATTTCCCAGACAAAATCAGAGCCTGACTGTGGCAGCAGTCCTCTCCAAAAGCTTGGCCTCCCAGCAGACACCTCTCCCCAGAAAACCTGTCAGGGAGGAGCACAGCCGCTGCTGTGCTCAGGGCTCAGCCACAGTGCATGGGATGGCCACAGAGAGAGCAGTGCTGGCCACCCACCGGCCCAGCCCTCGGCACTGCCAGCACTCGTGGGCAGGCAGCTTGGCCTTGCCCACTGGTGGGACAGGGTCACCCAGCCTTTGGGGGGGGAGGCAGGACTTAATGGCAGGTGTCCCTCCGTGCCTGTGGAGACCTTCTCGGAGCTAAACTGTTGGGTTCTAGGCTGAGGTGTGGTGGTTGGCAGGGTCAGCTTCCCCTGGCTGGAGGGGGCAGCCACAGCTTTGTTCAGAAACTCCAGCTAGAGGTGGTAGTGGTCCTCCTTCCACTGTACCTCAGCCTCCATCATTTAAGGTCTGACTTCAGGCCTGATTTTGGCTCAGTCCTCTGTGCTTTAAAGAAAAACACAAGTCATGTGCCTTCAAGTTGTGTTGTGTAAAAAGCAGATGAAGATAGTGTTTGCGATGGCTATGCATACCTTTTCTTCAAACAGATGATGCAGAGTATAGAGTCATAGAATCATAGGGTCATTTAGGTTGGAAAAGACCTTTAAGATCATCAAGTCCAACTGTTAACCTAACGCTGCCATCCACCACTAAACCATGTCCCTAAGCACCACATCTACCCGTCTTTTTAATACCTCCAGGGATGGGTTGTCCAGCTGCCCAGAGGCCAGAAGATTCCTCTGTCCTCCTTTCACTTTTCTCAGAGTGATTTCACTAAACCACGAATCCAGAATTCTTAAAAAGCACCAAAGGTTCAATACTTTGCTGGAAATATGGAGCTTCCTTCTAGCTTCACACAGCGAATTTTAATGCTGTTACTGGAGGGAAAAGCCTATTTATTACTCATGAAAGAGAATGTTTGCTCAGTTACAGTTTTCACATGCTTCTTGGCAAACCATCTGACTGACCTGCTATTGTTACCTACGTCAGCATATAAGCTTCAACCTCTTTGGTTAAAATGAAGTGCGAGAACCAGTGTGAAGTGCGAGAACCAGTGTGTAATCAGTCTCAAACTTAAACTAGATGACAACAAATATAAGCCATATTTTTTCTGCACTGAAGATAATGATTTTTGCATTTCATACTTTATCTAAAAGTAGTGGCTTGCTCTACAGGCCAGACTTTGCTCACTCAAAGAAAAGCGTTTAGCTATTGATTTGTTTAAACTGGGAAGGAACAGTCCCTAAATTGTCACAAGTGTTATTTAAGTCCTTGACAGTGTTTCAGAACTTGTCATTCAGCAATTGAGTGACAAGTATTTCTGCTCACGAACAGATTTGTTTCATTTAGCTCTACAATGTTTTTAAAACTAATTTTCCTTATTCCAGCATCATTAAAAGCATGGGGCTATGTTTTGGATTTGTGTTGAAAACAGTATTGACAATACAGGGATGTTTTAGTTACTGCTTAGCAGGGCTTACACAGAGTCAAGTTTTTTTCTGCTTTTCACACCACCCCACCAGCGAGGAGGCTGGGGGTGAACAAGAAGGTGGGAGGGGACCCAGCTTGGACAGCTGACCCCAGCTGACCAAAGGAATATTCCATACCATATGATGTCATGCTAATCAATATGATGTCATGCTAATCAATAAAAGCTGGGTGAAAAAGAAGGAAGGGGGCAACGTTCTGAGCGATGACATTTGTCTTCCCAAGTCACCATTATGTGTGATGGAGCCCTGATTTCCTGGGGATGGCTGAGCACCTGCCTGCCCATGGGAAGTAGTGAATGAATCCCTTGCTTTGCTTTGCTTGCATGTGCGGTTTTTGCTTTCCCTATTAAACTGCCTTTATCTCAGCTCATGACTTTTCTCACTTTTACCCTTCTGATTCTCTTCCCCATCCTACCAGGGGGGGAGTGAGCGAGGGGCTGTGTGGTGCTTAGTTGCCAGCTGGGGTTAAACTACAACACCCCCCCCAAACAAGCAAGCAAAATACTGTGCACTAACTTAGTGCATCAGGAAAGGGCAGGGAAATGTTTGCTTGCACTGCACTTCAGGTCATCTCTGTCTACTGTTAAGTAAGGCTCCGAAAAGGTCACTTGATATGTTAATACATGAAGCTGACACACAGGGCATGTGGAAGTATCCCTATAAGTCATCCTAGTTTTCTTCAATTAAAGCCACAAAGAACATTTGTAAATCTGTAAATCATGATGAAATGACCTTTGCTGCCCACAGTACTTGTTAGAAGTGTGTTGCATGGCATACATAAACAAGGTCATGCACTGCCCAGTATTTTTGGAAATGAGTAGGAGTTAAGTTTCATATCGGCAATATCAAAGCTAAAGTGTTATTTCAAGAGTTATTTCAAGATACTGCTCTGTGTGTGCCGTGCCACAACCTCTTCTATTTCTGTGTATCTGCAATAAACCAAAGTGACTAATGCATAACAATATTCATTCATTCTCTCACTGTTTTGTCATCTATAAGACGTTTTCCCCATTGTAATTGTTATGTGAAGTTGTTTCAATACGTTACACATACTTACAGAGTATTGAATTGCAGCCCATTCGCAAGTGGTTTGTTTCACATATTTAAAGATCTTTCTTGAGAGTGGACTTGCAGGCCACAGCTGAATTGAGCAGCATGGGCTCTGTTGGTGGTGAGTCCAGCCACTTGCCTCATCTACCAGGTCAGGAAGGGTCATCCCGCAGCAGCACATACCCAGCCAAGATGGGTCCATGTGGAAAACTGAAGGGATATTCCTGAACTTGTTTGCAGTTTCTTGACCTGGTTCATCAGCAGAGATGCAACATTACGCAACTGATTTGCCCATTGGCTCCTGCTGCTTGCAAGCCCATGCTGAACGGTGCAGCTTGGGATATACCACAGGCCCACTACAGCAGCATGAGCTTTGCAGCAGTGATGCAGTGGTGCTTGTGGTTGCTGTTCTTCCTTGCGCTTCCTCCTGTCCTAGCTGCATCCTCTCGGTGACACATTTGAAGATAACTATGATCTCAGTATTGTAAGCTAGATCAGAGAAGGGATGGCTTGAAATAAAACCTTAACCAAAAGATTTCTTAATTTCAAATCCAGGGCAGGTAGCCCATTGCACTGGCAGAGCTGAGGAGGCAGTCACTAGTAGAAGGGAGGAAATCTTTATGTTAGTATCACCCCTCTCTACCATGAAACTACAGACTTCCAATGCTTCGTGCAATTCCCCTGTCATGTGGTGGGCATGGGTTTGTTAAGAAAATCTTTTTTCGCTGCTTTGTTGCTAGCAAAACACAGCCAGTCTCCAGCTTCTCATTGCAAGTGACTCCATTTGATAGTGACACTGTGCTTCACATTCAAGCTTTCAAACAATTGCGCTCCTGCACTGGGGAGATGCAGGTATCCTGTAATGTGGAGGGGACCAGTGTCTGGGCAGGTCCTGAGCACATCTATGATCACTGGAGAGCTTCACTGCTCACAGATGTCCGGGCAGAAAACCAAATATAAAAGGTCAAAGCTGGAAGAAATTCTGCCTTGGAACCAATTCGGCTGGTTTATAAAGATCTGCCAATTGTGTACCTAACCTATGTTTGCTCTTTGAAAGACCACTGTTACTATCAAGTATCTGATGACAATGAAGTAGTGAAAGACTACTTAAAAACATTTATTTAGTCTCCTCCAGCTTTTATTCCTCTACAGCAACACTAATGCTAGAGGTAGCTCACAGTGACAGCTGATGGATTATCTGACAAATTGTTCAAGAGATTTGGAAGGGATCTATTAGTCCAAAGCCAGTGTACACTAGAACTAGACAAATGTTCCCATATGCCTCTTCCAGAAGCAAATGAGCTTGTCATGGAGGTGAGCCGAGAAGTATCCTGAACAGTGCCAAATATTTTCCAGAGTAAGAAACTGCTGAGAAGAAAGCTCTTTTCTACCGCTGAATATCTGAGGCCAAAAGGGAATATGGGTAAATTTAATCATAATGAAAGAAAAATCCAGCAGATGTTGAGGAGAGACACTTGGGGCTGAGTTGCCTGATGAGTACATGATGCCAAGTAGAACTGGCATAGCTGCTTCTCTAGGCAAAGTATGGTAAGAAACTACAAGAAAAGAGATAGATTACAACCCCTGATTGTCACCTCATTAGCCAACACTCAGGGAGAGGAGTGAGGAAGAAAGAGTTGCTGGGAAGTTAGAGTTGCTCCAGATCTCAGCTGGCACAAGGAGGACATAGATTATCCATTTGCTAGATTCCAACACGTTAGCACTCTTTATCTGAAACTTCGAGGGGACCACACAATAAACCATCCACAGCACTAATTGGCTCCCTCCTTGGTGGTCTCCCTGCAAAAGTCGAGGACTCGGTAGAAGTCCTTTTGCCTCCACTGCAAGGCAGTCTGCTTATTTCACTACTGGGGTTCCCAAGCACCCCTCACAACCTGGTTTGGTCACCTCAGCCTGCCGTCTCCTGAAGTTTGGGTTCATTTCTGCAGCCCACTGTGCCATGCCTTTTGATGGCCATGAACCTGGGCTCCTGTCAGGCCAGATGTTTGGAAATGCCACCATTACCCCCTCTCTCCAGAGGCCATGAGGAAGCAGTGTTAGCTGTATCTTTCATCCCAGCAATCACCTTTTCCTGGGTGTTCCTCCTTCCGACTGGCCACAGCATTACAGCCCCCATGTGCCAGCTTCATGCATGCCCCTAAGATGCACGGTCACCTGGTGACCCAGCCCAATTCCCAGGGTGCTGTCTGTCACACATTGTCTGCATAAGGCTGCTCAGTAAAATGCTCTGCCTTTTTATTAAAAATACCTGGATTAGAAGTTGCATTATAAATGTAATAGCTCGTTCATTCTCTTAGAAAGGGAAATGCTTTGTACACATTTTTATGGTCCACCTGATGATACAAAGCCTGTTATTGTGAGGACACACAGCATCCCTTTGGACACTCTGTAAATAAAGAAGTGAAGTTACAGATGATTATGGGTGTGTCAGCTCTGGGTCTTCCCACCAGTTTAGTCATGGCTCTTTGTAGTGAATACTGGCATTTGTCCTCCTGATAACTAATAAACAGCAATTCATGGCAACAGAAAGATAATTACAAGTCAAAGTAATTGCATTGTGTAGGTAAAATATATCTAAACCAAATAAAAGCACTGTCATCAATGTGAGAGCAGCAAGTACAACTTAGCCATCAATAACTTTCTGGTTATATCCTTTAGGGATGACTAGTTACAGGACAAGACAACAGCTCTCTGTGTAAGGCAGCCACAGACCTGAGTCAGATTCAGTTAGTGGGGACAGATTTTTAAGCACAGAGGCATGACCTTGCAAGACTTCTGAAAACATCTAGGCATGTACATGAAGATGCTATTTGCTTGGACAATAGGGAAATATGTACTTAGGCGCCATAGTCTAGCACATAATAGCTCTTTAAGTCATATACTAGTGTGCTATTCTGATCTCCTCAGACATCTCCTGGTGAAGGTCACTGTTCCATACAACATAATGAGTTTTAGAGTTAAACTCAGTCCACTTTACTCATGCCCTGGCTTTAGAAGTCCTTAGATAAGAGATCAGTTGTAAAATACCCTGAAGCAGCATGAACTTATGGGGACAGGCATGGTCTGGTACTCAGAAATCTCTCCTGGTGTTGTTGGTGCTCTGCCATCGGCCCAGCAGGAGGCCCTGAACAGAACATTTTCACTTGTCTGTGCATGCTCTTCCCTAGTGGTAGCTGCAGACCAAAGGCGCTGCACAAACCCAGAAAGGTACTAGTTCCAGCAATTTCTTTTAGAGCAGTTTCCCAATGCTGCGTTGCTTTGTCAGCTTAGAACAATAAGACAACTATTTTGAATAGAAAAGGTTGACAGCTAAAAGCATCTGCGACAAATAATGGTGCCAGAAGTTGCTTTTCTTTGAAGAACAATCAGAAGTAATAAAAATTTAGCACTGAAGTGGGAACTTAGAGCAAAGAGGCACAAACAGCAGAGAAAGCACGTGTTTTCTCCCCACAGAGGACATGAAGGGGAAGAAAAAAAAAAGAAGCAGATTTAACTCATAGTGATGAGAACGTTTGCTTAAGGTGGCTATTATTGGCACTTATCACTGCCAGGCAGAATGAAGGAGACTTAGGGTCACTGAGAGGCATTAGAAAGACACAAACCTTGCTTTTACATAGTGCAAGTAGAGATATTGCCCCTGAAGAGTCCTTGTAGTAACTCGCTCAGTCAACACTTTGGTGGGATGTGTAAACTATGTCCTGAAGTGTTCTGGGCAACCTGTGGTCTGGGTCTTTGGGTCTGTTTGGCTCCAGAAACCTGGGCTGAGGTTTCTCCCCTAACATTTTATTTTGAATACAGATGTGATAAATATCTTTTTTAAAAAAAAAACATAAATCCTTAAGCAGGTACACTGGAAGGAAATGTTTTTAAAGGCACAACAGGAGGGTCTCACATGTATTTTCCTTAATTGTATTGCCTCACCTTACCTCCATCTCCTGAAGAGCCACAGAGATGCCACAACCAAGGCAACTTGTCTTCCTTGTCCTGTCCCTTCTTTTCCTGTCTTTCCTGGGTCCTTTCAGTGCTGGCTCAAGGGGGCACGAGAAGAGCAGAATAAAAAGGACCTGGAAAAGAGTCAGCAGATGGCCCTGGAGAGCAGTGGACACAGAGAGAAAATTCCTCTGACTCACAGTAAGGCAGTCTGAGCAAGGTTAGGGTGTGAGGAAACACAGCAAGCCAAGGAAAAAGCAGCTGCAGCAAGGGGAAGAGCAAACATGCACTCAGAAGCCTTCTGTTTCCTACCAGACGGAAAGACTGGGCAGCTATTTCCCCCTCCTTCCCCTGTCTCTACCACAGTCCCTTCATTTATTTCATGTTGCTCCAGCTAATGTTTAATCTCCTGCTTCAGCCTTTCTGAACTGCTTGACAAGAGCATTTGGGCTGCTGATGTTAGAATTGGGATGTTTCCAGGTTCTTCTGATGGTTAAGCACTAACAAAGAATGCTTCGGAAAAGTATGACAAAACAGAACAAACCAAGCAAAGTTGTTTCATATGGAAAAATATCAGGCCTCTGAAATGGAAATATTTTGTGGACATGCCTTGGTTTTAAAAAACTTTCCTGTTGAAGACTTTCCCAGTCCAAGACAGGTTTTTGGGTAGAAGCTTGTGGAACAGCTTGAAGAGGAGAGTCTGACTCTATAAAGCCCTGTCTGTGGTTAGCACATTCAACACATCTATATATTGCAAACATGTCCTCAGCCCTTTAGCCTTCTCTCTTTAATTTCTTCCAGAAAAGTCTCATTATGAATCTGGTTGACATTTTTGAAGAAAGGGAATTGCAGTTCTCTTACCAGTGCTCGATCTGTTTCAGTGTCAAGGACATTGGACTTACAAATTCTCATCTCCACATGTGAGTTGCCCACCAGACAGGCATGTGTCCTGGTTTCAGCTGGGATAGAGTTAATTTTCTTCCTAGTAGCTGGTGTAGTGCTGTGTTTTGGATTTAGGATGAGAAGGATGTTGGTAACACACTGATGTTTTAGTTGTTGCTGAGCAGTGCTGACACTGGTCAACGACTTTTCAGCTTCCCCTGCTCTGCCAGGGGCACAAGAAACTGGGAGGGGGTACAGCCAGGACAGCTGACCCCAACTGGCCAAGGGATACCACAATAGTATGTCATTGTCCATTGTAGTAGGAGGCCACATATAGTGAGCACTGGTGTGATCATAAGAAAGTGCAGGCATTAGAAATCCACTAGCTTAGCCTAAAGATAACTGGGAGGAAAACACACTTCGTTCCTCAACCTCCTGTCCATTCTCACTTGTTCCTCTACAAGGAGAATAAAGTTGTCATGCTGACTCCCGACTAGACTGTGGATGGCCTCCTTTCATTTCTTTTGACTGCCTGCAGCCCCATGTGCTTGCTTAGCTGAAGCTACACTAATTTGTGGTGGCCTCTGCACCTAGCCTTGTGCTGAAGTCCTGAAGACAGGAGAAGCTGAAGTAGACAAGAGTGGCCACCAGTGTTTGGTGTGAATAGATGATGACAACTATGGAGGTTTTGCAAGGAGGGTTGCACCCAGCCACCTTAAACAATACATGTAAGAGTCAATGCTGTTTGGCTGTAATTCCTGGACAGTTTTATGCACACATACTGTATGGCCTATCTTGGAGACACTCCATGCTACATCTTTTCATATTCACAGCACTGAAGCTTAGAAAATCATTGCAGAAAACACCTTATGTCATTGTACCTAAATGTAAATGTCTAGAGTCAGCTCTCTTTGCTGCCAATCCTCAGAGAGGCAGATCTGCTGAGGCAACACAAAGGAACTGAACCGTATTTTGAGGTGACAGGCTCTGTAAATATCGAATAATATGCGAACACAATGATGTGTGCTGCAACACCATCACTTAAAGACTCAGTGTTGTAACCTCCACCTCCCCTGGCCACAGGTTAACCCTTGCCCACTAAACACAGCTTTTTCCAAAAGGAACTGCTTGCTTTGTGCAACAGCCAAACAGAGTCTGGCTGAGCTTTCTGCTAAAGGGGCTGTGAAAAACGAAACCAAGACAAAAAAGGATTCTACTTGAGAGACAAGGCTAAATGCCAGCAGCATGTGGGTGTACACCATTCCTGGCGGATTGTGTTACTAGGTGATCCCTGTAAATGCACTGATTTTATAACCAGAAATTTCTTTACAAGGATCTGAAATCTGGGCCTGCAAATCCTTTTGGAGAGATATGTGTTAAGGAATGCTGCACACAACTATGAAACTTAACCTAAAGGTGTTTTTTGGGGGCCCAGTTGCAAGCTTTGTGCTCGTACCTCTTCTGGAAGATTGAGATGCCTCCTCAAAAGTTGTGGACCAGGCTTCCAGCAGCATTGCATTCCAGTACAGCTCAAGTCAATAGGTTCAGTAGGACTGTAACATTCTGGAAAGCACGTGTCTGTGAGAACACCTGTCTGCAAGAAATAGCACATTTCTGCTTCCCCACATGAACTGATGGCCACGTGACTTGCACACATATTCTTTTTAAATGACAATGGCCTTAATTCTCCCTCATTTTGATGACTGAGCATGCTAAAACATCCAGAAACAATTAAAAATTGACAAAATGGCTACAGCAGCAGAAGACCAATTTGGAAGTTTGCAGTGAAGGTAGCAAGGGGAGCTCCTAGCTGCAGTCCACTCACAGTGACACCACTCGCTGCCAAAAAGCTGCAGGTGTACAGCACACCAGCAGGTCGATAAATGTGAGTGGATTGTGAGTGGCAATCTGGTTGTCCATAACATATTTACTCAAATACGCTTTCATGCATATCACACATATTCAGCTAATGCATTTGTGTAAGCTGTATTTTGAGAGATATAATTAGGAGAGCATTTATTACTAAATTGTTACATGAAGGGCTGTGAGTGGGAAGAAGGGACAAAGAACCCCAAAGAGCTGATCTGAAGCAGATTTAGGAAATTTCTCTGCAGGTACCAAGATACTAATTCAATAAAAGGGCACTGCAATCAAATATACTCTTGTCTTTCAAATGCCTCAACCTGGCATTGCCCCTTAGCTTAAGCTAAAGTCTTTTGACCCAGTAAGCAAATGCATTGAAAACAGGGATTCTTCTCCACAGAGGCAAGTTCAGGTTTAGGCTGCAAAGTTCCACTTTCTATATAAAATCTCATCTGCAGCAAAGCATGAATCCCAAAAACCTATGATCATAGGAGGTACTTCAGGTACACACCTGCAGCTGGTAGCTATAGTTTTCCCTTCATGCAGAAAGTGCCGTGTGTGTTGTGTCATGTTCCCCCCACCCCCCTCACCCCCCATCTCTCCTCCTTCCCTCTCCCTACCCTTCAGGCACTGCATACAAAATACAGCCCCTCTCAAAAAGCCCAAGGTTTTGCTGCACCGAATGGATGTTCCTCATCTGTTCGGAAGACTTACCAGATTGTCATAAACAATGTGGCTGTGCTATCCAGGGGGAAGCCTGCTCTCAGAGGGTATTTTTAGATCCGTTACGATACTTTTGATCAGTCACACCCCCAGTTTCTTCCCCTCCCCTAAAAGCTTTTCCTTTCGGGCCATATGTTCGGAAATGTCTCAAGTTGCATTTTTGCTCCACAATGTCAAGTGGTGACAAGTGAACAGCCACCCAAAGTGCTGTGTTGTATCAAAGGAACCATCCCAAAGCTGCGCTCCAAATGGCTACAGAAGAAGCATCCCATTGCTAATTAAAAACAGCATTTAGGAAAAGGAAAAGTAAACATTATCTAACATCTCTCTCCATCATCTGCCAAAACATTCATTACTTACTCCATTAGTTTTGCTTATTAGGCCCCCACTGTCAAGCCATTACTATCATGTGGTCTGGTTATTGTTACAATACATATGCAAGTCACTTATTTTGCTAAGCAGGCTGGGTGTTATTTTACCTTTTTTTTTTTTTTTTTTGAGTCACACATCACACAAACCAGTGGTTTTTTGGTCAATCTTTTCTTTATTGCCTGAAAAGACAGAGCTCCGTTGGGTGCAGATTTTAACATCTTCTAACCCCCTCTTAATCTCACAGAGTGAAATCTTAATTATAATAGCTTCCCTTCCAATTTCCCAGTGTACACACACTCTACTTATTTGCAGTTCAACATCACTTTCTCCAACATATTTTTACTTTCTCCAAAGTATGTATTTTCTTCTGAATTAAAAAAAATAAAATTAAAGAACAAACTCTCAGCTAGAATAAATCAGCCTAACTTCACTCTCTCCTGTGTATTGACATCAGTTCCACCAGCAGGAATCCAGCCTTTGACGGTAAAAAATGTCATTCTCCCCTTCCCCCATTATATTCCAAAGGAGAACAAATAAACCATTCTGGAACTGTAAGGGTATCATCACAAAGGCACTTACAAGACTCACGCTGCTTACAAAACCTTTCCTTTCATTCCGTGAAACTCACGCTCTAGTCATTATTTATTATTATTTTTTAAATAAGGAAGTCAAGTTATGCAGAATTTCATAAATAATGCAACCAAAACAAAAGAGCAACAGCAGCAGCGCTGGGGTGATAGGAATAAGCGGATTTGGACTTTAATTACAGCCTGGAGGAAAGTTTTGTATTGAACTCATTCTTTAAAGAAAAAGTAAAAGAAAAAAGAAAAGAAGAATAGGGGGGAGAACAAGAAGAAAGGAAAACTGAACAAATGAGTTTTGTTGTTGTTGGTAGTTTAATGACTTCCCTTTTCGGTGCTCTTTGACTGCTTTCCAGTCGCTCCCCTCCCGGGCCCATTTCTGTGGCACGCTGGGCTTGGCTGGGTGCCAGGGTGACAATCAGTGCCTGAGCAGCCTCTTTGGCCAGAGATTATTCCTTGGGTTCCTTTGTTTTATTAGTGGGGAGGTGGGGGGCCATGGGGGTGATTTCTAAACCGAAACAGGATGTCCCGCTGGTGTCCCAGGCTGTGAAAGACTCCGTTTCATCGGCCGTGCCGGTGACGCAAGATGGCTTAAATTAATCCAGTGAGACTAGGCTGCAGATTTCTTCTTTAGCTTTTTTCCTTTAAGACTGAAAAACCTCAGAGGATGCCGCCTTAACAGGCAGCTCTGGGGAGGTGGTTCCTCAGGATAATAAGCCAACTAGAAACTCATGTTAAAACACGTATCTGAATATACCTATTATCCACAGACAGGGCTTTCCAAACTAATGTGTGTCACATAAAATGCTCCATGCAAGTGAGTGATTGTGCAGGTATGCAAAATCACACACAAAGACTTCTTAGTCAAATAGGTTTATAATATTTTTGGGTTTTAATATTCCTAATGCAGCAAATTACATGTGAGCTGGTTAAAAGTCATATAATATTTAGTTTATCAGAATTTAGTTCGGCATCTATTGATTTTGAGCAGTATCACCTCAAAAGAACGTTATGGTTGTTCTGCATGAACAGCAGTTAACAAGTATACTTGTATTGTCCATGGTTTCATTAGAAAGAGCAAAGAACAGAGCACTGCATTAGAAAATATTCTATATACGACATTGTCAAGCTCTTAACACATCTTTACAGAAAGCCTTTTCAAATAAACAAGTAATAATTTTTTTGTATATCCTGCTGATATAAAATCTGATACAGGCAACAGCTGTCTTAGTCCATCTTAGGTAAATTATGGCATCTCTCCTTATTACGAACAAGGTTTCTTTACTGTTGCCATCAGCAGTTATTTGTGAACATAGTGTCATATTTCATAATTCACTTCTGTTTACTGACCTACCTTATCATATGGGTAGTAAAAGCTGAAAAACTATAAAAGATTCATCCTTCACAGTCCCCCAGCCATTCTCCAACCCCGGCCCCATGTCGTCTCCCACCCCCACCCCGCCCCCAGAGAGGGAGCACCACACCAAGCAGAGATTCAACCACTCGCACAAAACTGGTCCCACTGAGTCCATAGCAAAACCAGTGTTGAGCACCAGGCTTCCTCAGACCCAAACCAGCAGCCAGGGTCCTGCTCTGAACTGTTCTGGATACGCGCTCCGACAGTGGCAGCACGCCAGACAACGCACACCACAACAACACACAGGTTCGCCGTGCCTCTCCTGCAGCCCGCCGTAACCCCTCAGAAGTTTTGTGGTACTAATAACCATCATGCTGTCAGTCAGTCAGTCATTGTTATGTGACAGTGCAAGTCCAACGTCTGAGAGAGACATAAACTTCAAAAGTAAAATGGCGCTTTTGCTGAAGACTTCACCAAAGTCCACGAGTGCTGTCTTGTTTCCTGCATTGCCCAATGGATTTCGAACTGGCTACTGCAGGGAAGAGAAAAATGAATGCACAGTTCATTGTGAGGCACGAGGCAGGTTCCATCTTTCTTCTGGTTTCTTTAATGTCTTATTTCCACACACCATCAGTTACACTCTTCTGACCTCCATTCTTATTTTTATTTTAAAAAGAGCACTAAACCCATTAGATGCAACAACTATAGGTAATTAAACAGCTTGGAAACATACATACATTCCCTTTTTCGCTTGAGAAGCTAACGAGGATTTATGGCAGCGTGGAAGACAGCCACTTTCCTTTCACAGTCAGGCTGAAATGAACTGCTTGTCTCAGGATGAAAACTCAAAGTCATCTCACTAGGTTCAGGACCCAGCTGTCTGGGAAATCTAGGTAAGGAATATCATGTGTACACTGGCATATGCCCATGGTATGCTCGCTAAGCGTGAAATCACTCCTGAGGAAGGAAGAATGAAAGATGGCAAAAATGCTCAGGAGGCACACAGCTGAATTTTTGCAAACGTCTTTCACCTCCATTACCATGCAATAAACCTGCTATTTATTTCCAGCTATCAAACAATGTCATAGATAAACACTTGTTGCCTTTATAACTGTATAAATATGGTGATGACCATTCCACTGAGCTGTGGCTACACTCAGAGCTGAAAAGGAAACTTGGATGTATCCATCAGTCCCTATTCAGCATTAGCCCCACCCACCAGGAAGAAAATCAACTCTGTCCCAGCCAAAATCAGGACACCTTTGCTTTGAGCTGTATTGCCCACAGGAGGACAATGTCAGCCATGCCCAGCGTTTGCCTATAACAACTGACTGTACCCATATAATAGGTAGGCAGAACAGTTTTAAAAATTCATATGGAAATGATCTGCAAACTGCCCGTGTGCCCTGGGTCGCTCTCTGGAGTTTCCTGCTATATGTGCTTCAGTCACTGGGTATACCTGTGTCACATACTTCTTACTCTCCTAGAGCTTTCCAGGTGCTAGTACATCTTTGCCTCCCTTCCCACCACCGCTCAAACCAGGCATTCAGTTCTCTGCAGGCCTTTACAGGCAAGAAATATCTCAGTTTAAACTAATGGGGAAGAAATCATGTCCTATACACGTATACAACAACAAAAGATACAGACATCCTGTCTTTCTGTACTGAGTACACTGACAATTCATAGTGAAAGAATACAGCACAGGTTTATTCCTTTCCTAATCATCAACTAATTTAAAAAATTATTTCAGGTCTTAGACCTCAACAGCTAAGAAAGGAGAACTCTGCTGTAAAATGGAATTTCTTTCGCAGGAATGTGATTATACACACCAGAAAAAAATATTATGATCTAAAGGTGTGCAAAAGATTATTCTGGCTACTGAAAAGGGAGCAGAAGTTATTGTGCATTTTGACTTGTAAAGAAAATTTTGTGGGACTAACTGATCTCAAAAGCAAATGGCTTAATTACGTGTTATGATACGCTGTTACATTTTTTAGTCTCTGTGATTCTGCCAGGTCAGAATTTGTTACCATGAATTATATATCTGTATGTGCGTATGTCTGAAGATGGCTGCAAGCACATTTGGTACCAGATGCTGCCTACAGCAAGATACAGAGCCCTTCAGTAGCTATTGGTCCCTGATTTTGACTCTGCTGAAACACAGCCATGCCAGCCAAGTAGTTTGTAAGGATTTCCCCAATTCTTGCAACTTCTGCCTCTCTTGAATTTGAGAATGCCTCTAGCAAACTCCATTTTCAGTTGGCACCTCCTGCTATCAGTTAACCCTGTGCTCCACTGACAGCAAAACTAAACCACAGTAAGAATTCAGGGCTCCAAGCTCAGTTTTAGCATTGCAGCTGATTTCGAGGTACGGCAGAGCTTGTGTGCAGTGAAGGTGGCGGGAACCGGTTCCCCACATCAGGTGCCCTGGCAAGGAGGTCCCATTGCGGTGTCCTGGCCTACTGGTCTATGCCCCCTCTTCTTTACAGTGTCAGATAGCTGCAGCAATGACACGTTACGGTCAACGCAGCTTGCATGCCACTGCTGGTTTTTCATGGTTTTGTAGTAGGCTTTATGGGCAACACTCACTCCGTGTGTGTGATGGAAACCAGGAAAGACCGAAGAGGAAATGTCTTTTGGGATCAGAAAGATCAGGTAAGCCAACATTCAGCTTGCACAGACATTAGCGCAATTAAGTTCATTGAAAAAACTACTCTCATGTCACGCGGAGGAAGGACACGATCTGGCAGTGCTGTTCAGTGTGGTTTTCCACCAGTGGAAACAACTGCTTTTACATTCTCACCTACAACAACAAAAAACAGTGGTGCACACATCCCATTTTCCTGCCAGAGAGCAGGGAGTCCACAAGGTCTGAACCAGCTCCAAGCCCGCTATGCCTCAAGCCACAGCATTTGCCTGCGCTTCCCCCAGGCTCCCTAGAATCAAAGCTAATGGCACACTGAGGGTGACAAGACCTACACATGCAGGGTTGTTGTCTTGGTATTTTTTCTTTTCGATTCATACTCAGAGCTCCCAGCATTTCCCAGTGACGGAGCAGAACTGCTGGGGCTACCTGTTCTGTCAGCAGCCACAGCTCGTCTTCCTACAGCAGTCACTGCGCTGTGCTGAAAAACAATGATGGAAACACAAATGCTGCTTTGAATACTTAGAATTGCTGAAGAGCAAATGCAGAGAATTGCTCTGCTAAAGGTGGAGAGAAGTCACAACCAATCTACTTTTTATTTTCTAGAAAAAATGCAGTGAAAAGTATGCTTGCACTCAAATATTCAACAGCTCACAGTGATGGTAAGCATCTCTTTCTTCTTCTACAAACTTTTTTTTTTTCATTTCTTAAGAATTCTGCTCCTTTTCTTAGTTGGCAGCATCCCAGTCATCTACAATTGAAATGTTGACACTACCTCTATTTTTCCCTGGTTTTTTTTTTTTGGCATTATTTTCCAGGACTTTGTTTTCCCACAGCATTATCTCTAAACATGCACACACATTATATTGGTGATTTGCAGACCTTTCCCTTCCCCCCAGGCTCTGTAAAGAGAAGCACCAAGCTAATAGTCTCTTCTCAGCTGTGTCACTGCAAATACCATGTATGTTGAATCCTGCGCAGTTGACCCCAACTAACTCCATTGGCTTAACAGAGCTGAGCGACTCATTAAAATCATAAATAGATTTATAGACCAGTGTTAACCACACTGGTTACAAAGGGTTTTGTAAATCTTCTTACCTAAGATGTGGCTTTGATTTCACAGTAACATTATCTCAGACACTGATGTTTGAGAAAGCTTGGAAAATGCCTTTTTAAATCACAACTCCTACATGCTTCACAGTGTGTCTCCATCACATTCATTAATGCAGAGGTGGCATTTACCTATTTCCGTATTTCCTGTAGTCATTCACTGCTTTCAAATCTGATTGTATTAATGATACAACAATGACTTTTTAGTCAGCTTGAACACTCGTAAAGCTTTTCCTTTCATCTGCCCTACCAGCCTGTTCCGAAGGATCTTGCTAATGTTTTGTTTCCCTCTCCTGCAGCTGTGCAAGACTTCAGTTGCCGATTCTAATGTGGAAGTAGGTGTGATGGATAAGGATTTTGTCTTCTCTCCCTAGAAAAATTTAGCAATGAACAAACAAGAACATAGGACACTTCTTGTTAGAGAGAAGCACATTCCTGTAGAACTGCTGCAACTTTTCTCCACAGCCCATGCCTTTTCTTCCCCTCAGCACTACCTTAAAGCTCCTATTAGATTTGCTGTAGCAATAAGAATGCAGCAATCCGATTGCATGGGGCCCACAAGAGACACACAACTGTCACAGCTATTGCTGCAACGCTGGGCGTGAGACCAGCGGGTGCAGGCTCTCTGCCTTTGCTGCATGCAGCTGCAGCCGTCTGCCGTGAGGCAGAACCCAGGCAGCTCCAGATGAACGGAAAGGATCCCATATATTGCCAAAGGCTCAAAATTACAATCTTTTAAACATTCAGTGGCCTGATACCAAGTTGGTACCTCATGACAATATTTTGTGCTATGTAAAAAGACAAACAGAGGCAGAGCAAAGGGATGCTTGCAAGGATGATGACTTTCTCTGTTTGAGGTAATGAAAAAGAAGAGAGGAATAACAAGCTTCTATAACTATTTTAAATGCAAAAAAAAAAAAAATTGAGATCAGTATTTCCAGGGCTGCTTGGGGTTTTTTCTTTAGTATGGTGACTCTCATTCATTTCTTGGTTTTAGGAAGCAGTAGAGATGGCACTGAAAAAGTCTTGGACATGAAACCTGCATTCTGGTTCCTTTTCTGCCACTGACCTTTCACATGACCTGGAGCAAATAATTCTAAATTTACCTTTTTCTGTACTCAGAGGAGTTGGTTGCCAGTTCACTTTCACAGATAATAACTAACTTCAAGATAGGGGTCTTCCAAAGGCTTATGAAATGTTATGAAGGTGAAGTCACACTTAACCAGTGTGGTCACCTTCTAGAAGGTGACTGGCTCAGTGGATGAGGGAGATCAGTGCATCTTGTTTACTGTTGACCTCAGTAACATTTTTGACACAGTCTCCTGTAACAACCATGTAGACAAGCAGGTCAGATAAATGGACAGTGATGTGTACTGAAAACTGGCTGAACTGCCGGGCTTAAGGAGTTGTGGTCAGTGGCACAAAGTCCAGCTGCAGGCCAGTCACCAACAGTGTGCCCCAGGAGTGGATACTGGGGCCAATACTACTTAATATCTTCGTGAAAGTCCTGAACAATGGGACAGAGGGCATCTTCAGCAAGTTTGCAGATGACACAAAAATGGCAAGAGTGGCTGCTAGACCATCCAGAGGGACCTGAACAGACTGGAAAAATGGGCTGACTGAATTCTCATTAAGTTGGACACAAGGAAATGCCAAGCCCTGCACCTGGAGAGGAATTAGCCTGTGCACCAGCACATGCTGGGTGCTGGCTGTCTGGGAAGAAGCTCTGCAGAGAAGGTCCTGGAGGGTCCTTGTGGACATCTGACCACGAGTCACCAATGTGCCCTTGCAGCAAAGAAAGCCAAGAGCCTCCTGTGCTGCATTAGAAAGGTGCCAGGAGGTGGAAGGAGGTGATCCTTCCCCTCTGCTCAGCACTGGTAAAACACATCTGGGTGCTGGGTCCAGTTCTGGGCTCCCCAGTACAAGGGAGGCATGGACATAATAGAGTAAGTTCAGTGAAACCCGTGAAGATGATTAAGAGACCAGAGCCTCTCTCATATGAAGAGAAGCTGAGACAGCTGTGACTGTTCAGCCTGGGGGAGAGAAAGCTGAGGGGGACCTTATTCATGTGTATAAATACTTGATGGAAGGGTGTAAAGAAGACAGAGACAGACTCTTCTCAGTGACACCCAGCAAAAGGGCAAAGGGCCATGGACACAAACTGAATTTCAGGTAATTCACCTAAACACCGGAAAACTTTATTATGGGGAGGTTGGTCATGCCTGGGACCAGGCTGCCCAGTGACATTGTGAAGTCTCCATCCTTGGAGATTCTCAAAACCTGACTGGACAATGACCCAGGCAATCTGCTGTGGTTAAACCTGCTCTGAGCAGGGCAGGGTGGTCTAGGTGATCTTAAGAGATCCCTTCCAACCTCAACTATTCTGTGATTCTTGGGATTAGCCTCACAAGGTAGTGGCAGAGATGTCCTCCAGTGGTTAGTCAGTAGCATTTTTTCTCAAAATTTGTAAAAGAAAACTTACAGAAGTAAAAATCTTTTTTGCTGTTCTTGGAATAGCTATTCTGGTCTGCCTTTTGGTGTTTGTTTAGGGTGGGTTTTTTCCCAGATGACTAGAAACAGACAAAGAATCTTTTTTTGCCAATGATGAAACAAAAAGAAAATTGCTAAACCTCTGATAGCTAGTACAGTTACATTATTTCTATCACAGAAGCGCACATACCATGCACAGGCCTCTGTGTTCACCTGCTGTTACTTGCTGAGCCTGACTCATCTACATGACTCTGGCAACGTCACCTCCAGCTGCCAGGGTCCTGGGATGATTCTGCCCTCTGGTCATGAAAAGTGCCCATGTGTTTTCCCCACTACACGGAACTTGCATGATATAGCTCTACTTTTCAGACAAAGACAAAAGCCTATGCCGAGAGGATTGTTTCTGTTGGTTCAGGTACACCAGCACTAAAATAGGTCTGTAATCTCTTCCAGTATATTCTTCAACACGATTTCAAAAAACAGCAGCCAGTTTAATGGCTCCTCACGACAAATCAATCTCAGCATGCCAGTTCCTGTCATGATGCGGCCAAGGAGAGGTATTCCACATGGATTAAAAATAGTCGTCTTCCCTCTCCAGCTGGGAAAATACCTAGACATCAAGATACTGGAGCAGAGGGTTTTTCAGCTGTGGCTCACTTCTTAAGCTAGACTATGTCAGTAAGATCTCATGGAAGAGATTAAAGGAAAGACTTGAGGTGATAGTCCACTTTCTTTCTTTGTGTTCTCTTGCTCAATCTGTCAAAATTTAGAGATACTAATTATGCACTGAACTATGGGTAGTGAAAACATTTCATTCATGCCTCCGAGAGAAGCTCTACATTCACCCTGAGAGAGGAAACAGTACCCTGCTTCTGCATGGATTTTTTATTTACTGTTACTATCTAGTTGGTATTGGCTTTGGCATAACAACAGAGAATAAAACATTCCACGTTGCTATTGCCATTGTCTGTTTGTCCCTGCCCTCTGCATGAATAAAAAGGTAACATCTGCATTCTCTTTCATCCTCTGATACAGCAGAAATTTATGTTATGATAACCAGTCTAGGCTTTCCAGCTCTGTTGTATTCACAGCTCAGGGTATTTCCACACAGAAATAAAAGGCAGAGATCATCTTTTTTTCTTGTAACTTTTGACAGTGACACAGTGTAAGACTAAACTCTGACAGCAACATTTGAGCATTTAAAACTAGTATGAACTCTTTGATGGGCCTGCTTTTAAGATAAGCACATTAAATGGGATTTCAGCCATGTAACATACCAAGCGTACCCACTCACTGCTGAGGCACAGAGCTGTTTCAGTTACTTAAGTGAAGCTTCTTGCCAGTTATTTTGAAGAGATTACTTAGAACATGTTTTATGCTTCAGTTTATTCTGATCATAGCAAAAGTTTAGCCCGAAAGCCACCCGCATTTGCAAAATGGTCTGCACAAATTTGTATGTGCTTCAGCACTAGTCCAGAGGATAGGAGAAGCAAGAGCAGCTTACTATTCCATGAAAAAAATGAAGAACTAGGTTCTTAACACTGTCACAACCTTTTCTACTGAGGTTTATTAAGGCTTTTCCATAGATTAAGGAGATAGAACACAATATCAAAAACAAGACATCTCCCCCAACAGCAGGAGGCTGGGACTGCAAAAACACTGGCAAGAAAGGAGAAGAAAATTCTTCAGCTAAATTAACAGACATGATGTATAAAATTCTTTAAAATTATTAGATTACAGTGTGAAGATGAGCACATTATCGGGGATCCCTTTTTCAAAAGCGAAACACTGCTGGTAAACGCTATCAAAAGGTTTTGAGTCTAATTAAAGAATCTGGGCATTTGACTGCTGCCTCTGTCTGAATATTCTACCATGAGGGTTGCAGTCGTTTCAGATTTCCAACTTACACTAAGTGGAATTGATGCCAGACAGTAGGTTTGCTTGTACAGCTGACCTGAGTTTACAGCCCTACTCACTTTTATGGACCCAAAGAGCTGACTGACTTGTATGCTTCAACCACTTGAAATACAACCAGGGCACAGTGTGGAGAGGAAAACCATTGCCGAAGTCAGAAATTATTAGATTTTCATCAGTTTGTTTCAGTAAAGCAAATAGTCTTCCCAGACTGTTTTCAATGGACTGCTGTCAGCTCTTTAAAAACATTTATTCAGTTCATCATCCTTAATATGCAATAGGTCATGAATGTTAATAAGTATAATGCTGATAGCTGAGTAGCTAAAATTAATGCAATGTCTTTTTGTAAATTGCTGAATTTCTGCATCCCTGATATCACAAGAGTTACAGGAAGTACTTTATGGAAAAATTATGTCATCTTTAATCATATGACTACTTTTTAAGAAAGACTTGTGTTATAGGAAAAAGTTCATTAAACAAAAATGAACAGTCAGAAACTTTCAGCATGAGTCCTGAGGAGTGTTCCAGAGATCATGAGGTTGAAGTCTGACCTCTTGAATTTTTCATCTTATTTTGAGAAGTAATAATCATCATCATCATCATCAGTTTTGCATAAGGTAACTGGAAAACAAAATAATACTTTTTTTTAAAAAAAGGATAATATTGATATGCTGTGAACTGTAGTGCCTTTATTTTAACAGACTACCCATAGATTAAATTTTTTCATTGAAAAATTTCAGCTTCTTAAAACAATAATATACACCAAAGATATTATAAAAACATTGCTACTTATTAAATCCCAATTTAAACACAGTAGGCCAGCACAGTAGTTTTTTAGCCTAATATTTTCTTCACTGCAGTTCTGCTGAAATCCCAGAGGTCAGCCTGTGGAAGCTGTAGGCTGCGGGAAAATCAGAACTGGCATATCCAGTATGAGAGCCAGAACTCTGTGTGTAGCTGACAGGCAGAGTGGTAGCAAGCAGCCTCACAGGGTTTGATGCAGCTCATGGCCAAGTCAAGCTAATCCTACCTGTGTCATGCTCTGAATCTTATACTGTCACTAGTTGGTAGGTAAAATTTGTTCAGTCTGGGCTAGTTGTTTCAAAACGCCTTACCAATTTCTCCCCTTTCCCAAGGCATGGGAGACATCTGAGTAAATGCTAGAAAGAATTGCACTCATCTGCCATTGTGGGTACCAGCCACTTTAGTGTGCTTTGGCTTAGGAGTTTTGAGTCGTTTCATCCGGCATTTGAATGTGACCAACTCTGGGATACAGGATTTCAGCAGATGAACAGTGCACAGCATCACAGAAAAGCATAGCATATCATTTCCCCTTGAAGTATGATAGGAAATTTTATAGGCAGAACATAGATTATCTGAGACTGGTACTTGACAGAAAGATCCAAACATAACCTTCAGTTCTGGCAGATGTTCAAGACTAGGTTTCACTGCACATCTCAGCAACTGGAAAAATATGTTTACACGGACTGTGTATGATGAGAAACCAGGAAGTAAATAAAGCAGCACTTGCTTTTGGCCTGTAGTTAAACTACAGTTATTTGGCATAGCCCATTGTAAGGGTTATTGCTGCATGATGGTTATACTTTTCACATACAAAAGAGGATGTCCAATTTATTGCTGGATTGTACTGTCTAGGGTATTAGAGGTAACGGGTTTTGATTTGCAGGATGTGTGTAGGCTGGGTGAGAAGCAGAAGATGACTGAGGGTAGCCTTGCAGGGCCTCCTGCCAGGAAGAGAGGGTATCCAGCATCAGTAAGGATCAAAAATGCCACAGAGTGGAGACGGTGCATGCTGGACTTAAGTATGGACTTTTCAAGTATGTCTAGAGAGACCCATTCTGAATTGCCATCCGGAAAAGCATGAGTTTGCAGATGATTTTTGTGGGAAAATACCTTCAGACATAACTAAAAGTGTGGTAGCTCATCATGCCTGGCCATTTCTGCATGTCACTGGATGGTACCTGACACATTCTTTCAATGGCAGCAGCACCATATACTACCAATCCCATTAAACGTATGGACAGAAATTCAAGCAGTAAAATGTATTTTGCAGGTTACTGCTGTCTTGCATCTGTGGCAAAGAAAACACTACACTCACATTGAAGAAAATAATATCCAGTGCAGTCATTTATAGAAACACTTTCAGCCAACAGGATCTGCACCTAAGCAGGAAGGAAATGGCAACGACGGAACTTCATGAGTCACCTTTAAAAGAGATAAGATTTCAGAAAATATCTCCAAGAGCTAAGTTAATAAGGATTTAAAAATTATCAAAGGCTTTTCTGAAAACCCCCAACTTTAGCACTTGTACTTGTTTCATCAATAAGCTTGTCCTTATTTTTAAAACTGGCTGTACATATGTAAAGTAGGAAACCATTCATAAGGTCATATCATTTCACCATGCCTTATCTGTATTTTGTAGAACACATTGCATATTCTTGCTTTTCATTTTTACCTTCTGCAACAGATCAACACATATTAATAAGTTGAAAGATAGCTCTGTGCTTCACCAGCAGATGCAGTATTGTGTTCTCTGCTAGATTTAGTTCAGGATTAACTGGATAAAATTTTCATCCCCAGTTCACCAGGGGATCAGGCTTGGTGATTTAATAACTCCTTCTGGTTCTACAAATGGACTGACAAACCACTCAGTTAGCGTCCAAGACCTCTGCTGAGGAGAGGGCACTAACTGAAATACTGAGAGTCATTTATAGACACCACATGATGTTGCTACGTTGAAAAAATAAGAATCTCTTTAAACTTGCGAAATGTGTCTATCTGTTCTACAGCCACAACCATCTGGAAAGTAACTTGCTACATAGAGAACATACAAAAAATACAAATCTTTAATAATCTTTAATAATACCCTCAAATAGCAAATAATTATTTGTTACACGGGCCTTAGATGTTTTAAGGCCAGGGCATCACTATCATCTTTGCATTGCAGACCAAAGACTGAAGAAGTGTGGCTTAAGATGTATTTTTTAAACTGGAGCTTGTGGTACAATGTCTGCAAGATAAGGAATGTCTGTCTAGGATAAGAACACAATAGAAACAATGTTCATTTCTATCTATTCCTTTAGACAGCAATCAAACTTTAAAGAATGGGTTTTATAATAACAGAAAAAAAAAGAAGTTGGAAGAATACTGTCTCTCACTTCCAAATTTTGATCTACATTTTCATTACTATTTGATTGTAACATCCACTTGGGCTGCTGAATCCATACTTTATGCTTACCATAGGGTAGTAGCTCAATGAATGATAACCCCAAAGATGTCACCCCAAAGTGACAAGGTAAACACTCTTTTGAAACTATTTTTAAAGCATTTACAATAGCAGGTTACTGCCTACCAACCTTGATTTATTATATTGTTTCCTAGCATGAAATTATAAAGCTTACAGTCTGTTCCCACATTTCAATAAATATTTATGAGTTTCTTTGTTTGCAAATAGAAACACTCTATCAGGAAATGGATTTATCAGAAGGCAGTGAGCTCATGAGCCAAGTATTGAGAGAACTGCTTATGGCAGACACTCTTCACTCTCTGATCTGGTGCAGACACTCCACGGGGCGTAAGTCCCTGGCTTTGCTCCTTGTTGTCACTGCTGCCTGTCTACATGATCTTCAGTCTGCTATTTTTACAGATGCATTGGCTATGTAAAGCTTAATTTTCATATATGATGAAAATTTACTACAGCAACCAAAGTCAAATGTTCTCTAAGTTCATGAATAATATTGGAAGATCTAGCTCTAACACAATATTGCACCTTACACAGTTGCTTGCACCTGTTTAAAATAGAGGTGATGAAGCCTATCCCTTGAGCTGAACAGTACTTTGTACTCTATCCAAAAGTGATGGAAAGCCATGAAAATGCTGTAATTAGTTTCACTGAGCTTATGACAAAAGGCTTTGAGTCCAACAGTTATAGTAGAACCACCAAAACTATTGACAGGAGGTTTATTAATCACACAATTCCATGCTCCTTTAGTGATCATTTTCTATGCTGTTTCTAGGTAGATTTTTCACAGGCTTTTGAATTTTTGTTGCAGGCTGGGGGTGATGATTGCCAAGCAATTGTGTAACTGTATCTCATGCTCCTCAGCGTGCAATGATTTCGCAAAGCATAATGGACTCCATGATGGCCTCAGGTAAATTTCATTACATGGTTTACAAAACAGTTCCGCAGATGAATTTGTTAGTCTTGGATTATATATGTA
This sequence comes from Butorides virescens, assembly GCA_017310255.1. NCBI lineage: Eukaryota > Metazoa > Chordata > Aves > Pelecaniformes > Ardeidae > Butorides > Butorides virescens. The sequence continues at coordinate 103,799 of JADKXX010000398.1, forward strand.
TCGATGCAAACACACCCACCTAACATGGTTAGCTCTCGTTTCTACACGCAATGCTGTCATGACATAATATGACAAACCATAGAAGTGATGTACCATTTAACCATTTTCCTCCTGGCTCTTTGCACCTTTGGTGTCTGAAAGATGCATCACTTCCCTGGGGTTTTAATTAGGTATCACAGCCTTTCTGGCAGTACAGGAACATAAAATACGCCACACAAGATTACAGTAGCCTTCTGTTTATATCAAAAAGTCATGAAGCAACTTTTCTTTCTTTTTTTGATGCTCCTTCCAGAATTCATAGTGACACTATTAACTGGAAAAGTGCTGTAAAATAAACTACGTAAATAATATATTTTTTTTTGTATTACGTAGAACTTGAGCGAGTTTCACCAGCATGCCTGCAGCATACAATTCAGTTGACATGAAATGTGTTATTTGATGAAACAGCAGAGTAAACTAGAGACTAGCTAAGAAACCTGTGCATTATCAGGTTCTGATGCAAGCCTACATTCTGCCTTTTTACCAACCCTACGGAAAAAGGGCTCAAATGATCGTGCCATCTGTGTAAATACTCTGCCTCACTTCCTGCACAAGTAACATCTGAGACCTTGCTGGGGGAAGAGGAATCATCTGTGAAAAGGTGGCATTTCTGGGATCCTGCTCAGGAAAGCAGAGAGCTGCCGAAGGATGGCACCTCTGCCTGTGGCCATGGGGATGCTGTAAGGGCTGGTTGAGTGAGAGGAACTCCCAGAGGAATGAAGGAAAGGCCCCAGGAAAGACTTTGGTGGCAACTCGTAGCTTACATCAGACATGAGAGGAGCTTTCTGCAGGACAAATCCACTATTGCGTCAGCTGCTGCAGCCTCCAGTTAAGTTTTTGTTTGGATGATTGATCAATGCTCTTCTGCATTGCCAATTACAGGTGGCCCGATCCATAAATGCTTCTAATATTCATTTAGTAGTGTAAACTCCCACTGACAAAAGAAAATTGAGTTCCCCTCAAAACACCTTCTCCCCTCATGCCCTGCAACCTCCATATCCATAGCTAACTTCCGTGACTCCTAAGGCACCCATGAAGTATCTCTTTAGATCTTAGCTGCTAACACTAGAAACATTTGCTTTTAACTCCTCTGAATACATGGGATTTAAAACTCAGGACACACGATTTCCATATCTTTGTGTCAACAGCTCCTTGACTGTTTAAAAACCCCCAAATCTTTAGAAGTCAGACTTCAGTTAATATTTTATCTTAAGTATCCCGACATCTGCCCATCCTCCTGAACTAGACACGTAAAATATTCATAAATTAAAGAAGGTGAACACACCATCAAGGAGTTTTACTACAAAAAAAAAGTGTGAAGTTTCAAAAAGGCAAAACAACTCTACCTTTCTTTGTGAAAAAAACCTGTCCAGATGTCTGCACTCTTCTCCATTTCCACTGAATATGAGGTAGCTGAGAACAGGTCAAGGGGGATTTAAAACCTGAGCAATGTTATTCATTGTGCATATGTCTGTTTTATCCTATTATTTGCATTATGATCCATAGCAAAAGAGATTCCTTTGCCCTTAAAAAGGGAAAAAATAATACATGTGAAGCTAGATGCTGAACACAACTAACAACCCAGTGCAGGTGCATCTAACAGGGAACATTGCCAAAGACTTGAGAACTTTGACACTTGGTTTTACAGGAGTGAGAGTCTGACCCATGCAAATTGACCAGCCAGTCCTTCAGCAGAGATGGGGACCCACCGGCTCCTGGACACAAGAGCAACAGCCGCTTTTCATTAATGTGCCCTTTGTGTATTTAATTGCTCTTCACAGAGCTGTTTCAATAAAGGCAAGCAGAATCGAAGTAGGTGGGAAGTTTTCCCTGTTCATTTTACTCACTCCATCTTGTTCACTAACTACAACAGGAAAATAAAGACACACCACTTTCTCTTCTTTTTATCCTTTTAGTCTTATTCCCCACTCCCCAAATTAGTCAACAAGCTATTCCTGTGTGTTGTTAACAGTTGAGGAGAACAACCACCACAGCTAGAGAGTAAAAAGAAAGACTATGTCCTGAAGTCTGGGATTCATAAGTCAACAGACTTCCCATAAAAACTACTTAATCCTTATTTGTCAGCTGTGTCATTTCCTTTACCTTCCTCTCCAGGATTTTCAGTGGCTCCTGTGAGAAACAAGACATTGGTCTAGAAACACCTCAGCCTGACACAGATTTCAGTATCATAAGCAGTCAAAATGAGCAGTAGTATAATAATTATATACTCCCCATGGTCTCACATATTAAACCTCCTAATGCCCTCTAAGTCTCCCCTCTAAATGGGAGACTCACCTCACATTATTTTTAACAGGTTGTGGTGAAGATTAGCATGTGATGAAGCAAAATATAATGGATGTTTACGCATATATATATATATATACACAAAAAACTGTAGCACTATCTTGCTCTCAAAATTGCCATGGGGGCAGCAGCAACTGGCAACATTCAAGTGGTTGTTTTTGCTTATTTTAGCATTTATAAGACTGAGTCTCAGTTCAGGGCTGAATCTAATTAGCATAAATGCAGCTACATGGAGATCAAAACCCACAAAGTTGTTTAGAAGATTGCAAAGGCTGGAAGAAAAGGTTTAATTGAATGCAATCACATCGTTCCATTAGTTTGAAGGGAAACCTAAACAAACCGCAGGCTTCTAGGTATCCAATTCCATTTTAGGAAACCTAAGACCGTGAAATCTCGCTTGCTCTGAAGGGAGTAACACAGGAACATAAGATACTTGCTGGCATAGAATTACTCACACTATTCAAACTGCCTGTAAGTAGATTAATGTGTTTTGTGCCATTAACTTCAAACATTCTGATTCTCCATATCTCATAATGTTGATACAATTTCCATAGCAAGATTGCCCAGTAAAACAAAGCTAGAGGACAATAAAAAAATGTAATCAGCTGAAGTAACTTTCTTTTATGCCCTGCATTTTTATGCATCATTTGTTGTTAAAATCAAATTTCACTCAACTGACCACCTGCCTGGTTTCCTACTGCAATTATATTTTATTGATCTTTGAAAGAGTGGGGTTGTAATTATTAGCCACTAGTAAATTCCTGCATCCCTGCCAAAGTCAGTGGCAGCCTAGGAAAGACCTTTCTTCCCTAACCAAACCATTGCATCTCTTCTAATTTAAAACCTGGTGTTTGTATCTCCTTTCATTCTCTTGCCCAGGCTTTAATTTTGGCCCAGTGTCGGATGCATGTAATGGCGTGGAGGAAACACAGAGCCTGTGGGGGGTGGGAGAGAAAGGAAGATTGGGGAGGGAGAAGGAGAGAAGCGTGAGAGCACTCCTCAAACAGCAGAGTGGGTTACAATGCCAGACACAGCAAAGCAAGCTGATTGCTGTTTGGAGCTGCAGACCCAAGGACAGCAGGGCACAGGACTGAAAGGTGACACTAGTCCTCCAAACAGCTTTTTGGACATCAGCTGCCAAGGGTCGCTCATGCATGGCTGGGTGTTCTCTGGCACGGGCCAAGCAGCTCTGCAGAGAGGAGAGAGCAGGATGGAGGTCACAGCTACCCAAGGACAAAGTCTCTTCAAAGCCTGAACAACCTTCAAGGCTGTACTCAAGTACTATTAGCAGTGTCAAGAGAGGGTGGTGGCATTTGTGTTGTGTAAACTCACTAACTGGGACTCTGCAACATAGTATTTTCAGTCTTCTGTAGGCAAGTACTTTCCTTAAACATTTATTTTAAAAACCAGTAAGCTGTAAATAAGAGTCTTACTGTTCATTTTATGTCTGCAGCCCACCACGGCTGAAGGAGCATTGCAAAGGCCAAGCTGACCAAGAAAGCCTAGGACCATCCTGTTCCACCTCGCCATTACTCTGCTCCTGAACAGCTTCCATCCTGGTCTTTGAATCAGGAACAAGACATAACTGTAAAGACAAGAATCAAAGGAAAAGGGAAGAGAAAGGAAATAAGACTGGGAAAAAAAAAAGCATGCTAGAAGAAAGAACTTTCTTAACCTTTGTAAAAGTCAGTGCATGATTAATATTTCAAAGAAATTTTAATGAAAGACAAAAGTCTTGAAATTACTTAATATTCCAAATCAGTAACAGACTCGTGTTTGCACATGTATCTGTATAAACGGTATACACATTTACCCATGAGCTCTCACAAAGACATTTAAATGCGATTTAATTGTTCCTTCTTTTTCTTTTTTTAACTACTGAAACCATCTCCTTTAATTGCATGCCAAGGCCTGAGAGAGTTTAGTGGCACTTGAAAACATTGCCCAAATAAGCAAACCAATTAGATTAATTGGCACCAGAGGTACTGTGTGCTTTCGGATAGTACACAGATGGAAAAAAACCCTCAACATTTAGTAGTTTTAAGGCTGTGTTTGTAAAGCTTTGTTTTCTTTAAGGATTGTGTCTATGTATCACACTGTTATTGATTCTCACAGAAAAGGAATGAGATGTATGCATCCTTTCACGATGTGTATCCACAAAATATCTTCCAGACCCAGAAATAGAGACTCAAAAATATTTATCACTTCCCATTTTCAGTCACAAAACAACTCAGAAAACATACTGTGCATGCTTCTGGACAAGGGAGAGTAATTATCCCTCAGATAATTAGCAGATGATTTATTTCCATATTTCAGCAGTGTCATAAACAAATAAATGCTTAGGCTTACATACAGGTTCCAGGTTCTAACTTCCAAAAGTTCTTTACTTTTTCAATCTTTTTTCTTTAGTCCTCACCTTGCAATACTCTAGGGAATTCCAGTAGGAATTTTCTTTTGGGATTAGCAACATATAACCTCTAAAGGTACTCAACATTTTACAGCACCGCATGCCTTCTACATTCCTATGTTGCTAATTAGGAGTTCAGACTATCTGTGTCTTATGCAACAGTCACACCAGGCAGCTGCAAGTGCTCACAGTACTCCCACAGTTGCAATAAGTGGCTGGGCATCCTGGGAGGAAAACAGCTAGCCCAACAACTATGGCAGATTTGGTGGCATATTTGAGAAGTTATGTAGGTCTTTTCAGCACACCTAATACCTCCCAACTCACTCTATTTAACTGAGAAACAATGAAAGAAAGAACTGACTGACTGTAAATTAATAATAAAACCAGCTTCAGAAGTCCCCTGTGAGGTGAAGGAATATTCCCACTTTAAAAAAATTTAACCTAAGCTGACTACAGAAATGATCCATGAGTTTGGTCCCATACAGCACCATAAGTGGATGGGTGAAAAAATCCCCAAAACTTCCCATGATAGCTATGGCCCATGTACAAAAGAAAGAGGATTATTTTGATCACATGTGAGATAATCCTTTCCAGATGGGTGACAAGAGAAGATGTGTATTAAGACGGGCTGAGGTGGAGTTAATTTTCCCCATAGCAGCCCTCATAGTGCCGGGCTTTCTATTGGTAGCTGGAAAGGTGTTGATAACACACCAGTGTTTTGGCTACTGCTGAGCAGAGCTCGCACAGCATCAGGGCTGCATCTCCAACATTTTCCGCCCTCACAAGTATGCTGAGGGTGCTCAAGATCTTGGGAGGGGGCACTGCCAGGACAGCTGACCCAAACTGACCAAAAAGATATTCCATACCATATGGTGCCTACTCAGCAACAAAAGCTAAGAGAAGGGAAAGGGGGTGGTGGGAGTGGTGTTCATTATTTACAAAGTTCATCTTCCAGAGCAACCCCTATGAGTACTGAAGCCCTGCTACCTCGGAAGTGGTTGGACGTTACCTGCTGATAGGAAGTAGAGAATAAAATCTTTGTTTTCCTTTTGCTTCCATGCACAGCCTTTGCTTTTCCTTGTATTAAACTGCTGTTATCTTGACCCACAAGGGGTTTTCTCCATCTCATTTTCTCCCCTCCCCCTGTCCTGCTGAGGAGGGGACTGATAAAGCGGCTTGGTGGCACCTGGTGTCCAGCCAGGGTCAACCCACCACAAATGTCAGGAAAGATGAACTGAATTTCTTCATGGTAAGATCACTAACTACCTTCACCTTTCAATCTCAGACGTGAAAACTTTTACTTTGCAGACCTTTTCAACAAATGCACTTTTGCATTCACGCTTCCAGGCCAAGGTCTGTGATGGTATGGCACTGTCTGGAATCCGACCTGGGTTGTCTAGCCAACGAACAATGAACCAATGGAGACTTATTGAAAGAAAATAGTATTTGATTCTGTTTCAATCACTTGATCTATTTGTTTCCAAAACCACAGTGCACAGATTGAATAGGTTGGCGTTGCTCACTTTCCCTGGTACAATAGTGCTTTTGAAACTGGCGTATTGCCTACAACAAATTCAATGCAATTTCTCCTGGGCTTCTCAAATTTTTTTGTTTTGTTTTGTTTTTACTAGCTGAATTATATCTTATTTAGATGGTAAGCTTCTCCATGATGTTCAGACACCTGTGGAGTGCTGTGCCTACCCGCAGTGCTGTGTAAACAATACTTTGATCTCCAAAGTATTATAAAAGTGATTTACAGTGGGTGACAATAAGTGATTTAATAACTGTTTCAGTTAAAGCTGTAGGGTATATAGTAAACATCTTGCCTGCAAAACCTGTTTCAGCTACTGTGTCTCTCTGCAGATCCATAAAAATTCATGTGTTTAGTTACTTAAATTTGGAGATGAAACAAATTCTTCTGAAAGTTTCAGATGCTGTAAAGAGACCACACTATTAACCATTAATTTAACCATTAATAACCATTAAATTTTCATTAAAAGATTTATTTCTATGCAATCAACAGTTAATGCTTTCAGCAATAGTAAGAAAATAAAACCCCAAAACCTCAAGTGTTCACTAACAAAGGATAGTGGTTGGGCTTTGTGTGATAAGAAAAGTTAAAAAAAAAAAGGCAAACACCCCAAACCTTTAGGCAAAAGCATCAGACAAAACACTTAAATATTTTCAGGTGCATTTACGGTTTCGGACTAGTATTACAAATCTAGTATGCAGGCTGTACAGAAAGTGTAGCAAATAGAATGAGTTCTCTGCATACTCTCACCGTGATACATAAAGAATAAATATTGACATCCTCCAGCTGACTTCTTTACTCTTCAGTTTCGCAGTTTATCAAACCTCCCTGGGGACTTTTGTGAAGATGATCTATCAAATGTGTAGAGACCTACTGCTGTATCCTTGTTGCACACAGAGCTCATGGTCCAATATTGTTACATACTCAAGCAGCTTACATTCAATAGGAAGCACATGGGTATTATTCTATAGGCTCCATACCATGGTGCCCAAATTGGGCCATACAGAAGCATACATATTACAATGACAAATATGTAAAATACTTAAGCACTTGAAGAACAAAACAGAGTAAAAGCCTCAGTGACTGTGGGACCCTTTTCAAAAGTGGTGTTAATGTCACTCATTTACTGTGGAAAAATTTACCATGTTGTTTTGGCAAAAATCTTCAAATGGTTGTTATTCCCGTGCACTTCCAGAGATGGCAGAACAGTGAAGTATAAAACCCGTAGTGCTTTTCTTTCATCTCGGAAAACAGAATGCAAGCCCTGACTTTACTGCTTTTAAAGCTAATATTCAATACAGACCATGCTAGACTGGTTAAAAAGAAATTACTTCTCTCTCTCACATTTCAGCATTTGGGGTTAAAATACAAGGTAGAATGGTCTGAGTGCTATTTTTTGTTTCTGTTGTTTTGATAAGGAAAAGAAAAAAAGAAAAAAAACTTGCCACAGATAAACTGGAGGATTAACAATGCGTCAGTAGCTCTGCTGAGAGTTTAACAAAGATGCCATTGTTCTGCTATGCAACAGGGGTGAAAGGTTAATCAGAGGTAGGAGCATTCTAAAATTTAGGGACAGGAAAAGATATTATACCTTCTGAAATATATCAAAAGCTCACTTGTGAACTTTTTAACCTTGCTTCTTTGGCATCTTCACCTCCCTTGGAACAAATCAAGGTATCCTGATCTCATTAAATGACTGCTTAACTTGCTTTTCGCAGAAATTTATATCATACAGCCATCGTTCACCGAGTGAAGAACTACTGTAAGTTTTCTATATTGGCTCAGTTTCCTAGGGTACAGGCTGCATCTGTCTTTCAGCTTTTAAACACCAGGAAAATTTGTGGTAGTTTCACATTTAAAGCCGCTGCACTAGGATTTTGAAAGTGTCCACAGAACTATGCCCAATATTCTTCAACTTCAAAATACTCTCTGAATATTAGCCCCACAAAGCCCCATTTTCTTAGCACACATCTTCCTCTCTCTCCTTCCCACTAGTACATTAATATGCCTTCATCCACACCAGCCCTTTGATTTTTTCTTCTAATGACAGTAAATTCTAACACTTTACTCTCAGCCTCTTTGGCCTGCAGTTGGAAAGGCTGTTCCCCGTTCTCCTCACAGCCTGGGTGAGGGCTCTCCTTGTGCCCCCCTTCCCTCCAAAAGGCAAAGCCGGTAACTTCAGGAGGGCTTTGCTAGTCAGTTTTTAATATCAGTGTTACAACTGTTCACACCTTCAACTAAAGCATCTTCCCTTTCTCCTTCATGTATGTACCCATACCCTTTATGCTGCACCAACACTGCAAATGGGTATCTTACCCATTTATTCTACTCTCTCTGTTCAGCCTCATGTTTGAACAGCATGTATTAAATGTTTCACTGGTTTTCTAATGGTCCCATTTCTATTGTCTTCTCCTCCCAATTTACAGGAAATTAGACACTTATAACTCCTTAATTTAGAACATGTTTCAGTTGAGTTCTTTGTGCTCGAAGGCAGGACGTCTTATACTGGTCAATTTTGAAATACAGTGACTACAGAGTGCTCTCTAAATGGTTTATATTTGTTCTGGCTTCCATTGAAGTTTAGAAGTCAAAATTGGACATAATTTTTCAGACCATTCTGGACCATGCTGGTCTCCTCTCTCTGGTGACCAGCGATAGGACACGAGGAAATAGGATGAAGCTGCATCAGGGGAAGTTCAGATTGGACATTGGGAAAAAGTTCTTCACTGAGAGGGTGGTCGGTCACTGGAACAGGCTCCCCAGAGAAGTGGTCATGGCCCCAAGCCTGTGAGAGTTCAAGGAGGGTCTGGATGATGCTCTTACGGTTTAGCGTTATGTGGTCCTGTGAGGAGCAAGAAGTTAGACTCAATGATCCCCATGGGTGCCTTCCAACTTGAGATATTCTATGATTCCTTACAAACTGCTTCATTAAGACAAACAAATGTCACACTAGAAAAAAGGAGGAGAGAGCATATCCATACTCAGCACTTTATGCATCTAGATTAAGCACAGAACAGACAGTTTAATTAGAAACTTGCAGCTAATGGGAAAAGAAAACCATGCCCTTCAGGTAGTGAAGGAAAAGTGGGGTCCAATTCAGATGATAAAAGTTAGGTACTAAAGTAACTAAAAGTATAGAATTTAAATAGCCCAAACTGGACACTTGAAGTGAAGGGAAGGTTAGTGATTTTAGGGACAGGGAACCAGGGACAATCTTCTGTTATGTAGCATTCTCAAATGAAAACCAAATGTCAATCAGACATGAGGCTGTAGTTCAGCTACACACTGTTGGGAACAACCACAAGGAGAAATTCAGCATTATGTTACAGAGGTGGTCAAAATAAATGATCACTAATGATGTGTTGGACATGAAAACTCATTCACCAGATCTCTGGGAGTCAGACAGATACTTTGCTTGGGTTTTAAGTTTTCTACTTCTCATATCATCATCTAGATTTCTTCAAGTCTTTCTATAGCTTGACTCCAGTTTTACATTTCGCCTTCTATGGTAAAAGCAGTCACTAAAGCAAAGTTTCTCTCTGTTGAGAGAACTTCCTAGCAGAAGAAAAATATTGCCCAGGAGTTTTTCCATAACACCTCTCATAAATCCTTGATCTTTCTGGGGAAGTTCAAAGACACCACAGTCCTCTCTGACCCTTTATGTTACAAAGCATTCATTGCTATGCAAACTTAACATTTGATTCATTAGTTTAAGTTTAGGTATCACTGTGTTCCTTGCTGTTGTTCCTGAAAAAAAGGATACATGTGGCCCAGTTTTCTGGCATCTGCCTTGTGAGACAGTGGGGAAAAAACCTCACAAAACCTCTATAAAGAATTTCTCTGTTGATTTATCTTCAGATAAAGGATGCAACCTCAGTTCTCTTCCAGAAACTTTGTGCTGCTCTGGCTGCCTTAACACTGCAAATGGACTGACTATAAGAAATGCCTACCAGAAAAAATACTATAGTTTGTTCAAGACCAGAATAACTCTCTATGAAAATGGTTGCACAAGCTGAGGAGAATTCTGGCACCCAGTGAATGTGGCTGACAAAACAGTATGAACAAGATTTTTGTAAGTTCCAAGGAGAGATCCAATATCGAAATGGCACCAAGGACTTCATCAAATTTCTTCAGTCAGAAGATAATACAGTGGGGGAAGAGGATGGAGTTTTGAGCAACAGAGAAGAACCAGGGGCTGCTGATGTATTAGGAACCAATGGGCAAACACCTGTGAAATGCCTCAAAGGAATTAGGGCACGGTGACATGGTCAGTTGCCCAGCTGAAGTGCTCCAATGCACGCAGCATGGGTAACAAACTGGAGAAGTTGGAAGCCACTGTGCAGCTAGAAAGCTACCATCTAATCATTACCACTGAAATGTGGTGGGATGAATCACATGATGATTGCTGCCATTGATGGCTATAAACTGTTCAGAAGGGACAAGGCAACAAAGAAGGGGTGGGGTGGTTGCTTTGTATGTAAAAAAATGAACTGACTGTACAGAGGTGTCTTTGAAAAACAGCAATGAACAGGTTGAAAGCTTATGGGTAAAATTTAGGGGTCAAGCCAATGGAAGAAACCGCAGGGTCATTAACTACAGGTCCCCTGACCAAGGAGAGCCTCTTGGCAAAACATTCTTACTTCAGGAAGCATCATGCTTGAAGACTCTGATCCTGCTGGGGGACTGCAATCACCCTGACATCTGCTGGAAAAGCGACACAGCAAGCTATAAGCAGTCCAGGAGGCTCTCAGAGTGCACTGAGGATAATTTCTTAATCCAGGTCATAGACAGCCCAACCAGAGAAGAAGTGTTACTAGACCTATTGCTTACCAACATGGATGAACTAATTAAAGATGTCAAGACTGGTGACAGCCTGGGCTCCAGTGATCATGCCCTGGGGGAATTCACAATCTTGAGGTATACAGGCTGGGTGAAGAGTAGGCCTCAGGACCCTGAATTGTACAAGAGGAAACTTCCAGTTGTTTAAGGAATTAGCAGATAGCACTTCCTGGGAAACTGCCCTCATGGACAAAAGACGTGCACAGAACTGGCAGCTCTTTAAAGGACATTTTTGTTAGAGTGCAAAGGTCTCAATTCTCATGTGTAAGAAACGAGGAAAGAAAGGCAGGAGACCAGCATGGCTGCGCAAGGACCTCCTAGTCAAACTAAAGTGTGAGAAGAAAATGCATGTGCAGTGGAACCAGGGATGTAAATTTTGGGAAGAATACAGGGGTGCTGCCTGGATGTTTAGGGATTGCATCAGGAAAGCTAAGGTACAGTTGGAGCTGAATTTGGCAAGGGATGTAAAGATTAGTACAAAATCCACAACCAACCAAGTGCATTAGAACTGTAAGGCAGTATATCTAAATCGTTGAAAAGGCTCCTTTAAAATTATTTTGATTCACTGTTAATAAGAGGGAGATCTGTATCAGCTTTGGTCTTTGGAGGAAAACTTCTTATCAAGGAAGGAAAAAAAAAGCCTGTTCTTAGAGGAACAATGACAAAGTTTGTAAGAGTGTGCCCGGATGCTCAAGGTAACATTTAGTTTACTTGGACACTCAGTGGATGAGTAAGGCCCAATACCAACAGCTTTCCAATGGGTCTGGCAAAAGCCCAATGGGATTTGCATAGAGAAATCATGGGGTTGGACCAGATGACCTCTCGATGTCTCTTCCAACCTCAATAATTTTGTGAAACAGAATCAATCCTGCTTTCCTTGTTTCAACTCCTTTGGAAGAAGAAACTGTAGATGCAGTGTTGATTTAGGCCAGCAAAGATTCAGCAGATGTCTAATGCATCACATTGTCAAGGGAAGAGCTTGAGTCCTGATGGTTTATTGTTAACTATAGTTAACCAGAAAGGAAGGAAGATGTTGCATAGATGGGAGAGAGAACAACTCTCTCTCCAGGAAAAAAAAAAAGCAAAGGATGAAGAAAATTTACATGACCAACCAACATCATGGTTAATCCTGAACATAATTCAACTTAAAACAAGGCACCGCAGAACTCTGTGCCATAGCTGCAAGACAGTAGCAAGTGCCTATTCTAGCCACCCACTGCTGATAAGTGTGATGATGCAAGGAGAAAGGGCTGTTCAGCATCGAAAAATCCCAGCAGACACTCATAATAATTAATTTCTTACATAGGTGGTGTGCAGATGTCCAAGGGAGCTTAAACAAGAGACAGTCAAAAACTAATTGAGTATCTTAATCACTTACTTCACTAGCTAACACAGGCTGACACAGTCTTATTGATGCATTTCTATAATAATAATAACATTGCTAGTCCAACAGGCCATCAAGCAGTGCTTCAAGACACATCCTAATCTTAATGCATACATTTTCACAGAAACTTCTTAATTCATCCTCTTATTACACATTGTGCTAACAAAAAGTGACACTAATCAAAGCAGCATGAACTTCTTCCCACATGTGGGAATTTTTGAGGGAAAACATTTCAGAGGCTTATATGTGTTGGACAGAAGCAGAAAATAAAAATAATAATAAAAAAGATGTCACTACCATGTTTCACTTCTATCTTCTCATGCTCTGCCCAAAGAAAGTAACCACCACATCAAAACTCCACCCCAAACCTACCCAGGTCCCTGGCAAGCATGAAAATTCTGACCGGGGGTTAACATAGTAGTGAAAAAGAATTCAAATATTTAGATGAATAGGCAAAGTGAAAACTCAACTGCTCATGAAAGCTGAAAGAAAACTGCTTTATCTTGGATAGCCTGGGCGGTGCTGGCTGAGCCTGTCCCGAATGTCTCCTCTGCACCACTCAAAAACTAAGCCCTCCTGCGGCATTTTGCAGTTTTCTAGACCACCCACTCAGATGTGGATACACAAAACACATGTGCTAGGAATGTCTGCCCCGCACGGAAAGCAGTATCGGCATTACGACCTTATTACTTGCACAGCCAGGCTTTTAACACAACCTACTTGTTTTATCTTTTCAATACGTTTGATTCTTTAGTGGTTGGTATGTAGTCTCTCTACTGGCCATTAGATGCTTAAGGATTTGAAAAGGGAATATAATTGTTGGAAAAAAACACCATTATCAGAGTTTTAGTGGATTTTTCCTCCCCTTCTTTTCCTCCCCTAAGGAGATAGGCTTTATGTCAAGGTCTTGATAAAAAGATGTAACTGATAGCTTCACAAACCTACTATTTCCTAAACAGGACCCAGAACTTGAATTCTGTCTCCCTGTGAGCCATGATAAAAGGTAATAAATTATTCCTCACTGTGATGAGAAGGGTAAAGCTTACTGATGGAAATTCCAGCTTTATAGCATCAGTTCTCTGAAAGAACATAGGAAAACACATGATCCATTAGATGTAACATTCAGATAATGGTTACTTCCAGTCAGAATTATACTGAATTATGATGAAAATACATCATCTGCTGTATTCACAGACCTGCATTTGACTTGCCATCTTCCAGACTGGAAAAATTAAATGAGGAATGAAAACTGCAAGATTATCACTTTACCGTAGAATCAGTCTGGCTGAGGTAAACCATAGAATATAAATAAGATGCAACAGTCAAACAAATGTTAAAACAGACATTAGCATCTCAAACTGTAAAACAGTTTAGATTTTTGTACAATGCTGCAATACACCTCTCTCTAATCGAGTCAGCAACAACACAATTACTACAGCAGCAAACCGAAGAAGCTGCCACCCTGCAAGCTGTCACCCTATCTTACACAGCAGGCAGAACTGCTGACCAGCAACCCATGTTCTCTGTTAACATCAGGAACCACACCCAGCAGCTACTAAAAGATCTCTACTTCTTTTTTTTTTTTTTAGTTCCCCTTCCCCCCAAGGGTATTGTTCTCACTGTGGTAATACCTCTCTTTCCTGTCTAGTCACAGTGGCATTCCTTGCTGCTCAAGTAAATGCAAGGCCCTTATGTGATTGTGCTTTGATGTTATTTTATCTGCTCACTCAGACACAGAGCCAGCCTTGTAAATGTCATTGGTTTAGCTGCGTTAATGCACTGATTAACTCCCAAGCGCACAGAAAAGCATTGCAGATACATGAGTTTTAGTCCCCATCATCTGTTTGCAAGCCTTTTATGGCCAACAGTAAAGCTTCTTGGTACCGTACACAGAACAACTTCCCTGGGGTACATGACATTCTACTGTATACTGCTTAGCAATTAAGAGAACTATTGAGGCTCATAAAAACGCATGCCTTGCACTTGTTAAACTTTGGAACATGTTTTGCACTGCTTATTTTTGCAGTTTGTGCTAGCTCCTGCTATGGCTGAAAGTCTGACAAAATCGTCACCGTCTCAATTTCAGTGCATTGCACTACAGCAAACTGTGGAAATTGATGGACCAATGAGCAAACACAAAAATTCCAAGTCCCTCTGTAGACTGAAGCAAGATGTTTGCTAGAAGATACACTGTCTGCCATTAAACCACAAGTGGTAAAACATGAGATATGATGTGTATGAATAGAGCCAGTATGAAGCAAATCACACATCCTGCCATCAGAGCAGCATCTGGAGCAAGATAATGCATAGAACAACTGAACAGGGCAGTTTTCTCTTCAGACTGTTCTACAGCTTTCCCATTAATTTTGCAAACTAAGTAATGGGGCTTGAAATCAACAGGTTGACCACTAATATAGCTTCTAAGAAAACGAGATGATACTTACCAGGTAGAGGACCAAGAACCCAAACCAGATTGTGAACATAACTTTATTTCACTGAGAGAATGGGAAAGAAGGACTTGTAAATTCCTTCGCCCAGACTAATAGAAACTTTACTAGAAATATACTGGGCTCTCCAAATGCACTGTACCATGTATATTCTGCTTCTGAAGTTGAAAGCATAAACTTAACCTAAAACCACCCAACCAACGAAAAGAAGAGAGAGAGAAATGATCAACCCTTTCTTACGATCCAAAGGCTGAAGACTGAACATAGGTTTTGTTTTAACTTGGAATACTCCCCACTTCAGTGTATGACCCTTCCTTGCACCGTCTCTTTAGCATGGACTAATACGGCCTTGAGAGCTAGATAATACTGGAATTTTTGTAAAGCCTCTCAGAGGATTCAAACTTCTAAAAAGATATTAAAACTTGATTCAATTGGTCATCCACTTTCTGAGGTGAAAAGTTAGTGGTGAAATGACATTTGTAGTTGCTATTGGATAAAACCACTGTTCTAGTAACAGTGACGCGCTTATGCTGAAAATTATTTAGATACTGCAACTTACTGCTAACCTCTGCCTGGTCACCTCAGTGAATTAATCCAAATTCTCACATATAGCTTTGTTCTAATCAGCTTGATGTTAACCAGAACTCCAAAACATTTATTGCCAAAACACTTTAACCCATCCCAAAGATTAATGCTCATATACGTTAAAGACTTGGAAAGGTACCTTATTATTTTTTCTGTAAGAGAAATATGAATGTCTGGAATGAAGTGAAAAAGGATTTGTTTCTGCATACAAAAGTAGATAAAAATAGCTAATTTATTTTTTTTATTTAGATCAACACTTAGTAACTCTTATTCTATCAGAATTTTGTGAAAAAAATCAACACGCACACACACAACTGCAATCTATCCCCTTGAATTAGAAAATTAAAGAGTTTAAGGATGATCCACAATTTGCATTCAGCACTAAATCGATGCTGTAATTGCTATCATGTCCCTTTTATGTCTATTCTCCCACTTGCTGTTTTCTTCCACCCCTGTTCTCAGTGTATAATAAAGCTTATCTGGTATTTTAAGGGTAAAATTATTCATTTCACCATTTCTAACAAAACAGTGCAATAGCCATACTAGAAGTATCGTGCGATTCTTCCCTTCCTGAAAATCAGTGAGTTTTTACCACAAAACTTAGAAAAGTCAAAATGGACAAAATTCCATATGTATCTGGTATAACTGAAAGATTGGAAGTTGAATACATACCAGTAGACCAAACATTGTTAAGGTTGCTTTTAGATTTCCAAACATTTTCATATAAAATAATCAATAAAAATTGAAGTTTATCCCCAACACATGCACCCCTTGCCCCTCCCCACCATCACCTGCCTTATGTCAAAAGTAACTTTAAAATTACACTCCCACTCCTCTCCCCCTCCCCAATTGCACATTAAGACATGGACTTAAAAGAACAACATAATGCTTCAAGTATGCTTCATGCCAATCGTCAATAAGAGTCATAACATTACTGAAAAAGTACACTTATACTTGGGAAGCCTGAGAAGGACTTCCTGCAGAGTGTGGTCAAACAACACTTTAAATAAGAAAAAAGGCCCCCCCCCAACCCAATCCGTATCCCACCCTCTCCAAAAAGAGTAAAGTGTAAAATTTTCTTTGGACCTAAAGAAACAGTATTAAGATTTACCATCTGAATAAGAAATAACCCCAATAGGAACTCAGTTTTACAGCGCTGCACAAACTGTGCGCATCAAACATAAGTCATACAGATACTACTGTTCAGCTCTACACATACAGACTACATGTGGCATATAAGCATACACATGACATACTGGCCTGGTCAGAAACAAGATACATTTTTTAAGGCTGGAAAACCTGAATAAACCTTTGCATCCAGAAGTATTTTTTAAATTCTTTTCTCTTTTCATTAGGGGATTTGAACTTCTAATAGAATGGTGATGATTTCATCAAGAAATGATCAGTAATATGAGAGGATGGAGCTTTAATGTGAAACTGAGCACACATCCTCTCATTTGATCATGCATAAACAAGGATCCTGATTTTAAGGAATAATGGATGGTATGAAAGAATACTCATTTTTATAGACAAAAAATGCTTCTGGAAACACAAGCAGGTTATTGAACAGATACCAAAATCTGGAAAGTGTAAAAGGCATATATGCATGTGTGTGCGTGTATATTTTTATATACACGCACACAGTTGTGTGCATGTGTGTATATATACACACACATATATATCATATATGCATTTATTCCAGCATGTAACTGTATAACAATATGGGTTTTTTTCTTTTCAAATAAAGGGTTTTAATTTAGCAGTTGTAAAAAAACCAACAAAACCAGAAACAAAACCCCAAAACAAACTAAGCAGACCAAATACCATATGAAAAAACAAAAATGTTATGCAAGTACTTTTATGGTAAGAGTGAGTCACACACCGGCAGCAAAGTGTTGAAACTCATAGTAATAAATAGCTCCAAATTAAGAATTTTCTACAACGTTTCCTTAGAAGACAGGACCAGTATTGTTTATGATGATCCTGCAGAACACCTTCAGTCATATATATTTAATTTTATAACACTAAAACAGACACAAGAATGTCGACTGCAAAAGATGCTGGATTCAGGACAGTATACATAACATTTTTTGTTTAAAGTCCTACTGGTTTATTCACTAAGGCTAGACAGCAAGTCATATGATCCTATTTGGTGCATTTTCTACTATGGTCAAGATCAATAAATGGATAGAGCCAAGGACCTGTGGTCCAACCTGCTGTGGTCCATCCAACTGCGTCAGACAGGAAACAAAATATAGGACCACTGTTTGGTCCCCAACTTTTTATCTTGTTTCCTGGAACTGCAGAAGTGGAAACAAGACTGTAGTATTTTAAGTGACTAGACAAAGATAGCAAGAAGTGGCATTATAATGTGAATAAGGTTACTAGGCTTGTGATAGTACTGCATCAAAAGAGCACATGGGACCCCACTACTTGCAACATCTTGGTAGTGTCATTCAATGACTCACTGACTTTAGAATACATGTATGCAACAATAAATAGATCAGTTATGTAATAAGGCAGTGTGTTGAACATGCATTCATCTTGTGGGCTGGAACACCACAGAGAGATACATGATACCATACACATTCATTAAGACCAAGTATTTTTGTTTGTTTTTGTGTGTTTGTTTTTCAAGGCTATCCAGGCGAACTCTTCCAGAGCATTTTCTTCTTTAGAAGAGCAGTCCTCTGAGTCTTGTCACTTTTCCTCTCCCTTATCAAGAGATGATGACTGGCTTTAAGGAAAAATAATGCTGAAGAGGGTTGCTCATTTCTATCCCCTCCCCCCCCAGTTTTGGTTCCATCATTCTGAATGTTTAATTTAAAGAACAGTTTCTGATGCAGCCAGATGCTGAATCCTCAGGAGATTCCAGACGTTTCCAGATAACTCTGTAGTTTACGGACTGTGGTTTTGTCCAGCGAGCAAAGATCAAAGTCAAAGGTTGTATTTGTGATATGAAAGTGTCCAGTTTCTTCTATAAGATTTACTATCTGAAATGAAAGAAAAGATGCGGCTGAAAATTTCAGCACTTTTACATGCCCACTTGAATGTATTAACATGCCACTAAGTATCATATGAAAGGCACAAAACAAGTCCAATTGCCCCAATATCTGCAGGCTAGACCATTATCCTTAACACTCACTTCCCTTCTGATACAAACTATGGTCCAGAATACAGTATCTCAGGCTTTGTTTTGTTTTGGTTTTTTTTTTCAGATCATCATCAACCATAACACCAGCCTGCCCATCTGCTGTTCCAGCAAACATTACCGTTGAGAATATATTTTCTAAATGTTAAAAGAAAATCTGTGTATTTTCTAAGTCAGTCTTTAAAAAAAAGTGGTGCCCAGTAACAGGATCAGAGTCAATGGGCACAAAGAGAAACACGGGAGATTCTCTCTGAACATCAGGAACAACTTTTCTGTAAGGGCGGCCAAGCACGGGCACAGGCTGTCCAGGGAGGTTGTGGGGTCTCCATTCTTGGAGATACTCAAAAGCTGTCTGACATGGTCCTGGGCAACTGGCTCTAGGTGTCCCTGCTTGAGCAGGTCAGGGTTGGATCAGATGACCTCCAGAGGTCCCTCCCAACCTCAACCATTCTATGATTCTGTGAAATCAACAGTACATACCTAACTTATGCCTTTCTGCAGTTTTGACATTTTTAGTCTCCAAATTGTAGGCTACATTTTTAAAGTATGGTCATCCTCA
Source organism: Butorides virescens (assembly GCA_017310255.1). NCBI lineage: Eukaryota > Metazoa > Chordata > Aves > Pelecaniformes > Ardeidae > Butorides > Butorides virescens. Next base: position 123,045 of record JADKXX010000398.1, read on the forward strand.
ACACTGAATTGCTGTAGCAAGTAACTCCAGATATGTTATGTTCTACGATATGCACCTACCTATAAAAACCTATTCAGCATCTTGGAAAGCCAAAGCATTATTTGTCAGATAGGGCTAACAGTGCCAGCACACTGTGGCTATGAATTTCTTATGTGCTGCTTCATAGCAAGAGACAGACATGCCAAGTGAACACACCGAAAGGCACCCTATCCTGAAATGGACCTCTGGGTAGTGTCATGGACTGACAGAACACTGCTCCTCTTCTCAATCTTTCCAACCATTCCTTCTGCAGCAGTCAGGCTAAGCCCAATGTCCTGTTTGTATCCTTCAGTTTGCAACCCATATAGTTCTAGGGCTTCCACATATACCTCCACTGAAATGCTAGATATTCCTTGCTTGTTTGAGCTTTATTGCTTCGACTGTTACTCCTTTTCCACAGCTGGAGGAGACACAAACATACGCCCACATAGCTTACAGAGCATACCTTAAAATGACAAATCTGGTAGGAATACACCAACTTGAAAAGAACAATGAATTTAAATTAAATCTTTTGTAATTTTCTGCTCCCATTTCATTGTATAAACAGATGTTTTTTTCTCCTCAGACCGCAGAAGAAAAGACTACATTGATGATAAATAACTTCATGTGTATTGTCAGGCGTGGAATGACACAGCCCAGGGTGGATTAAATAGAATGGAAACGAGACAAAATAACAAGAGGGAAATGCCTGTTACAGTAAAAATCTCCATTTCCAATCACCTCCCATTTTCCAGGTTGGAAAAAAATAAAATTAAAATCTGTTTAATTTGGTTTGCAGCTGTCCAAAATTCTCAAAGTACTTGGGAACAATCCTGTTCTTATTAACACTTCATTTAAATCTGTGCCTCTTGGCCTTAATTTTTTTCCATATGGGAGTTTTTAATCTAAAATTGCCAACTTCATTTGTCCACTTGTTGATTCACAGATTCTTGTAACACTTTTCCATTGCCTACCTTTCTGCAATTAACGTGAGAGAGGAAAAAAAAAGTCAAATGGGACAAAACTGATTGTTACCAGAAGGAAACTTTTATATGTATTAGTTGTCATTTTCGTTTTTGGCACTCTCTTTAGCCTCATCTAAGAGAGAAACTAAGGAGTCAATCCAGCCTCCTTTTGTAAATTTAGGAATCTAATCTCAGACTTGGTCTCCAAATATGCACTGTGTGACAAATAAATGGCTGTACCAGAAGCCAAGGCCAGGAAGATGTAGCTATGCTGAACAATTTTGTCTAATGCTTCCTTGTGTTATGGTAGAAGAATACCACCCCTCATAACCCCAATAGTAATATATGTGATTTTAGAAACAAAGATTACATGAAAGTGTTAACACACATATTTTTAAACAGCACTGTGTATTTTAAAAAACTGATAAGCACTTTTATTGATCAGGTTCTCCTTTGGGCTTTTAAGCTCTAGGCCAAGGGAAATATAAACATTTTAAACAAATTCATCACCCACCCCTCAATAAATATAGCCACTATGTCAGGACACCTGGTAAAAGAGACTGAAATGAACCCCCAAATTTTTAATGGATGCACAAAAATGCATCAAGATAAATCCAGACAACTCAATGAAAAACACCCGTGTACCAGTCAAGGAGGAATTCATGGCTTACAGTATTAGCATAAGCATCCTTATGCTATTCAGAAATACTTGAAAAAGAATAAAAGGTTGAGATTAGATGCCAGGAAGTCTGACAGTTATAATATTAAAAACACAGCATTAAAATATTTTATTCTGGGAGCTCAGGCTGCAAAGAATAGAAATAGTCCATTTGTTCCTGCTATAGTAAGCTTTGCTTTTCTGCTGTTGATGTACATCTCTGTTTACACAATGTCTCTCCAGCTCAGTTTCATCATTATCCATCATAGTACAACTATTTATCTGCCTTTAAACAATCAGATGAGAGTGTGTGTGTTTAAGGAAGCCAAAGTGCAACTGATGACATAGTCATTTTTTCAGCTTATGGAGGGTTTTAGGCCATTTGATAGTTTCCAGACCTGCAAGTTGCCCCTTTGCAGAATATTCTCAGAAGACAGTTGCCATCTGAAGTTAAGCACCTTGTGGGCATGACCGATGTAATTTTCAGCAGTGCTGCAGACTCTCCATTTCTCCCTTATGCCTGTGCTGTCTAGTGCTCTGACTCTAAGGAGATTTTTCATCAGCGGAAGATACGACTTCCGATGGCTCAAAGTAAGAGACAAAGTTGCATCAGAAATCTCATTGCCTTTCATGGGGTCATGCTAATATCACCTGCACTGAAAATGCAGAGTCAGGAACCCAGCTTTAGCCAGCCAAATTTGAATATATAGGACATGCAGCATTAACATCTGATTGCAGACTCAGTTATTCCTACTATTTCACTGGAAATCACAGAGTTTAAAAAAAACCAACCACCTCATCACTGTAAATCCCAAACCCTTTCTTTACAGTGAAACGGGTGGGAGAGAGGTTTCTTTTTAAAACGTAACTTCAGACCAATTTCTGTCCAGGCATGGTCCAATATTCACATAAAAATTGCTCAGGTGATTCTGACAGGACTAATTTCTTGGTCAAATGTTCTTTTTCACCTGCCTTCTTCCTCTTGGGCAATTCTTACATAAGTATCATTTTACATCAGGATTACTTAGCTACACAACCAGGCACTTGCAGCTCAGTATCACATCTCTCCTGCCTCCTCCCTCTTTTTTGCTGATTTATTTCAGCTTCCTTTAAGAAAGTATCTCAAAGAGAAATACTCTGTTGGGAAAGAACCACGTTCTCAAACAGATACATTCTTCTCAATCCCAGCTCGGTCGCATTCCTGTTTGCTGTCAGGCCTATGGGCTTGGTAAAAACCGAGTTTGCAAAAATCTGTCCTCTCCTTTTCACATCCCTCAGCATAAGTTTCAAAAGCCAGAGCTTTTGAATGATCAATGCCTTCATTCTTCTCTTGCAAGTCCCTTCTCTAAAAATTCCTTAAAGCTCTGTGGGTAGCAGACTTTGACATGTGGAAGAGATTATTACCTGCCCTGACATAAACTAAAGAGATGACATTCACCACTCAGGAACACAGAACCCCGCCACCAATCCACTTCAACACTACCATAGCCTTTAAAACTCTTGCAGTTATTTACAGTTTTCTGTTGCATATTTTTGCTCTCAATCCCTCTTCTCATGCAGTAACCACCATCCCTTTCTGCAGTTTTATCCCTTGCTCTCCTGAACTTTGTACTTCCTGTCGTGTCTATACACTTGCATTTCTTGGTCTAGAAGTTTCACATTCATTCCTTAAGACTTTCACAGCTCTATACTCTTTTTTATTTCTGTGCTCACTGGAAGTATTTCACATTAGTTACATAGTTGTAAAACAGTAAGGACACTTAAGATGTGATGACAGTTTATTTGTAATGCAGAGAAGCACTGATTCTCTGCAAGTTATCCATTCAATATTGTGAACATATTTCTGTAAACTGATAAAATCATATGAACTAATGAATTGCAGAATATTAAGGGTTTAAAGGCTTTAAAAATAAACTGCATAATTTGTTTTGTAACAGCACAGGCCATTTGCTAGTGCAGACTGGGTAACAGACAACTAGTAAGTAATTTGGCTCTTCCACTGAATTCTCGTAGACCTCTTCTAGCCAGTGTCACGCAGTTACCAGCTATCAGTACAGAACTGCACCACTGTCCTAGCCTGCACAGCCCAGCCATAAATCCTGCTGTCACTGGGGCTTTATCGACTGCCTGCACACATTCCAAACGAAGGGAAAGCAATCTGCAAGGACAGTCCCCCAGGAAAACAAGGCAACACCAATTCTACATTAACCTAGCTTTATAATATAACTAACTAAACACTATGCTATGAGAAGTCATGGACTACAGTATTAAAACTATACTCTTTGTGAAAGTTGTGAGGTGAAGGTCAATGAATGAGTGCTTTCTCTTGTCTGATAAATACACTCAGGAGAAAAGAAAAAGCATATCTTTAGTTTAAAATGCACGAGAATATACTGTTCTAAATTCCAGCTTAGTTATGTCTCTTTTCACACAGTTTTTCCTTGTATTAGTAACTTCCCCTGAAGCAGATTACAACAGTATTCTAACATCAGACTGAAGAAGCTTTAGTGGCTGAACCCATCATTTTTCTAACAGAAGTAAATATTTCTCCCCCACCAAATATACTTCAATGCTACTAGACGAGAAACAGGATCGTGGATTCAACTTGAACCATCTTACTTGCTTGGAAAATATTTCTTAGGATGACGGGAGAATTCTGATTGGAAGCCTGAACTCTGCAGGCTAGAACAGTGGTGCAGTTCTGTACTGATAGCTGATAACTGTGTAATACTGGCTACAGAAGTCTACCAGAAGTGAAACCATACAAAAGCTATGCCTTGGATAACTGGGGAATAAGTGCTCAGGAAGCAAAGCTAAGGCATGAATTTACAATACAGTGGCTTTTTCAGATTCACTTTTTATGTGAACTATCTAAAAATTAATGAACAATGCAAAGTGGAGAGTGTGTTGTAATTCCCAGCTTTTAGTCTCCTGTACCATAACTTCCCAATGTAGATAAAAATTTGCCTCTGCCACCATTCTAAAAGTGTGCTTTAGTTCCCTTTGTAGACAAAAGGGAACTTGGGAAACAACAGTACATTAAATAGCCAATACGCATCATTGTGTACAGTGACTTATGAAATCTGATAAAGCTACCAGAATTCCTCTTTAACTAAGAATATCTTTAACGAAAGTCTTCCTTTTCACTAACCTCACAATTGTTTTCTCAACTTTACTCAAAATATTGAGCCTGAACTAATAAACAGATTAATGCTGGGGCTTACTAAATATTTTTAACACACTTATCCAAGTGTTGAGAAACTTGATGAGTGATTGAAACCATTTAGAAGTGGTAAAAAATTCCCTCTTTACAACATGTCCACAACTGGTACTAATTGCGCTAAACATAATAAAGTCATCTGTGCTACAATTACATCTGCTTTGTTAACAGTGCGTATTGTTAAATCTTTCACAATTTGTAATCCAACAGTACCTGACAATGCCACCCAAAACGAAGAATACTATTCTTTGTTCTTACTATTGCATAACTTTTCAATAAATTTGGAGTCGTCTTGGTTTGCACATTTTCATGTTTTACTCCTTCCATGACTTCAGAAGACTCAATTAATATATTGTGGTTTTGCCCACAGTGAGTTTTGCTTTGAACACCACATTTTCTTTTTGCCATAGAAAACATCTTTGTTTCTGAAAAAACAATGGTATTTCAGAAAAAAGCAACAAGATTTTTACCAACTCATGGTGCACAGCTGTATCCATTCTCCCATCCTGTTTTCATAATTATTGATACAGTATATTGAGAAGCATAACAATGGATTGGTGAAAAAGGTAGCTAAGATAGGGTTTTTTAAAAAAAAAATTGTCATTTAGTGTGACAATACAATTTAAAATGTGTAAAAATTCCCTAAGCTGCACCAAAAGCGGTAATGGGCTGTATATGGATTATACAGGTTTGAAGGCTATTAAATCTTATTAGAGTTTTAGATGAAGGGGAAAAAAATAGACATGACTTCACAATTTCAATGAGCACACTGTGATATTGCATAAGAGTGCTCCTCACCTGCTGCAGTACATGTCTCTCTCTCAACGTCATTAATCTTCTGTGGAGCTCTACTAGTTCATCGAGATATGCCTAGAAACAAATCCCCCCCCCCCATAAACAACTTGTTAATTAAGTCATAGCTATGTATTTAAAAAAAACTTCAGATGTCTTCAAAAACAATACAAATTGAAGTTTTATGTTAAATCATCTTTGAGCTAAATTTTCTTATTCAGTAGTCTGGCTTTCTCTAGCATAATACAACCCAGATATAAGTTTTTGAGGGTTTTCTTAGGTGTTTCATGCTGATGAAAATCTTACTGGGTGGTCCTTTGCTGTAGAAGATAGTATCTATATCTAAACTGTGGCAAAAAGTGTCAAACAGACTGGGGGTGCCAAAAAAGCGTCTTTAAAAAATATCTCCCACCTTTCCATGTAAAATCCAAACCCAGAGGCTCACCATGAAATCCCTCTTTTTCTCTAATGCTACATAATTGATTTTCTGTGTCAACAAGGACATAAGGGGAGAAATGTCAAGCAAGATTAATCTGATGGTAAACTCCACTGTTCCCCCTTCCTGGGGTGTCAAACATGTCCCACCTCTCCACCCAATTACCAACTTTCTCCTTCAGCCTGAACCATCAGAAACCTTTTCTTCTTTTAAGCAGAGAGACATATGGCACCCAGCTTAAGAAACCAAAAAGCGTATGGATCAGGCCACTGAAAATCTAGCAACATATACTGAAACTTTGGTCTCCTGCCTCACATTATCATGAAGTTGACACTAGTACCTTTAAAATATGAACCTTCAGGGGAACTTGTCCACACTGGGAAATTGTGGTATGTTCAGTCAGTCTAGAGCTCTTACCTATGGCCTGATGATGCATTTTATACAAACCCGTCTTTCTCAGTGTTAAATGGTAACTGTTACTTTGTATCATTCTAGTTAACATGCTAAATCACACTGCCACTTCCTAACGCACAGCCCTCAAGGGATTCTGAAAAATACTTTTTTTTTTTTTAATTGATTGATGTATTGGCTAGGAATACACCTGTGAATTATCCTCTTCAAAAATGATCACTTCACCTGTGAAGCACAATGCAAACTCATGGTGGAGAGTAGATAAAATAAATAATAGGTGGCAGATTCCCTACTGGTGACATTTGCCAAATCATCACATGGACTGAAGAGAAGGAAAACACTTTCAAAATAGAACAGACGATAAAAGAATTACAGGGAAAAAGAAAAAAAATAAGAAAAGTATCTGCACCTATATGAACAAAGCATTTACCTTATCACAATCCCCATTCTTTATTTGTTTATCAGATTTGTTTTGCTTTATTGGACTTTTCACTTCTAAAATCTGGAAAAGAAAGAAAATCCTGTAAATATTAAATGCATCATTGGATACAATTACATATGAAAAATTCTACTATCAGTTAATAACACAAAGAACGTAACGTCTGGAGAAAATGTAATAAAAACTCAAAACTGAGCCTTTTGCTCTTTAATCCATACAACCTACTCATACTTTTCAGAAAAAAAGCAGCTTACAGCAGAAAATGCTGAGTTGCTGGAATGAGGTGATATTGGTATTATTAATCCTTAAAAGAATTAATTTCATGTTATTTAAAGCCTCCTCAGTACTTTTTTCTATCTTTTGCTTGCTGGTAGGATAAGAGGTCTGATTCTGCACATACAAAATGGTGCTGAGGGACTCTCCAATGTCTTTGAAATTTCACATTTAGTATATTTTTCCTGTTTTGTGGGGTTTTTTTTTCCCCTCAATGCCGTCTCTTTTCTTCTACAACAGAGACTTTGGAACAGTCTTTGAAATGACCGCATGAGTTATAACTGAAGAAAAACCCCAAAACCCTGTTTGATGGCAATTTATCTTGCACTTTTATGGTTTCCATACAAAGCCATTTACTACCACGTACGCAAACCAATAATCCTTCATCCAGTACTGAACCACAGTCAAGAAGAACATGTCAACAAGCAGAACACCATGCTTAATATGAAAATGTTAGAACTGAAGTGAGGAATATTTGGGGGAAACAGAACTGTTGATTGTTCCAATTTTTTCATGCACAACACACATTTTTTGAAGCTAAGAGTAAAGTTAAAAAAAAAATCACCATGTCACTCCTAACCTGGAATATGATCAGATTTTCTGAAAAACATCACAGGAAAATACATGATCACAGATAACGGGAGATTGTTTCACATTTCATTGTATGTAAGACAATCATCAGCATGATTATCTCCAAACCACACTGCACAGAACAAAACTCAGCAAATAAAACAAGGAAATAAGGCACATAAATGCAAGTTTTCTAGACGAGCAAGAAGCCTCACTGACAGCTTTCTGTAAGTTCCCTCTCATTCCTACTTCCCTTGGTATAAATGACTAAAATTGCATATGTGGTCCCCAGGGTGACCAGCACCATACGAATATAGCAGGTATGCAACTTTTTCCCTATATATGGAAAGCGACTGCAGACCTGAGTCAACCTTACCTAAGGACTTACTTAGGTAAAAGCGATGCACGGCCAGAAAGCAGAACATACTTTCCCAAAGGAAAAATGCTGTTGTTTGATTCAACACCCCCTGGGGTTACTGCTGTGTAAGGCCAGTGGAAGAACAAGTCTTGCAGACCACTAGGCATGGATCCAATACCTTTAAGAGACTATTCTCATTTTTAAAGGAAGAAAATTCTGGGTTTCAAATAGAACCTAAGCAAGAAGACAGTATATATTTGAAAAAGTGGCTTCCTTACAGTACTCTTGATGTGTAGTTGAAATCCAACATCTTAAGCACTCCTATTTAGATAAGACATAGCACTAATCACATCTGAGGAAGGTTACGGAAGTATTAACTCTGTATTAGCTCTTTAATTCTATGAATGGACTTAGTCAAGACAAGCATGATTTCATCAGTCAAAAGCAGTCCTGACAAGCAGCACTATGCTACCAAGCAGAGATTTCAAATGCGGCTACAGTCCCTACAATTTGAATTCTCATAATGCTTCCCTAACTTTCTGATTTTCAGCTCAATTATAAAATTCAGCTCAATTATAAAAATGGAAGAAGGTATGTGACATTCAGTTTTAGCTGGCACACTGCTATGGTTTGGAGTGTCTAAATGCACAGGTAGACCTTCTGTTAGATCACTGAAGGGGAAAGGAACATGGAAGATGTGACTGACTGGGTTGCTGATATTGAGATTTACAATTAGTTAATGATTACATTTCCTCTGTATAAGTTAGCCTTCATTAAACAACAAGCCACAGACAGGTGTTTTATTTTTCTGGTGCTTATGTCTGCAGTAAATGCAATATTCTTCATTTTTTTCCCCCAAAAAGACTCTCTCAAAAACATGTAATTTTTTACACATCAACTTAAAAAAGCCTGTAGTGTTTCTGGTGGATAACAATATGTTTTCTAGACATGGAATCTCCTTCCCCTTTCTGCGCACAAACTATTTCCTAGGGTTTTTTTCCCTACAGTGTATTTGAACTTAACTGATGTGAATAATAATGTTTTGGGTTTGCACTATCAGTAAACTTGTATTGAAAACATTATTAGAAAAACAATGACAAAGAAACAATTTCTGCCAGAAAGAGATATAGGAAAAACTTATCCATAAAACTCACCATCTAAACCACAAACTTGTTATTACATGTAGACATTATCCTAGCTATATCAATACTATAAACAGCCATTTATTGCCAGTAAATTTCATGACTGCTTTTTGTGGATGATCCAACTAATACTGGGAGTGAACTATGGCTCCCTAAAATAAGTTACAAATTATGAATTTTATAAATTATGATTTTTTTTGAAAGAATATCAGCTTTTATGTTTGGTTTTTATATTTAGGGAGCCTTACTTACTGGGGATGAGGTAACTCTCAAACTCTAATTCTCATTTGCCCTTGATGTATTTTCTAGGTCTAGGTTATTTCTTTTCTCTGAAAACCAGAACTATACTACTTCCCTACCTCAAAAATAGTAACAATGTTTGCTCTTACAAATATGAAACAAGTACTCTGATAGTGGAGTAAAAATGATTGTGTCTTCTAGTGAAGTAAAATACATTGTGCCTTCTAGCTAAACACTGGTGGGGAGAGAGGGGAAGAGATGAATGAATGAGCAAAAAACTCCTGAGAATGAGCCTCTTGATGCAAACTGTGTCTCCTGATGATACAAACCCAAACCTGTATCAACTGTACAGCTGATGCTGTACAGAGAGTTTGCATTGTTCACCTTGCAAAGCGAATTCATACATAAAGGACACGTTAATTGAAATACTGATGAAAACATTACTTTGGTCTATAGCATTTGCTAAACGACATACTTCTACTTCTCCTGAAAAAAAAACCCCAACTCTCATGTTAGTTTACAGACTAAGCAACTGCACTGAAGTAGTCAGAATGTCCTATCAGCTCCCCAGGACAGCATTTACGAATCCTGACTTTACCTGATTGTTGCTGGTTTTCAGTAAAGGTGGTGCTGGTTCATGATGTAGTGGTGAGGAAGCTGCACTGCTGTCAGTGTCACTGCCATCACTCAGGCTAACCCTTTGGAAAAACAGAGCCAAGAGATTACACCTACAGACAAAGGGCTGTTAACACGGGTGAATTGAGCTTGCACCTTGAGGTAGGACACTAAGAATGACCTCTCGCTAAGCAAGCCATCATTAATCAAGGTCACGTGGAAGAGAGGCATCCGAGTAGGGCTGCACTCTGGAAAAAAGCTCTGCGTAGCACGGAGAATGAGGCTGCCCGCCTGCACTTGGCTGAGATGACATGTCCGGTTAACAGCAGCTAACATTACAGACACAGTTAAATATTTAGAACATTAAACTGCTGTTCCCAACATTCCTGGAGTGAGTCTGCATCTTTGTTCACAGCCACGGGGAAGGAGGAAAATGTTTTGTAGAGATACTTTTCTGCTCTTCTACAAGCTTTCTAAACAGCTGCACTTCCCACTTGGACAAGTGCTTCAGTGAAAAGTTCCTTGTTTGTTGTCATAAATAACACTCCTTTTCCTGGCTAAAATTAAAAAAAACCTTAATATCTCAAGAGAGGGCATATGAAAAAGCTCAGCTCCTACTCAGTCTCACCCTTCATTTACTTAAGAACAAGAAGGAATATTTACTTGTTGGAAGAAAAAAAAAGTTATTTGGGATAAAAAGAAGGTAGAGAAACATTAGCCTTAAGGTTTTGTTAAAAAGCTGAAACAAAATCTCCACACTTAGAGACAAGCTGAGCTTGAGACAATCATTTATCCAATCACTGACACAAACAAATTCTCAAACTGCTAGTCATCTTGATCTTTTTCTCCTTAATTCCAGCGGCTAAATTGCACCAGGGAAACAGCTGACATTCATTAATGTTTTCTTATTACCTTCCCATTTAAGCAGTAGGTGACACTGACACTCAGGTGCTGTGCACTCACAGCAAAATCCATGGATCAGATAAAGAACCACTATGAAAAGGTTCAAGAGAGACTGTTTCAGGTTTTCCATGACCTTCAGCAACATCCAGATGGAGCTTCAGGCTGCCCAAAGAATAAATGATTTTTGGAATGCCCTCCTAAGGTTGCACCTAGGATGCAGAAGCATTTTTAAAAAGCAATTTCTGTGACAGTTGCTTTCTTTACCTTCTGTCTGTACTTCTACACATTACCTATTGCATGCAGTACAGAAGTTACTTGGAATTCACAATTCACGGATTCTGAGCCGATTTAACAACCTAATCTAAACCTGGTAAGCAGAGAGATCTTGAAAATGAGACACTATGTACAGAATAGCTCATCCGGCAATTGAAGGACTTAATTTATCCAGAGAGTAATTATGACTACTCCCCTGAAGTCACAATGGCATGAAATCAAAGGAAGTTGAATGAATGAGGATCATCATAGCCATATAGATTAGTACAGAAATAGTTTGTATTGGGAATGGCTAATTCTGGTATTTTTTAGAAGAGGCACTTTTGCATGCATATGCTTTAAAAAGAGTCTGAATTCTTTGCTCATTTGCTGCTCAGCACTCTTTGAGAACATCAGACCTCACCCCACTACTAATAAGCACAGTGACTTGGCCACCAGGCTGCTTGCAATCAAAAGACTCACCTGCGACCCCTGCTTCCTCCTCGTGTATTTACAGGTCGTTCCAATTCAGAATCATTGTCATTCTCATCTGCTTCATCCGATTCATCTTCATTATCATCTGAATGCAGATCTTTCATTATAGACCTCAATGGACCTGAAAGAACAGAGACAATAAAATACACAAAGGATGTTCACTTCGCAGTGTTCCAGGCAATGCACCTAGCTTTGTAGGTGACAGAAAACTACCCCCCCCATACAATGTTGGGAGGGGAGTCTTAAAATATTAAACAAGACTCTTGCATTCCTGGGTTTTAGCATTTGTTTTTTCTTTCTCAAAGGGTATTATATGTGAGTGAAGATCTACAGGGACATACTGATCAGTAATAGTACATTTGTTAGGTTAATCCATGTATTGAGAAGCAGACTCATAAATAATTTTGACTAACTCATACTGGCCAAGGCAGTCTTTGTCTTCCTGTTTTTTATATATTTAGCTTTAGCTGTTCCCTTTATTTCAGGGTCAATTTTAGGTCAAGTAAGCACTTTGCCAGTGTTCATACATAAAAAGTGCATCAATACCATGCAACACCATGCTATCTCTTTTCCTGAATTAACAGAAGGTACAAAGCTTGACTTGCTCATAAAAATGCATTAAATTCAGTTTGGGATTTTGGGTTGATTTTACTCAATTTATTTTGGTGTAAAAGACAAGTTACAGAAAAAGGAATATATTTAATATATCTGGGAAATGTAAAACCACAGCTGCCTGAAATAAGAATGCACAAAAGCAGCTTAGAAGAGGGAAGGAAGCAAAGACTGATGCCACAGGGCATTTAACTCTGAAGTACAGCTCATTTGAGACACCAAGCAGCAAGAAAAAGCAACAGTGGTGGCTGCAGGAACAGCAATTACTATTAGGGTCCTGCAATTCCTTCAGCCCAGGAAACACAAAGTACTAATATTAGTGAACAATGTGAGCTTCAGAATGTTCTTTAAAGGGAGATGAAGCTCGCAACTCTCTATTTGCTAATGGGTAAACAGAGTCAAGGAGTGTCACCCCTGGTCACTGTCAGATAAGTAGACGTCTCTCTGTCAGGGTCACGCTGGGAGGAACGGATTTGTGGATTATTCCAGATCTAGCAAGGCTCAGGTCACAGGCATTTTGACTAGTTTTGTGCAAGTGACTTCAAAGCTGATGTTGAGAATGATTTATCACTAAGGCTGCACTAAAACTTTTGTAAATTGGCAGTTTGGGCAGGTTCAGATCAATGGTTTCCCATTCCTGTTTTTACACCTTAAAGTTGGCTGGTGTCCTGGTTTCAGCTGGGACGGAGTTAATTTTCTTCATAGAAGCTAGCATAGCGCTGTGTTTTGGATTTAGTACTACAAGAATGTTGATAACACACTGATTTTGGTTGTTGCCGAGTAGTGCTCAGACTACTCAAGGACTTTTTGAGCTTCTCCTGCTCGGCCAGGTGCATAACAAGCTGGGAGGGAGCACAGCTAGGACAGTTGACCCAAACTGACCAAAGAGCTATTCCATACCATAGAATGTCATGCTCGGGGGGGTTAGTCGGTTGGTTGCGGCGAGAGTGATCACTGCTCGGGGACTGATCGCGGCTCGGGGACTGATCACAGCTTGGGACGGGCTGGGCATTGGTCAGCGGGTGGTGAGCAATTGCGTTGTGCATCATTCATTTTGTATATTCTGTATATTCTCTTACTATTCTCATTATTACTATTATTATTATTTTCTCTTATTAAACTGTCTTTATCTCAGCCCACGGCTCTAACCTTTTTTTTTCTTCCCAATTCTCTCCCCCATCCCACTGAGGGAGGGGAGAGTGAGCAAGCAGCTGTGTGGTGCTTAGTTGCCAGCCGGGTTAAACCACAACAGCTGGGAAGAAGCCCACATGGTGCTGACGGACAAATTCCTGGTGGGCCAGTCTCTTGTACAGGTGACAAGGAAAGGGAAGCTATACTGAAGTGTTTCTTGTCCATGCAACCACTGCTGATCTGCAGAAACAGTGGATCTGCGATCCATTTTCTGTGCCTGTTTGGGTCTCAGGCAGACAACGCTCAGCTATTTGCAAATGTTAACTTGTAGTCTGACCGAATATCTAATCATCTGACCCTTGAAGTAGGGAAAGGACTCCTTCCATGGCTTTTATATTCCCTTTAAAAGGGAGGAGAGAGGGCACACTCAGCACCATCAGCACAGGGATGAAGGAAGAATTTGCCCACTTTGATCTTTTAGAAAACGTTCTTACTAGTCCTTGACTGTTGAGGTGGGTGAATGAGAGACATTGCATAGGGAGCTAAATTAATTGAGGTAAAGGCTTAGTGTTTAAATTATAAATATATAAAGAAGGATTCCATGTTTCAAGAGAGATAAAGGGGTATGGATACAAGGATATTTCCACAGACTAGGCTAGGCTAGAAAGGCTAGTTTCCTTACACCTTATTGGGCAAAGACACTAACAACCCCAAAGCCCTACTGAAGACGGTGATCTTTGTCTGCACTGAGAGCAGATTAATCTCACTCCACTCCATAGGCCGAAGTCAGCTTCTGAGAACGCATTCATGTCCTCTCCACAATGTATAGAAGGAAGAAAATGATAGAAAAGACTTGGTAAAGGACAGATGAAAGGAAAGCATCATCATCGCACTCTTGATGAAAGAGCAGAGGAAAAGGTCAGTAGGAGGACAGGTAAAATAACCAACCAAAACCTAATTTTGTAATGAAATTTAGTATGACATATGATTAGCTGATCTTGCATAAAACACCAGCACGTAACTCCACAACATGGAAACTGGTATCTATGCTTGCAAATCATCAGTCCTTGATTTTATTTTTAAATGGAAGCAGAAAGAAAACCAGCACACATTCCTCATAATCCCTAGACAGCCTGCTGTCACAAGCTTAAGCTAACTCAGTATTCTTGCCTATGTCTTTTCCCAAGCATAGCAGAGGGCCTTTTTATCCCCTGATACTCCCTTGCTGGGTTCTGTGACAATCAGACAGTCCTGTCTCAAGTTGCCAACAGGCTTATTCCTCTTTCTTGGAGAAAAGGGAACTTGGGAGTCCTGAGACATCCATCACTGACAGCCCTATAGGCATTGAACAACCTATCATTCAGACAAATTTTCACTTAATTTAGGACCACGTCTGTCACCCTGAACAGGCATTTTGTACCCAGCTAGCTAACTGTTTCTGTAGACTTTCCCAACAATCAGCAAAGCATTAATTTTTAGGTCTTTTATTTCTAGCGCTAATAGCAATGTCACTGTTAATCTTCTGCTCCTTGCTATCACTTTATTTAAAATTCCATTACAACCTTTTTAAGGGTTTGAGAAGTTGTTATCTCCTAAAGGGTTAGAATAGGTAAGGAGAAACTGAAAACTAGGAGCTGCCCAAGAGCAAGGTAAGGAAATGGAAAAATAACAGTAAGCCCAAGAGCAGAAGAACTCGAAGAACCTTAGGTTAGCCCACTGCTTATGTAAAAAGAGTTGAAAAAAGTTCATACTACGGTTTTCTGAAATTTGGGTATTGGAGTTTGAATGCAATGGAAAAAGAGCAATGGCCCTGGCAAGTAACTTCGAGTTAGGGAAAAAAAGCATGGGTTCTGACCAGAGCACAATATACAGTGTGAACATGCCACAGTATGCCTGGTGCTTCATCCCTTTGATATACAAATGCACAGTCTGAGCAATGAATGCATTTAGTTAACTGGAACTTCCAGAAAGAAGCCGTAATCCCTATTTACTGTCTCAAGAAAGAGGAGACATATATACCACTCGCAGTACTGAGTTGTTCACATCAGAGGAGAAATCTCACATCTATTCTTGAGAAGGTACAAAAAAATGCAAGACAGTCTGTGACAGAAGAGATGGATAGATCCAGTCTGCTCAGAAGAAAATACTAAGTCAACAGGTTTCTGCCAAACATAAGATAACAGACACATGAATGGGAATCCAAACCCTTTGGCTTGTAATGGACAGTTCACGCCACTAATGAGGTTTTCATGAGAGCAAAGATGGGGTTTCAGCAAAAAGGGGTTCTGTTTAGCCTTAGATAAAAATTAAATGCCTGAAGCCAGTCATCAACCACAGTTCACTTCAGCTCTTGCTTTCTTTCACCTGCCAGAACACATTAGAAAATCAGTACCAGTCATGTATAGAAAGGCAGTAGGACTGATATGCATCGTGTGTAGATCTCTTTGAAAACAAACCGCCTGCCTGCGGCAGTAATGTATTTTCATAGCCTTAAATCAAGTCTACCATTGAGAAATATAAACGGATAAAACAAATGCAATCTGAATTAGGAAAAAGCTGCTTTTTTAATGCTCCTGATCCGAAGAACAAAACAAAAGCTGATTAAGAATGTATCAGTTGTACAATCTTATAAACCCATGGTAAAAGGCCAAGCAGGAACTCAGTAATTTAATAGATCATGTAGAATGAATCTCAACTTATTTACAGAAAACCTGCCTTGGCAAGTTCTCTGGGAAGAAAAATGCATTTCTTTATGAGATCCAAGTAAACCACAATTATTAGCCAGAAAACCAAAATGCAAACTTAAAGTCAACTTAGTCTAACCATCATCCTCCCCTGACATGTATCTAAAGTAAAATTTTTAAGACTTCCTGATAGCATGGGACGATCATGGCCCTTTGGAAGGATCCACATGCACATATCCTCGGGTTTCCCATGGGAAGCCACACCTTCCTGAGCAGGGCTTCAGATGGAGCCAGGTGCCACACAACCTAACCCTGAAAAAGGACAACCTCAGAAACAGAAGCTCTTTTGAGTTTAGCATCTGTTAAATGACTGGAAGGTATTTAGTGCTTCAAAACAAATACCCTTCACACCCTTCTGTCAGATATATATTTTCTCCCCTTTTATTTTGCCCTTACAGCCACATCTGAAAACAACCCGAGGAAAAGTCTCTAAAGCAAAACTGCGGCCAGTTCAGGCTGTGAAAGGCAGCAGAAACCTCATAATGAGATGCCACCAGTTCTCCTTTTATTGGCCCCTTCATTTCACACATTCCTTTCAATTTCTTTTCCTTTGTTGGTACCTTGTTGTCTGCTGTTTTGAGATGGTGTAAAACTGGAACTGGAGCTGGAGCTGGAACTGGCAGGACTGGGCTGTTCAGACTTAAAAGGAAAAAAAAGAAAATAAATAACATTGTAAGAAACATTTTTGCCTAAAACTCTGTTAGTTACTGCCTAAGTCATGCTGTCAAGAAAAAAGAACTACAGAACAGAATAATACTCAAAGATCTTTATTTCAGGTGTCAGTGAAGCAAACACTGTGGAAATTTCTAGTTCTTAATAAAGCCAATATCCTAACAAGAAGTTTCCAACGCCTTGTTTCAAAGTCTATACAACATAAGAGACTAAACAACAGACCCAAGACTCCTGTGTCCTTGTCATACTGTAGTTGCAACGCTTTTCAAATTAGTAATGTTGTAGTAGAATTGAAAAACAGAGGAAGACCTGAGCAGACCACGCTAAATGCCAGACAACCTCAGACAGACAGTTGCCTTTCTTTCTTCCTTATAAAAGAAGTCTTAAGATGAGGATTCAAAATAAACTTTTCTGCTGTTATTGGATTTCTCCTCATCCCAAAACTCTCCACATGTATTAAGACCCCACAGATTGTAATAGTGATTGCACCAGAAATATTGCCTTGTTACACAGGGAAATTATCTGGAACCCACAGATTACAAAGGAGAACTAGATTTGTAAAACAGAGCTGTTAAAAACCATTCACATTATTTAACAAATAGTTCTACACATTGTTTTTCTACTATTGTTTAAAATGTATAAATTTCTCTCTAAAATTCTATAAAATTCCTGAAAAAGGCCTATGTCCTGGTTTTGGTTGGGATAGAGTTAATTTTCTTCATAGTAGCTAGCACAGTGCTGTGTTTTGGATTTAGTACTACAAGAATGTTGATAACACACTGACATTTTTAGTTGTTGCTAAGGGGTGCTGAGACTACTCAAGGACTTTTTGAGCTTCTCCTGCTCGGCCAGGTGCATAACAAGCTGGGAGGGAGCACAGCTAGGACAGTTGACCCAAACTGACCAGAGAGCTATTCCATACCATAGAACGTCATGCGCGGGGAAGGGGGGGTTAATCTGTTGGTTGCAGCGAGAGTGATCACGGCTCGGGGGGAGAGCGATCGCTGCTCAGGGGGAGTGATCTCTGCTCGGGACGGGCTGGGCATTGGTCAGCGGGTGGGGAGCAATTGTGTTGTGCAACATTCATTTTGTATATTCTGTATATTCTCTTACCATTCTCATTATTACTATTATTATTATTTTCTCTTATTAAACTGTCTTTATCTCAGCCCACGGCTCTAACCTTTTTTTTTCTTCCCAATTCTCTCCCCCATCCCACTGAGGGAGGGGGGAGTGAGCGAGCGGCTGCGTGGTGCTTAGTTGCCAGCCGGGTTAAATGACAACAGCCTATTACTTCATCTAAAAATTCCGTGTAATTTTTCTCACAGTGGTTATGACTTATGAGGGTTTTACTGAGAAGTCTTCCTTCCTGCTGCCATGTTGCATGTCTCCATATACTTTTTTGCTTGCTGTTTCTTAGGTTCAGTGGCCTCAGGTGCATGGGTGTTGGTACGTACTTGCACACTCATCTGTGTACATGAGACAAAGAACAAAACTGTGATGTGGGCACAGAATACGTTAATGGAGAACATAGAACAAGAAATAAATGTCCGCACAGAAGGAATGGTGAAAATCAGGTTAGAAATTAACGGTCTAAAAATCTACTATTGAAAAGAAAACCTGCTTGCACTTCAGATTTTATACAACTGCATTATCATTACATGCTATCCAGGCTAAGGAAAGTTTTCGGACTTTCCTTCCCTGTGCAATATCCCTTGTGATTAAATGAGAACTAAATTGGTCTCAAAAATAACGGCAGTAATATCCAGTCAGTGTAAAACTCTGTTTTCACACAAGCAGGCTACCTAAGCTCAACAGTTGCTTTTGCTCCCTAAATCAATCTATTGTTGCCATTCATAATGAGCAGGCAGATTTACAGCCTTTTAACTGCCTTTTCTCACAATAACAGATGCCTATTTGGGCAACAGAATGCTTGAGAAAAACACCATTAACATCTGCTCTCCTCAAATCAACACCAGCTCCAGTTCTCACAGACACACAGACCTGACTGTATGGTACAGTGTATGGGTACATCCAGCTTACATACAGGTGAATCAACCCTGTGCAAGAGAACCCAACACAACCAACAACACAGCCCGTTTCTGAGTACCAAGAGACACACTTACATGGTCCACAGCATCAGACCTTTCTGGAAGATCATGCATCATCACTTGACACTGATCCAAAAATCAAGTAATTCTGAAAAAACTTTTTTTTCTTTTTACTGCCTGAACTTCTGCAAAGCCATACAACAGTTTTAGCTGTAAAATAATTACAACATGGAACAGACTGCACTGATGAAGAAGTCAATGCAAACTTTAAAGACATCACCATTCTGGAAACTAATTTCAGTCTTTCAGCTTCAGGTTACTCTTAAATACCTGGTTTATCTGTCACTTGCTGCTTTTTTCAGCAAAATTACTAGCTAACAACTGGTTTCTGCAAATTTCCATTAACTGTATTTTTCCTTTATTCATTTCAACATGAACTTTAACTTACGTAAAATCCATTCCTTTAAAAAAGTTACAAACACTAGAAGACCATCATATTCAGTTTAAAATACTTGAAGAAGTGCTAAAACTGCAGGAAAAAAAAAAACAAACCACACATGCGCAGAGATATTTGCCACCATTAAAACTTCTTTTTGAACCAGTTTACTGGAAACGAAAAAAGGGAAAAGGCCTGGTCTTGTTCGCATTATAAGGCATACAAACACCAGGGGAATCCCTGCGTGTCAAAAATTTCTCCCAGCATTAACTAATTGACACACAATCACAAGAAGGAATGGATATGAATACACAGAAAGTTGCTATAATACCTTCTAGCAAAAATTCTGCTCTGCTTTAGCAAGATCACTTTGAGAAGCCAAACCATAGAAAGTCCCAGTGAAACAGAAATATCATCCATACTGTTTTAAAAAGGGTTCTTAATGCCTCTTGAAACAATTTACATTATTTCCTTAAATTGCCCTGTCTGAAAATTTATTCCAAGAAATACAGATTAGCATACATGTTAAAATTGTTAAGTGTTGGAAATTAAACCTAGCTTGTTTGACTGTGAAATCTGGGGTGAGGGCGAAGGCAGAGGAAACAGCTGCTTTTGACATAAGAATGAGCGTTTCAACAGAAAAGACTTGCCTTTTTAGAAGGAACTAAAAATATGCCTTCCGTATATGAATATGGATTAGTGCCGACAACACTGTTGCTTCTCGTTACCAGAGGCTATCTTTTGTCACTTAAGCAATGCTTTTTGACAGTTTTACAGGCTGTTATCCCAAGGACGTAGGTATTTATGGCTTTATTCACTTGGGCTTTCTGCTCTTATCCAGTGGTTACTAATCACCAAACAGATTTTTTTTTTTTTTAAATGGGTCTGAAATTAGCTAAAGGGTGTCCTTCAACAATAAAAGCTTAAAGACAGTACCAGCAAAGAGCTTCTCTCATATGTCCTTTTCCTGTTTTACTAGTTTTCCCTTCCTGCAGACAAGCTAATGAGAGTTTGGGCCCAAACTGTTCATTAGTGCAATGACCCGATATGATTTATTGCATTCTTAGACAGTCTATTTAATTTTAGTGCTCTCACACCAATGCACAGGAGACACTAGCTTCTTTATTAGGCCTGTTTGAGGGATTCTGTGCTTTGAAACCATTCGGGAAGAAAAGGGACTTTTCTTTGGCTCAAGTTTTCCCTGAAAAGGTACCTTTTTCACTAGCTCTAAATCACTCGGTTGCTGTCATTTCCAAACTCTTGTCTGTTTTTACCACTAGTACAACAACTTACTCTTGAGCTGCAAACAATTCTCAGGCAAGCTCACCTGTTTATGACACAGGATATAGTAGAGCTGTTTCTGTAGTATTTCATGGTTGCCCAGATTGCCATTATGGAAACTTGGTGGGATGACTCCCACGACTGGAATGTAGCTATTGATGGCTACAGGTTGTTCAGAAGGGACAGGCGAGGAAGGAGGGGCGGAGGCGTTGCCCTTTACATCAAGAAATCATTACAGTGTGAAGAGCTGTCCCTGAAGTATAGCCATGAGCAGGTCGAAAGCTTATGGGTAAGAATCAGAGAGAGAGGCGACAAAGGGAACCTGGTGGTTGGTGTCTACTACAGGCCTCCAGATCAAGAGGAGCCGACTGACGAAGGTTCCTCCTCCAACTCTGGGAGGCTTCGTGCTTGCAGGCTCTCGTCCTGCTGGGGGGCTTCAACCACCCCGACTTCTGCTGGAAAACCAACACAGCAAGCTGTAGGCAATCCAGCAGGTTTCTTGAATGCATTGAGGACAACTTCTTAAGCCAGGTAATAGACACCCCTACCTGAGGGGATGCGATATTGGACCTGGTGGTCACCAGTGCAAGCAAGCTCGTCAGAGATGTCAAGATCGGAGGCAGCTTGGGCTGCAGTGATCACGCACTGGTAGAGCTCACGCTCCTGAGGGAAATGGGAAGAACAAAGAGTGTAGTCAGGACCCTGAATTTCAGAAAAGCAAACTTCCAGCTCCTCAAGGAGATAGTCAGAAGGACTCCCTGGGAAACAGTCCTCAGGGACACAGGAACAGAACAGAGCTGGCAGATCTTTAAGGATGTGATCTGTGGAGCGCAAGAGCTCTCGATACCGAGGTGTAAGAAATCAGGCAAAGAAGGGAAGAGACCGGCGTGGTTGAGACAAGAGATGCTGGTCAAACTAAGGAGGAAGAGGGAACTGCACAGGCAGTGGAAGCAGGGACAGGCATCCTGGGAAGAGTATAGGGAAGTGGTCCGGTTGTGTAGGGATGGGGTCAGGGAGGCCAAGGCGCAGCTGGAGCTAAACTTGGCTAGGGATGCAAAGAATAATAAGAAGGGTTTCTACAGGTATATCAGCCGGAAAAGGATGGTTAAAGAAAGCGTACCCCCGCTGATGAGCGAGACTGGCAGGCTGGTAACAGCAGATGAGGAGGAGGCTGAGGTACTCAACAACTTTTTTGCCTCAGTCTTCACTGGCAACCTCTCTCCTCACCCCTCCCGAGTTGATGGATGGCACGAGGGGGACCAGGAGGGCAAAACCCCTCCTGCTGTAGGAGAAGACCAGGTTCGTGAACACCTGAGGAACCTGAACGCACATAAGTCCATGGGTCCTGATGAGATGCATCCCAGAGTCCTGAGGGAATTGGCTGATGTAGTTGCCAAGCCACTCTCCATGATATTTGAAAAGTCCTGGCAGCCAGGTGAAGTCCCTGGTGACTGGAAGAAGGGAAACATTGTGCCCATTTTCAAAAAGGGTAGAAAGGGGGACTCTGGGAACTACCGACCTGGCAGCCTCACCTCTGTGCCTGGGAAGATCATGGAACTGGGACCGGTGCTGTTTAACGTTTTCATCAATGACTTAGACAGTGAGATCGAGTGCACCCTCAGCAAGTTTGCGGATGACACCAAGCTGAGTGGTGCGGTTGACACACCAGAAGGACGGGATGTCATCCAGAGAGACCTGGATAGGCTGGAGAGGTGGGCCTGTGTGAACCTCATGAGGTTCAACAAGGCCAAGTGCAAGGTCATGCACCTGGGTTGGGGTAACCCCCAGTATCAATACAGGCTGGGGGAAGAAAGGATCGAGAGCAGCCCTGCCGAGAGGGACTTGGGGGTGCTGGTGGATGAAAAGCTGGACATGAGCCGGCAATGTGCACTGGCAGCCCAGAAGGCCAACCGTACTCTGGGCTGCATCAGGAGGAGCGTGGCCAGCAGGTCGAGGGAGGTGATTCTGCCCCTCTACTCTGCTCTGGTGAGACCCCACCTGGAGTACTGTGTCCAGCTCTGGAGCTCTCATCACAAGAAGGATGTGGAACAGTTGGAGCGGGTGCAGAGGAGGGCGACAAAAATGATCGCAGGGCTGGAGCCCCTCTGCTATGAGGACAGGCTGAGAGAGTTGGGCTTGTTCAGCCTGGAGAAGAGAAGGCTGCGGGGAGACCTGATTGCAGCCTTTCAGTACCTAAAGGGGGCCTATGGGAAAGATGGGGAAAATCTTTTTAGTAGGGCCAGCTGTGTCAGGACAAGGGGTAATGGTTTTAAACTAAAACAGGGTAGGTTTAGACTGGATATAAGGAAGAAATTCTTTACAATGAGGGTGGTAACACACTGGAACTGGTTGCCCAGAGAGGTAGTGGAGGCCCCATTCCTGGAAACATTCAAGGCCAGGTTGGATGGGGCTCTGAGCAACCTGATCTAGTTAGCAGTGTCCCTGCTCACTGCAGGGGGGTTGGACTATTTGACCTCTAGGGGTCCCTTCCAACCCAAAACATTCTATGATTCTATGATTACTTCTTCTAAAAGTAAGTCCCATCATTTCAAGCTCCTTATTTATATTTAAAAACAGAAAACATCTGTATGTGGGTGACAATGGCTTTTCTTGCCTTCCCCTGAACTGTTTCTAAAGAAAACTTACATACTGTTTCCTGAAACAAAATTTAAATGGTGTAGTAATATCCCATTTCATATCAGCCAGTCTACATATTTCCTATTTTTATGCACAATAGTCTAAAAGACTTATGTTTCCCTGTGCCATACATACTGAAAAGTCTATCTACTTAAAACTGCTTATAGCTGTGTATTACTTCTGCTTCCACTTTGTTCCAGGTTAGCTTTTCGGGGAGGAGAAACATGCTCCCCCAGGACAAGCCTTTTTCTCTAACAGGACTCCTGTACTTGCAACTTCTACTGCCTCTTAGGCTCCCTGTCACTGATCACCATCTCAGCTTCTAGCAGAGTAATCCAACCCACCTGTAGAATGGGTTGAACAACCCCATCTCATCCAACAAGTGTCCACATTTGCCACTGCCAAGGGGAGACACCGTTTGGGTGTCCATGATATTATAAGTCTGAACTGAGCTGCCCACACCATGCCGAAGTTCTACACCGCCACATCTCCTGACAAGCTGCTACATTAGCAACTAACCTCCAAGGCAGGGCAAAACTCTTTAACCACTCTCAACAGTTAGCTCGGAGAGTGCAAGCTCACAGGGAAGAGGGAAGAACAGGGGTATGGAATGGGAAGTGGAATTCATTTTCTTACAGAAATGGAAATACTTATTCATAACTACAATGTTTAAGGAACTAAAAATTATTTAAAGAAGTAATTTAAGATTAAGGAGATGTAAAATTTAAACAGGAAATGCCAGATTATTGATTTTTGAGAGGAGGGAGAGACAGTCATTTGGCAGACAATGTGACCTAAGGTGTTGATATAATTAGCTGCCTTAATTATTTGTAGTAATTTCAAACAAAAATTCTATAACACTGATGGAGATGAGGTTATTTGTTAATTAAGTTCACTCTGTACCTCTTACCTGAAGAAGTCCATGGTTGGATGCACCTATGAGTGCTGAGGGAGCTGTGAAATGTCACTGCAAGGCCACTCTCAATAATCTCTGATTGACCACAGCGACTGGAAGAAGTGTCTGAATATTGGAGGAAAGCACATGTCACTCCTGTCTTCAAGAAGGAGGTACTACAGGCCCATCAGTCTCACCTCAATCCCTAGGAAAGTGATGGAGCATTTCCAGGCACTTAAGGATGAGAAAATCATCAGTAGTCAGCATGGCTTCACTGAGAGGAAGTCATGAAGTCATGACTAAGCAACTTGATAAAACTTCTGTGATGAAATAACTGGCCTGGTAGATGAGGGGAGAGCAGTGAATATTATCTACTTGGACTTCAGTAAGGTCTTTGACACTGTGTCCCCAGGATCCTCATAGACAAGCTGTTAATGTATGGGTTGGATGAGCACAGAGTGACATGGATTGAAAACTGGCTGAATGGCTGGGCCCAAGGGGTCGTGATCAGTGGTGCAAAGTCTAGTTGGAGGCCAGTAGCTAGCAGTGTACCCTAGTGTTCAATGCTGGGTCCAGTCCTGTTTTACATCTTTATTAATGATCTGGATGATGGGGCAATGTGCCCTTAGCAAGTTTGCTGACTACACAAAACTGGAGGATTGGCTGATATACCAGAGGGTCATTCTGCCATCCAGGGGGACCTTGACAGGTTGGTGAAATGGGCCAACCGGAACCTCATGAAGTCCAACAGGGAGAAGTGCGAAGTCCTGTACCTTGCACCAACACATTCTGGGGGCCACTCAACTGGAAAGCAGCTTGGCAGAAAAGCACCTGGGGTCATCATGGATCTTATTAATGTACATAAATACCTGAAGGGAGGGTGCAAAGAGGATGGAGCCAGGGTCTTTTCAGTGGTGCCCAGTGACAGGACAAGAGGCAATGGGCACAAAGAGAAACAAGGAAGTTTCCCTCTGAACATCAGGAGACATTTTTGTACTGTGAGGGTGACCAAGCATGGGCACAAGTTGCCCCAGGAGGTTGTGGAGTCTTCCCTCCTTAGAGATATTTTTAAAACTCTAAACATGATCCTAGGCAACCAGCTTTAAGTGGCCCTGGTTGAGCAGGGGAGTTGAACCAGATGACTGTCAGAGGTCCCTGCCAACTTCACCCAGTCTGTGATTCTCCAAATTTGAAACACAGCCTTCATTCAACACTTAGAAAAGGCCTTAAGCCAAACGTTGCAACTGTTTCATCTGAACAACTGCACTGGATGAAGCAGGATTTGTGTTTCTTTAGAGACCCTCCTACTAAAACATAAGTCTACTTTTGAAAGAAAATCCTTTTCCTTCTATATTTATGTACATATTTTGTCTTAGCTTTATAAATAAAAAATAAATTTGAAACACTGCTAACGTAAATATTCAGAAATACTTAAGCTAGTGTAAGACTTAGAGAAGACTCACGCACAGGAGACTGAGCTAACACATGTGGATAATAAAACTCTTTTGCATAATACAGCTGAAAGATGAAGCACTAGTAAAGGCTGTTGCCTGTAGGAATATTTTACTGAAGAAATCTTACTGGTAAGAGCGGAAGACACACAGTAAAGCAGCCAAAGAAGTACAGGAGAGATTATGGTTTCTCATGTAGAGCAGCTGAATACTACAGTTTCCATGAATTCCATGCTTACGAGATAGTAAGTACACTAAAGATAAAATAAACTAAAAATGTGTATGGTCATGTGAGTATGAACACAGTCCTTAAACTGAAAGAGGCAGAGAGCAAACTGATGGAAGTTCTTGTAGATAACCCCAACCAAGAAGGATGAAATCCCTGTTCCGAATATGTAGGTAATGCTGGCAAAGACAGGGTTATATAGTCATAAGCTTTTCAAAATTGGCACTAAAAACTGTGTTACCTGGACCACATTCCCCAGAAATGTGTGAAAAGACATCAGTATTTGTGAAGAATTAATAAAGTACCAGCAGCACAATGTAGGGTAGTTAAGAGCTCTACATTCTATTCAAAGTCTGAATTGTGTGGGGGAAAAAAAAACAAAACACCAACACAAAAATGGGGACCACTGATGGAAGATGAAGATATCCTAACTAAATCACTTGTCTGAAGAATACTGCTTATCTTATAAACTCAGTGGCATGAAAGCCCTGTGATAAGAGAATGGTGACTGCCTGTGCTCTGCTAGGTGTGGAGAGGCCAAATTCAGCTGACATGCAATACTCAGATGTTGATTTTCTGGGAGCTTGACTTACAATTTTTAAACTTCTCCTTTAATAACCTTCACACATTCTATACAGAAAACTCTCATAAGCCACCAAAGGTGAGAAATGTGTTCTAGAAAGAAAGTCTAAGCCTCAATTTTAGTACTAGATACAAATGAGAAAATTCAGCTTAGGTATTAAAGCCAACGTTTCATTCAATTAATCTTCATTTTCTGCTCTAATAGGAATAATAGCAATGGTAGAAGATAGGTGGTGGCTGTTCTGGCCAGACCTGACAGCTGCTGTATTGGAAGACAACACTTCCAGATTCTCTACTCTTGCCCTATTTTCATATCAGCACTGAGAAGGGCAGATGTTGATGCAGTCCCAGTTCACTGTAACAGACAGTTTGCTGTCACTTTTGGTGCAGTTAGAAGGTTGTTCACCTAAATTCTCCCAGATCTGAGGTCCTGATGTGAGAAATTCATGCACTTCTATTAACAAAGCAGCAGCTGGAGAACGATCTCACTACATGTAAAACTTTTTATGGCTGTTATTCTGCACTACGGTACATTTCCTCACCACTAGAGATCTGGTCATCTCAGCAGGTACTCACAGACTTCGCAAATTCACCATAGTTCCTTTCTCTTCTTATGTAGCTCAAACTCTCTAAGAGTGCTCCCAGCAGGACCCTACACTAAACCTTTACTATGCAGAAATCTTGTCAAGGTCATACACATCAAGTAAATACAGACCTGAACATAAGAAAAACAACAGCTTTTCTCCTGAAGTGCTGCCGCAGAGCCCCTATTGCAGACCACTGCAGACCACATGAACTCATGTCCCAAATAAAAAAAAATGGCCCAAAATTTCACCATAGTCTACAGAGCGATCTAGTGCAGCTCTTCCAGGCCGTCTTTGTTGGGCTTCTCAGTTTTACAGCAAGCCTCATTATATTTACTTTTAACTCTAACTTAACTCCTGGGATTTAAATGATTACATGAAAAACTCAGCTTTCATTTCTGTAGATTCCAGTTTCAGTGAAAACTGTAGAGAGAAAAAAATATAAAAAGTTATGTTGTACCCTAAAAAATTCTGAAGTCTCTAAACCAAAACAAATCCTCTCAGACTATTTTTCAAAGTTGCATAACTTTTAGCCAATGTCATGATACTGTAGACTGAACAATGATTTTTACATGTCATGGTTGGCAACAGTATGCTCTACACACATTTTTCTCTATAAATATTTCTGAGGCATTAGTCAGTATGGTTCCTAAGCACTTGCTCTATGATATCTATCATGTATTTCTCTGTTAGTTTTCACAAAATACCATATGTATTATATACACACAGAACTATACAATACTGATTCGCTGAGAAACAAAAAACCCCACAGAACAAATTGCTGTCATCTTACTGGTATTTTACCATTTACGTCTGACACATCTGTGCTGTAACTTTGCCTACACACATACTTTTACTTATTACTACAAAAGATAATACCCATTTAAAGCTTTGTGTCCCTGCTTTGGAGATTTAAGATAGGGTTTTGATAGCGTAATCTCAGCTTTACATTAGTAGAAAGAGTTTTGCAACTGTTTCGTAAAGGATGACATTACTAAGAATACAATGTCTTTAAGAATATCTAATATTTATATTTAAACTACATTTCACTAAACTGTTGTAATGTAGTGTAAAATATTTGTAATGTAATTGATAAAGGTAACTGAAGTTATTAAAAATATTAGCCAATTATTATTTAAAATATTGGGTAAATTAAGATCTCACGTACTACAACCCTGATCAATCTTGAGTTTTACAGCGTTCAAAGGACCAAAAAGGCTGCATATGGCACAAATAAATCAAGCTGAACCATCACATCTACAAACTGTATTCTTTGGCTAAAACTGCAACATTTCACTTGCAAAATTTTATCTATCCTAATGGTTGTCTGCCAAAGCAAATTTAGGTCACCAAGAATTAGGCCACCAAGAGAGGCTTTTTCCTTTTACCTTGAACATGAAGAACTTTGCAGCTGAACTGTTCTTGTCCAGAATATTCAGACCATGGCTCTTTGCTTGATATTCCTGCCCATTTGTGATATTTTACTCTCCTTGCGGAAGATGCAATGCAATAAGCATCTTGAATCCTCATCCTTTTCATCCATAGAATAAAGTTACAGTGTATTAACTGAACTGCATTAAAGCAGCATGGACAATGGAAGAAGTTTATTCATACAATGAAAGAAATTAAAATTAACACAGCCTATATCTACTCTCTTCTTGTCATGGTTTAAACCATAATACTTCTGTGGTTGGTAGTTTGAATCACCAAAACCATGCAGGTTGGACTCATATGTAATCTCCTCCCACTATTTAGGTAATACCTAAAATGACCTCAACACAAAGCAGCAGAGGTATTTAATTTCCTTCTGTCCTAATCATAACTGCTCACCAACAACTATATTAAAGAGCATAAGTTGTGCAATGATTTTCTGATTGGGGTAATCAGTGTTGAGGCCACCGATGCAGTTACTGCTGCCCCTGGTACCCATTATTCCCAGATGGATGAATAATCTTTCCTTAGGGCACGTGGGCAGCAGTAGAGCTGCCTGTTAACCTCAGCTACAAAACACAGCTCTCCTGGTGAATGGGTATGTATCATCAGTCACCTTTAAACATTCTCCTCTTACGTTGCTCTGGGGTGATGATACAAGTTTTGTGGATATTTAAACAGACAAGTGCAAATAGCTCCATTTATCCTTATCTTTCAACCCTGCTGTCTGAAGTGTTAATTCCTACAACACAGAACATCATTTCCTTCACTTTTGCCAGGTGGCTTGCAGCACAGTTAGTACACAGCAAGCAATTCCTTCACGGAGGTTCAGACATCCACCACAAGAAAGGTAACATGTCTCAAGATAATCCGAAAAACCCTACATGCATGTCCTAGAATCAGGCAGCCCTGTTTTGCTGGGCTACACGTGTGTGCTAGGACTATTGTTTTCAATGGGATAAAGTCAGCATTAATTAGTCTATTTCTTGGTCCCTTCAGAGCCACACAGTCTTATAACAGTCTGATCACCAAAGCTGTATGCACCTACATGTTTTCAGCCCCAAATGGGAATGAATGGCATGAGATACTGCTGCTCAGAGGGGAGTGTTAGAAACCCCACTAATATACTTAAGGCCAGAGGAAGCACAAACTACGCATTTCAGTTGGGCAGATTAGGATTTCTATTTTCAAGGGAAGATGCAAGTCTGCTTAGAAGCCTTTAATAGAAAATGTTAGGCTTTAAGGGAATTACTACCAATACAGCTGAATGTTTTACTCAAAGCTTTTTGTTTGTTTGCTTGTAGGAAAAAAGTGTGAGGAAAATTAATTTTGCAACATCATCTTCAAACAAAATCATCAGCTGTACTAAGGTATTGACTAAGATGACTAAGACAGCACTGCTGATTGACGACACTGCAAGTTAAACCAAACACACAGGCACTATCACCCTCGGGTTTGGGGCAGGCACATCGGGAGCATCCCTTGCCCCTTCCAAAAGGGCCCCCCAGCATTCCCCTACAGTGTGACATCAAGTGCCCAAACCCAGCACAACCCCAGGGCTCCACAGCATGGAGAGCTGAATGGCAACCCCTCATGAGCAGGCAATGAATTGCCATTAATTCTACACAGGCATGATACACGATACGCTCACGGTAGTAGTGAGTGCAGGCAGCCTTTACCCTGCCTTGATAAAATCTAAACTTCAGGGGATTACTCGGTCTTTGAAAGATAAAAATTGAATTGCGCATTTATGGCGTATCCTGGAGAATTCACATTAGTCATCACTAGATTACAAGCTTCTGAATGGGAGGTGTTATGAAAATTATCTAATGAATTTCATAGGGAGTTTGGCAGCAAACCTTCAAAAGTACATGAGTAGAACATGCCATTTTTGCCAAAGAAAACTGTAAACTTGATGGTTCCACATAAAAAAATAAAAGGGCATAAAAGCCTTGGATAGATCAGACTATCACAGACATAGTTAAACTATTTCAACTGATAACTAACAGGTGTTGGGTTTTATTTTAATTATATGGAGCCATTTATCTGGATCACAACATAACAAACAAGTAGATAAAGCAATTTCAGAGCAATGAAATCCATATCAAGAACAACTCACCTGACCATGACCAAAATAAAATATCCTACCTTTAGCATTTTGATTGCAACCATCTTGGCCTCAAGAAACCATCATGACTTTTCTGGATGAGGCACAAAGTCTTTTTTTGCCACAAAAGAAAGACTATAATGAAAACATTGGTACTGCACATACCCAGTTAAAATCCTTTCCTTCTGCAGGCTAGCAGGTGAACAGAATTTTCCAGGGTTGAAATACAGAAAATAAGACCCCAATCCAAAAATGCATTTATGCAAATGATTGAGTTAAGCCACATGAGTAGTCCCCACTGAAACAGACGTAGCCAACACTTGTGAATAAAGTAAAATACTGTTAGGCTACTAGTTCAGGCTTCAATATATGATGTTATTTCTGTGGTCAAAATACAACATTGCCTAAAATTGAAAAAACCCAATACCCATGACTTTGCCTCAAGAATTCAGAATTTCCTGACTCTCACAAGATTACGTTTGCAACCTGGACATTTAACCAGATCTGCATAGTTTCTCTCCACTCTTTTATTTCCAGATCCTTAACATTTCTGGAAGCCAGTGATTTCCTAACACACTGTGATAACAAAAATATCTCCATCTAACACCTGAGCTTGCTGCCACAGAGGAATCGCTGCATGTCAGTCTTGCTGCAGAGGTTCATCTCACCACATACAGAGCTGCTTAATACACACCTAAGCTTTCGTGAGCTAAGCCAAAGCATTTCTCCCATCATGGTAACAGCTAATAAAAGTAGGCTTAGTATAGCAGCTGAATGGTACCACACTACAGTAGATGCTGATGGCCACAGAGTATACCTATGCCTGTTACCATTTCTCTAAAGAGGTCTGATTATCTTTGGCCACTATGTCTCTCTGATCACGTATCTGGAAGGAAACAGTTGGACTGCACAGTATCTACATGACCTGCTAACACGCACCTGTTTGTGACTACTGAATTACCTCCTCAACACAGGAGTACTACTGGGCAAACAATCCCACAAGAGTGGCTGGCAGGGTTTTAAGAGCAGCATTCACACCTGGACTGAAGTAACCAAATGTGGAAACAATGCATTAAAATATCAAGCAAGAAGTAAAGATTCTAAGAATATGGCAGGTTGCAGCCCGTGGTGCCCAGCCTGCAATGAAGGATAACATCATATCATCAATATCAATCCTCTTCTGCATCATTAAATACCTTAACAGACTCACAGTTTCAAAAAAAAAAAAAAAATTAAAAATAAAATTAAAACCTAGCTCCCTTTTTTTTCCTGGGTAACTACATGAAAACTCCACATGGAGGTCTGTCTCACTACCGTTATTTCTAACTTTAAATATTATCTGAAAGAGGTCTTACTTTGGCTCCCAGCCCTGGCAGAAAGCAGGATTCTTCAGCTAACAAGGGCCTGGAGGTTTTACAAGACCATGGGGATTTTCAAAATACTCTTCCACTTTTTCAATAGTCAAATTAATAGATCATGCGCCAGATCCAAAGTGGCATTTTATGGATCACTTGAAAAAGGTACTCATGCTGTAACTTTAAGACTGCTTTAAGATATGCAAGCAGTTAATTAAGTACAAACCCATAGTCTATGTGACCACTACTATATTTTCATTGTTCTGCAATGGACTTCCTAAGAAAGAATTGGCTTTTTTTCCCCAAAGACAAAAGACTCACTGAAGTACTCTGCTTTTAATAACTGCAACTGCTCACCCCTGAGCTGTCACAATTTGCTAGCATGCATTTCTGCTCAGTTTGTATTTCCATAGGCTTCAACATGCCGAAAGGCTGCTACTGTTGGTGATGCTACAATTGCAGGGACATAGAAAGGCTGGAAGGGAAAAAAATAATACACGTCACATGCAAAATAATCACACCAGGAGCAGAAATTCATCCAACAGAGCCACATGCCTTCTCCAAAAAATCCACCAACAAACCACTTTCATGAATGGCAGATTTTAAGAGTTTTTCTTTAGATCACTGCAACTGGAGATACACTGAGAACATTTGTTAACACCTAAACGTGTGTATGATCTGCCAGATCTCATCTGTGTCTTTCTGCTGCAGCAGCAGCAGCTTCACTTAGAGCTAGGTACCATTTTTTCCTCCCTACCCAGCCCAGCAAAACTGGCAATAATCAAACAAGAAGTATCAGAGCATCCCTTCTGCAATGGCTCCACAGCTCAGAAGGGGCAGCTCTGGCTGTGGAAAACTCCTCACTCAGATCCAAAACTGTATTTCCCCATCTCACACACCAGCTTGAAGCTCACACAAACGTTGTGAGAACACCATCATATTTCACAATCAGACAGGCAGCAAAATCAAGAATGTCAAGGCCTCTTTTTTTTGTCATGTTACCACACTGTTCCATATAGGAAGCAAACAGATAAGAGTTTTCTTTAACTAAAACATCCTGCCATTGAATTTAAAAGCAAAATCTTTGGAGCTTTCAAGTGGACTGTGCTAACATTCCTACACCTCAGTAAAACCATAAATGTGACGTGTTCACTCCATACCCTACTTCACATGCTTCATACCAAAGCCAGTAAAATAATTCCTCAGCCTTTTAAGTGTAATTTCTAACTGAATATACTACATGTTGCTCCCATAAGAGCTTTGCTAGCTCATAGGACTAGAAAGACCAACACTGTTTTGAACACCAAGTCTATCACTAACACTAAAGTCCAACACACTAAGTCACAGATGTATTTGAAAAGTGATACTCAGCGAAGCAGTGTGAAGAGAAATGGAAACACGTGTTTCACTTGCCAACAGCTCAAAGTCAACAGAAAAACAGAGCTAAAATAAATATAGCAGTGCACCACACTACAGCATAAGCCAAATAGGCTGGAGAGAAATGACCACACATGGTCTTACTCTATAAGTCATGCACAGAAAGGCTATTAAACAAGGGTGGAAAGTTTATCACTAAGCAAGGATGCCATTTGCTTTATTTCACAGTGTGATTTTATAAAGGTATTTGGAGCTCAAAACAGGGATTGACTGCAGGGCATCAGAGGAGAGCATCTGGCTTTCTGAAATACCCCCGAGGCAACATCATGCTAACCTGGCTGCTTTCTTACAACCTGAATTTTAAGGGACAGCTGGGAGGGTCGATTAGCCATTGGCAGACATGCTCTACCACATGAAAAAGCTAAAACTCTACATCCTCTGCTTGCTGAAGGAGAAGGTCAGTATTTCAAGCCTGAATGCCCAGAACTTGGTAGAACACGATGCCAAATTGAGAAGGGTTTAGTACCTCCTGCTTTTCTGTCTGAAAGTAAAACTCATTAATTGAAAGGATGCACCCCACACGATTCAGTGAACAGGGGCTGTATCTGAAGGAATCAGGGGAGCAGCAGCATAGCTTTCCAATCACACCTACCCAGTGAAACAGCACCTCTGTTGGATGATGCTTGTCTGCTTCCTTTACCATCAGGACTTCTCAGAATGTCATCCTTAATTTAAAAATCCGAGCCCAGCCTTCTCAATTGAGAACTCATTGTGGACTGCCCCTAGCTCTGAAAACAGTCTTCAGTGTGACTAGTAACAGGAAGAAACTTACTTCTGCAGGAAGTCCTAGCTTCTAGTGAATATGTTTCATAAAAGCAGTACGAGTTCATCTTAATTCTCCTGTGTGGCTTCTTGGACAAATTTCTAGACATAATGCTAGCACTGTTTGCCAACATCCCACTTCTTAACTTGCTTCTCACAATTATAAACGAATTAGTTAATGGGAAAAATTCAGAAGCAGTGAATATTTGCCAAGGGAATATTCTTCCAAAACCTCTGAAATAAAGATCTCTACCTTCTCCCTGATTTTTTTTTTTTTTTTAAAAAGTGCACACAGAAACTACTTGGTTTTGTGTACTTACTGACAAACCAAACTCTCTGTAAAATATAAAAGCATGACTAAAATAATTCCCGGTGAAGTAACACAGCCCCAGCTACAGAGCTTTTACAGACAGCTCTGCTACATTACACCTTTTATTACAAATTTATTGTGTTTGAGATAGATAGTTATGCATATGAGCTAATACCAAGAAAGCAAACAGTCACCATTTGAGGACGTGTTTGAGAATGAGAACATCTCTTACTCCATGGAGGGAAGAGAATATTGTCCTCTCAAAATTCTTAGCAAATTTTTTTCATAATTTTATTACAACAATTCATACAGTTTTAGGTTTGTACTATGTCATAAATGTAACTTAAAATTAGAAAAAAGCACTTGACTCAACCTTTTTGTGATATTCTAACAATTTTATTTTAAGTATTGATTTGTAATCTGATTTGTTGTATCTAACCCAAATTTGCTAAGTTGGGTTTTGTGGTTTTGCTTTCTTAAAGCCGCTTTAGGAATAAATCCTGGATTCCTTACTACCGAATATACTCCTAAATAAATGATTCCTCAATGCCATGATACCCACCACTCTAACTGTACCGGAGTAAAAGATAAGATTTGACTGAATTTTATAGCATATTATTATGCCAGAACATGCCACTGAAGAAGTGTCTTCCCAGCTACAGGCAACTATGTTGGTTAGTATCATGAAGCATTAACAGACCTGAAATAACTGTTCCTGTATAGCAAAAGCATTATCGTATTTTCACTTCCATTACTCTCTATGTAACATCACAATTTTAACTTTTTTTTCCTTTATATGATTATATTTACAGGATATATCCTTTATGGATCTAGCTGTAAAATCTACTCCTTTTCCTGAAATGCTGAGAAACTTACCAACACACAAAAAGTTCCAATTGTTTTTCTGAACATACAGAATTATCTCTATTACACTGTTCAGTCACCTTTCACTAGGCTCCCCGGTTAAAACTGATGAAGTATAGAAGGAACGACTCTCTTTGTGAAATTCTGTAGACACTCATTAACCAGGCTGCCCAGCTCTTTTTCCCACAGCACTAAGAATGGTGTGAATCCACAGACATCTTAGGGAATTATTCCTGGTTTTCTAGATACCTTCTCCAAAAATAAGTATGTTACTGACTTTCTAAATAGTATCCAGTCACTGACTGGAGCCATAGTCAGCCTGATTTACTAATGAGCACAGTCCCAAAATAGCAGATATTCTTTTCACCCATGCAGACGTGGACCACACTGGCCCTCCCACTGAAGACCTATCTGTTTCATAATCCAAGACGTCAGCGTCAAAATACACCAAATCCCAGACCAGCTGGATCTGCTTCTCTTTGAGCAGACTCTAGTAGTTTACCCTCCCAGTAACAGTCACTTGCAGAACTAGAAAACCCCGAATCTGCTCTTTTGCTTTAGTGCAGAATCAGGGAAGTCCTCAGGTCCTGCAGCTCAACTGCAGATGGATGACGAACAGCAGTGCAAGTGGGTTTGTGTCATCCTATGAAAGACACAGGTGTGTTCCCATTATACCATTGATAATGGGCAAAAGACTGCAAGACAACAAAGAGGGAAACACGTGTCAACAATTTAAGCACCATCCATATCCTTCACATATCAGTTACCTGAAAGCTGCTACGCAGCACACACCTCTGTAGTGCCTGTATTTGTACGATTCTAGTTACATTGCAGTTGCTCCTCTCAGTTCGTCGTTGAAAAAAAATGGAGAACCGCCGCGCCAGTAAAGTATACGTGCCACTACATGGCACCTTTTTGAATGAATAGGAAATCTGAAAGCAAAGATCTGTGCTAATTAGCTGGCTATACTGAGGGTAGGTAGCAAATCTTAAGGGTACTGGCATAAGTTGAAACAAAAGATTCAGCTTCTTTTGAAGACATGACAAATTAATTCACATCGAGGCTGACAAGTGCGAACATTTTCAAGTATAAAGACAAATTCATAAGTTCTACGCCAGAACAAGAACGTCACCACAATATCCCCAGTGCCATGTTGTAAAGCGGAGCCTGTCCAATTCCATACCTACTGAATTTTACAGCCTTTGCATGCCCAAAGGGACCCATCATTAAAAGGTCACTTCAGAAATAAATTACTTTCTCCCTTGTGGTAAGTTTCTACGAAGTAAAAGCCTAACATTGACACCTCCCCACAGCAGGGTATTTATTGTCTGTTCCAGAGAGGGCAAGCAGGGCTATGAATCTGATGACAGCAACAGAGGCACACAACAGAAAAATGAGAGAATTGAACAGGCATGGCTGCGAAGACTTCCTCTCTACCATGCACACTACCTCCAGCCATAAGCACAAATAAAGGCACCAAACAAGCCTTCTCATCCTACTCCTTTCCTTCTCTACTCATCTCTCTATAAAAGATGCTTCTGAAAAGTGAAGTCTGGTAGGAGAATGCCTAAAATCCTAGTCATCAAGAGCAAATGATGCATGAAACACATGAGCATGCACGTTAGACTAATATTTTCAGGCAGGCATGGTAGACAAGTATTTTCAGGAAAGCAAATTTCCATAAAACCAGTGTTTCTTCTCAGGTTAGCCTGTTACTTTGGATAGATTCTCTTCATCAGAGCAAGTATTCTGGAAGGTCCTCCTCCTCCACAAAAGTGGCATCATTCACAGAACTGCCCTTTTTAGCAGAAAAATAACAACTAACACTTATTTACTGCAACCCTTTTGTGAATCTACTGAATTCTCTAACACCTGAACACAAAGACTTAGGGTATGAAGGACAAGCATTTAAATAAATTCCCTTGTCTCTCACAAGAAGCATGACATTCAAAAGAACAAGATCAAAAGAGGAATATTATTTACACCCATCTCCCATATGCTCATTTGTCATAATGTTGACAGATCTATAAATTGAGTAGACTTGAATAGGCAATACAATTCAACTGGAACACGCGTAAATTTGAACAGCCAGCAGTTGACATCCCTCACTTTGAACAATCTGCCAGCAGACAGGGGAAAGGAAGGGGAAAATACAAATATGGTGCACAATCCCACAGGCTGGGAATACTCAACACATTAAGCAAAACCAAACACCACTTACTTCAGATTTGGAGGACATGTTTTCCTCCACGTCAGAATCATTGGGATCTACAATATCATCAAACGGTGGCAGAGTAGGCGTCCTCTTTTCCAGTGCATCATTTTCAATTTTGACTCTCCCCACCTTGAGTTGAGATCTATCCTTTGTCTGTTTTTTGTCAGCTGAACAAGTAAGAATCAGTGGTGGGGCACTAGAAAAACTTTTAAATAATGAATCTGAGCCACTTTTTTTTCTTTTTTTTGCAGAAGATTCATCAGAGTCCAGAATAGAGGACCTTTTTGTGGGGGTCTTCTTTTCTTGCTGCTGCCCACCTGTTATGGGAGGGATAGGGGTGTTTTCAGATTTTGGCTCCTTAGACATAGGCTTGGGTTCCTTGAAGGCCATCTTAGGAACTATTTTTTCATCTTTTAGTGGTTTGTTTTCTTTGGGTTTCTTAGAGGATTCTTTGGAAGATTTTATGTGTTCCCTGGAAGGTTCTTTGAAGGCACTTTTATGTTCTTTTGAGTCTTTAGAAGTTTTTTCCTTGTGCTCCTTTGTTAACTTGTGGGTCTTTGAAAAACTGTTACTACTACTGCTGCTGCTATTTGTATTCAGAATCCTAGTTGGGTCCTGCAAAAAAGAGACGCCAAATTTTACTTACAGCAACAACAAAAAAAAAAAAAAAAGAG
Organism: Butorides virescens; assembly: GCA_017310255.1. NCBI lineage: Eukaryota > Metazoa > Chordata > Aves > Pelecaniformes > Ardeidae > Butorides > Butorides virescens. The sequence continues at coordinate 161,289 of JADKXX010000398.1, forward strand.
AAAGAAAAATAACTCTTAAAGCCCCAGAAGACAGACACAATATGGACACAGGATACATATTAAAAATTTGGAACTGCAGGTTGAAACCCAGAAACTGCAAATACCTATATAAGAACAGACAGAAACCCCATCATTTTGGTCAACTTAGCTGTTATAAAGTGGTGGAATGTAAGCAGTTACCACTGCTTGTCAATATCTGCAAGACAAGCTGGTTTTGATCTTAATAATTAGATATCTTTTTTATGAAACATCGTAAGATGAACATAAAGACAGCTTAGGAAATGTTAACCACGACAACTATCAGAAGAAAAACAACACAAGGAAAGATCAGGATATGAACTAAATACTGTCAACAGAGTTACTTCAGGTTCAGAGCAAAACACTGGCAAAGCTTGGCTTCTCTACTGCGACCCTCTCTCAAGTTTTTGCCAGATCCTTCTCCTCATACACAATAACTCTGGGTCCATCCTGGCTATGTAAGACTTGATTTGACACACATCATCTCAGCAGTCAATCTCTTTTTATGCAAAGCCTCCTTTACTAAAAATTCTTTCGTCTTCTTTTTTAGTGCTGCTGTCTCTACTAGTTCATTACATTTTTTTAAAATTCAATTGTTATAAGTGAGAAGGATTTTTGAGCAGGTGATGACACACGTGCTATAAGATAGGCAAAAGCAGAAGGAGCAGAGCAGTATCATTCCTCACTCATACACATTTAGTTAGACCTGTCCCAAAACACAGTTCGAGAATCACAGCTTTAATGAAATTATTAGGTTTAAAGAGAGGGTGATGAACAATACTTACAATAATGTGTTCTTCCAATATATCTGTTATGCAAAGAAAGCATTCTTGGAAATAGGGAACTACTGAAAAGGGTGTTAGTTGGTATACATATTACAAATGCACTTCTGGGTTTGACTTTCAATAATTTGGTCAGTTATCTATCCAAGTCCTTTGTAAGCTGTAGACCAAAGTGTGGTACTCCAAAGTCTCTCATCTGTGTAAGACTAGATATGCTTTCATCTGTATAAAATTAATGTACAAATCCCTAGCTCTGTTTTATTTTCCAGCAACCCACACTTACCATACAGTGTTAAGAATCTGCTTTCCTTTTTTGACCCTTGTACTGGTTTTGGCTGGGACAGAGTTAATTTTCTTCATAGTAACTTGTATGGGGCTATGTTTCAGATGCATGATCTAAACAGTGTTGATAGCACACTGATGTTTTAGCTATTGATGAGCAACATTCACACAGAATCAAGACCTTTTCTGCTTCTCACCCCATCCCACCAGCAAGGAGGCTGGGGGTGCACAAGAAGTTGGGAGGGGACACAGCTAGGACAGCTGACCCCAGCTGAGCAAAGGGATATTCCATACCATGTGACGTCATACCCAGCATATAAAGCTGGGGGAAGAAGAACAAGGGAGAGGACGTTCAGAGCAATGGCGTTTGTCTTCCCAAAGTAACTATTACACATGATGGAGCCCTGCTTTCCTGGAAATGACTGAAGACCTGCCTGACCATGGGAAGTAGTGAATGAATGCCTTGCTTTGCTTATCTTACAGGTGCAGCTTTTGCTTTCCCCTATTAAACTGTCTTTATCAAAACCCATGAGTTATCTCACTTTTACCCTTCTGATTCTCTCCCCCATCCAACCAGCAGGAACTGAGCTAGCGGCTTCGTGGGGTTCAGCTGCTCACTGGGTTTAAAGCACAACCACCCTTTAGTATATATGTAGATGTGGAATGTCTGGCTGTCTAACACCACCACAGATTTATGGAACTGCAGAGGGAAAACATATTCAGCTTTTCTTCCCTCTTACTTAACTGCCGTTTCACCCACAACATAGATGGGATAGGAGCAGTGCACTGGAAACTGAAGGACCAAAACAGGACAGGGCCAGCCTCAACCTCCACAGGGGATGACTAATCTTAAAAGCAAAGTCAGTAGAACTGCTCTGAAAAAACCCCACTCAATAAAACAAAGCAGAATTAGCCTGTTTAATGGAATTTGTGTCAACACGAGGAGAAATTAAGACTGAGAATACATCTACTTGTGTGCTCCCTGTTGGCAGACAACTAACTACTTAAGACTTGTTCATTCAGGATGTGTTAAGCCAGTATTTAATGCTGTTGGACCTGAACAGTTTACACATATCATATATGCAAAAAAAGCAGGAACTCCCTTCTCTGTAGCAACAAGTGGGAATAATTAATTAAAAATAATTACTGTGAACTGTTTTTCCCTTCTCATTATCTTAACTAATTAGCAAAACACTGAATTTTCACAGTGCTGCACAATTTGTTCAGATGTTTCTTGCATCAGCACTGCAAACGTATTTGAGTCAGATTTAGAAGTCTATGTATGCATATATTATATATACATCGACATTAACAATGGACAGAAGCATCAGCAATGAACAATATTAAGATGACATTTGAATGTCTGAATGTAAAGCACTTCCTCATTTCCCAGGCCAGTAATTAAAAAACAAAAATGAAAAGCACTAATCATTCCTTGAGATGTTTTATTTCAGTCAAAACTCCTTTACTGGTGTTTTTTTGTTAAATTAAAAACAAACAAACAAAAAAAGCTCCATATTTTGTTTGATACAAGACCAGGCCCAAAGGTTGACATATTAACTAATTATTCATGCTTTTATCTTCAAATCTTGTTCTACCATGGCAGAGCTGTAAGTGTTCCCCTGGGGAGGAATAAAGTATGCACCATTAATAAACTAGATGAAGTCCTAATGTTTCTTATTGGTCTCCTTACCACATATTTTAAATTGCTCCAAAAGGAGAGCAATTTTTAGTGGTTTTCCAACAGATGAGAGCTGTGAAACAGGTCCTGGGCCACAGTAGTATTAAAACCAATAAGAACTTGAGATCTTTCTTGCCTTTTCAATTTTAAACCCATACTTCTTTCCTCTTTCTACAATATGGAAGCACATGTTTTCATAGAAATCATAGTACAAGCAAACTCATTGCTTTTATATCTGCATTCATTCTCTAGGTAAAAAGAGTATCATTTCTTATCTACCAAGTTTCTGCAATGACCTTAACAGAAGCCAACAATGACTTAGAGGAAACAGCAAGAGGAACATAAAATTTATAAGACAGAAAAAACCCACAAATATATTCACTGGTAAAATTATATCAAACCTAAAGATTAATGTGGAAGGCTGGTGGGGATGAAATGTGGCTAAATAGTCACATCATGTACAGCATAGATCTTACTGAAAATCAGAATGTACTTTCAATCAATTTTCTTATTTATCAAAGTCTAATTGTGTTTAAATGTTTCTTTTCCTTCCCACTTTAACAAGTATTGCAAGGAATTAAGAATGAATGATGTACTTCTGCTGAGAGGGACAAATAAAACAGTCTTTTCTCAAGTTCATATGTAAAATGGAGATCACGTGGTTTTGACAGGTAAGATTTACACACCATAGCTTACATTTGTGTATTCATCAAATATTGAAGTAACCCGAGTGAACGTTAGACTTTGATACATCACATAACAAAGATCAGAATAATAACACAGAGGATTACATGCATGTTAAAATACCTGCAGATGTTTTCTTTCCATAAGCCAGGTAACACCATGTATATATAGTACTTCAAGATATACAACCCCTTTCATACAGCAGTACTAACAGATGTTTAAAAAATAGTATTTTAGAAAGCATGATAAAAATCTAAAGTTTTACCAACAGAGAAAGACTGTGCTACTGTGACTGCTACACTCAACTCCTGCTCCAATTTTGGCTAACACAGATCATGATAAGGCCTGATGATGCTGGGAGAGCGAGAGCATCAGGTAGGCAAGACAGGTGGCCACAAAGAGCTGAAGGGTCATTATGCAGCCATCATCACCTGCAAATTGCTGTCTCCTGCAGCCATCATTCTTGTCTGGCAGTTTGGTCAGAATCTGCTAACATATGGAAATTATATAAGCCAAACCTCCAAGCTGGAAGGTATAAAACATGAGCTTATGGAAAAAAAAAGAAGCATTTGAAGCAGATCCATCAGCAGCTGGACTGCTGAGGCCTTCCTGTTTCCCAGTGTGTGATAGAGGGGACACCCGCACTGTGACAGACGAGGAAGTATGAGCACTCTCACCATTGGCTAGGTACCTAATTTATTTTTTTTTTAGCTCCCAAGTGCATGGAATAAGAGTTACAGGTTATAAATTACGAAACCGTATTGCTCAAGTGGTGAATAACTGAATTCACATGACAGACTCGTCTGGGCAAAGAAGACTGAGCCCTGTTTGTTGTATTTTTTAATGAGCTCCTGAAATAAAGTTTAAAAGACAGGGTACATCATCCTGTGAATTTGAGAGATCCAAACAGACTCAATAGGTAACACATCTGCAGATTAAAACATTTCTGTAGCTACAAAGCAAAAAATCGCATTGAACTCTATATATCTTGCAGGGTCAGATTCTGACTTCACACTACAAAATGTGATTACCAATTTGGCTGAACATGAGTTTGAATAAGCAGTATCCTCTGGAAATCATTTCAAACCTCTCCAGTTGCTGACAGGCATTAGGAACCTAATTAGCAAATTAAGCAATCTGGGAGAGAGGGGGGTGGTTCATTAAATTTTATGAAGTCATTAAACCGAGCACATTGGCATGGCCATGCCAGTCTACTGTACTCTAGGTTTAGGCTACAAATTTAGGATTAATGTTCATAAAAACATGCATTGTTTTAATTTGTAATAAAAAAGCATTACTTCAAATGTTATGTCTATTGAAATAACATGTCCATCTTAAGCCAATGGTCTGGAATTAGTTTCAAATATGCCTCCTGCTCGAGGGGAAAAGAAGAGGAAGGTATCTAAAAAGAATTGCTTGCTCAAAGAAATTCAGATTTCTGTTGAACACAAATGTGCTTATTACTGAATAAAAACACTAGCTGATTTGAGGGGGGAAAAAACCAAAACAAAACACCACCCACAACATTTTGAAAGCCTCCACAAATACTGTGGTATTCTTCCACTTGCTAGCTGCATGATGGAGATGAATTTACCTGCTGCCAGTTCTTCTTACAGATTATTACTGTATCACACATTTACAAAGCTTTCCACACCTCAGCTTGTCCAGCCCGCCAAACTACTGTGACCAATGACATCAGGAGAATTAGAAGCAGATGGAGAATTACAAGGCATACTAGTTTGACAGAGAAAGCCAGAAGGGGGAGCATAAAACAATTTTTTTTTTTTTTTTTCTGGTCACACATGGGAATAAGAGCTTTTGGGTTTTTTGTTTATAAAGTAAACCTAATTTCACTGCAGCTGACACTACAGCTCATTCCAAAAGACAATCATCCCAACAAAACTAATCAAGCTGTTTCACTGTATTCTGTGCATGTAGTATTTACATAACACAGACACAGTAATACAACTGATTTAAAAGCAACACAAGTATCTGTAGCTAGCCTGCAGCTATTTTTGCATTCTGAAAAAATGCATAAAGTAACATTTCATGCATTTCTGCATGTCCTCTGTATTTCCAAGACTAAAGCTTTGTTTCAGAATCACAGTACTGGGGCTCACTAATACCATCTCCATTAAATTAAACACAAAATCATGGAACTTCAGAAATACAAATATCTATATTTTTTGAGACACGTTTCAGAAGAAGATGTGACACAAAGCAAACTGACAGTTCTCTCTTACTTCATACTGCATATTTCAAATTGGCAAGATGCTAAGAAAAAAAATCAAAACCTAAACCATTTAACAGAACACAGAAAAAGCATATATACTAATTTATTTATGAAGCAAGTCATTGTGTTGCATTTCTTATCTGAATAAATAACAATAAATAACAAGGTGTTCTTTATTCTCCCACATAATTAATTCATTTTGTCAAACTGAAGAACTTATCTGCAGTTTTGAAAAGGTCCGTTTGTTTTACTCAGGATCATTGGACTATACCTCTTTACCATGTTCTAGATTGGGGATTCAGTTAGATGTCCTAGAGGCTGATGATACGTTGCTGTCTTTGAAACACCTAGTAAAGAATTAACCCCTAAAACTTAAACAAAATTTAAAATCCTAAAGAATACAACCTCAAGTTTCACTCTATCCAATTATCTTAAAAAGTATTCAAAAATACTCAACAAATGAAATTATTATTATTATTATAGTATTTTCTCATATTCTTTATATTTCTCTAGATCACACTTGCATCACCAGAATCCCCTAATACTACAACAGACCATTAGAATTCCTTCTGGAAAAGGAGGAAAATAATTGTGCATGTAGACAAAAAACAGGTAAGCAGTACCTTCGTTGCCACCTGTTCTCACAACCATCCTTATTTGGCATTATTTTCATGTGGCGAACAGTAAATTCACAACATAGAAATGTCAAGACCTACTGGACTATGTAATGAGATTGCAAAAATACCTAGAATTTTTTTTCTCAAGTTAATTCCCAGGGAAAGCACCACTGGATTAAATATATTCTAGCAAAATAAATCTCACCTTTGGCCCATGAGATGATTTCTTCTTCACTTCAGAAAAAGACAGGGAGTTGCTGGGAAGGTTGGGGAGATGAAGGCTCTGTCCTGAAGAGAACGATGTGCCATCTGACATTACCATGATCTGTTATAAGAGGAAAAGCTTGTCAGTCAAGCACTACCAACAAGGATAGAGAGTCTCACCTGCCTAAGCAAATCACATTGGTAGGAGAATGAAACTTCTCCAACAAAGAGTATCCATGTTTCTTCTCAATAGGGGATGGGTTAATGAAACCACACTGCCATCCTCTATTTAATGAGAAAATCACATCTTTCCATAGCTGTGCAAATACAACACAAGCCCTTCAGAAAATGGCATAATATGTTTTATTACAGCTGCTTACATGCCACAGCTCCCAAGTCCTTAGCACTCTTTCTCTTCTCCTGAGCAATGTCTAGTACACTTGAAAGTTCACCCCACTTGCAGTAAAAGGTTTGGCAGGCTGCTGACATCCCATAAATACGTACGTGCAGTAGTCTTTGCTTTCAACTAGAGCGATGTGAAGGAAGACTGTAACAGGTATAGGTGGGAAGGTCTGGGTGGCGGGGGTGGCCTCTGTGAGGAGAGGCCAGGGACTCCCCCATGCCAGACACAGCTGGAGCCAGCCGGCTCCCACAGACCCACCACAGGGCATGTCTGAGCCTCTCTGGCAAGATGGTGGCGCCTTGGGGAAAACGGGTTTAAGAAAGGGGAAAACACTCTACAGGCAGAGGTGGTGAAGTAAAAAAAGAAAAGAGCATGAGAAACTGCAGCGTGAACACCAAGGTCAAAGAAGGAAGGGAAGAGGTGCTCCAGGTGCTGGAAATGGTATTTCCCTACAGCCCATGGAGAGCCCATGCTGGAGCCCCTCTTGAAGGACTGCAGCCCACAGAGAGGCCCCCTGCTGAAGCAAGGGGAAAGCATGAGGAGGGAGGAGCAGCAGAGGGGAGATGTTACAGATTGACCACAAACCCCATTCCCAATCCCGCTGTGCCGCTCAGGGAGGTGGAGAAAGTAAGACAAGTCCTGAATGAAGGAGTGAAGTTGAGCATGGGAAGGTGGTGTCAGGGGGCGGTGGTGTTTTCTTTTTTTTCCTCATCACCCAAATCTATTTTAATTTGCAATAAATTAAATCAATTTTCCCCAAGTCGAGTCCCTGTCTTTATCTTGGCCCATGAGCTTTCTCACCCTATCTTCTCCCCACTGCCCTGTAGAGGAGGCCGAGTGAGGGACCAAGCAGCTAGGTGGGAGCTCAGCCCTTAGCCAAGGCCAACCCACGACAACAACAGACTGTAAAAACAGCCTGAGGTTTTAATGTGAAAGCAGTACAGCTCTAACCTCAACTTCTAACTTTAAGCTTCTTCTTTAACCGGAGTACAGTAAACCGGATGGCTGGTGAGGAATCAGCATTTTTGCTGTAACAAGCATTTTTGCTCCCTTTCTTGATTTTAAAGACTCATAAGCATAAACAGATCATTTACAGAGACCACAGATAAATCAGCCGTCACAGAGCAGTTACCAGACATGTAAAGATTCGTGCCTTTCGTCTGAGAGAAACCCAGCTAGCTCCTGTATTCTGCTTCGCTGCTGCTGTGCCTGGATTTTACTGCTTTCTAGCACAGCTATTTATTTATCTATTGTTTCAAAACCCTAAATGCCAGAGACAGCTTACCTGCTGTCTGACAAGCCCCACAAAGCTGGAGAGAAGCTGCAGAGCTCTGCACCTCCAAGGAAGCATCTCTCTCTTTTCACAGAAAAGCATGAAGCTACGCTCAGTTTTGTGGATGCCCTGTGTGGTCACCCTTGCCTCTTCACACGACCAAAACGTCCTCTGATATTGGTGATGGGGAGAGACCAATCCATCACATGCCTCATGTATGTTACATTAAAGGAGGAGCAGGAAGTGCAAAATTTGGACTTCCAGGGTGTAGATACATATATTCCACGTTTTAACTCTCCGAGTCAAGATGATATTTACTGCCTACAGCTTCTTCAAGACAGGATTTCAATTTAAAAAAAAAAAAATTTATTTAAACACCTCTCTAAATGAATCTAGTTGCAGACAACTTTGTTAAAAAGATCATGTGGTAGCCTGGAGAACATTAAGGGACATGTCTAGGTAATAAAAATTACTTTTATTGGCCTGTAAGTTGAGCATTACCTTTCAACACCACTGCTAGAATCCAAAGGTGGAGGAAGGAAGAAGGCAATCAAGTTGTTCTCCTTCCTCGACTGTAGGCTCATGTACTTAAAAAACAAAAAAAATCCTTAGAAGTTATTTATGTATTCAAATGTTTTGTGAAGTCAGATTCCGCACAGGTGTGTAACATATTTTCTCCCCAAGTCCTCATTTCCCTTTCTCAGTCACCTAAACCAGAGCCTGTCGAGAGCCAGAACTCTCAAAAGTCGGCTAGGCAAAAGCAATGTCATCCTTCTTGTAATCATGGTAATATCAATAGCAATTAGCTATTGTGAATCACAATAAGTAACTTCATTTAGCCTGACAAATACTTTTTATCCTTAACTTGCCAAAGGTTTTAGTTGAATTGAGCCCAGCTGAATGCAAGAGAAGGCACAAGCTAACAAAGAATGATCAGCAACAAGGACAAGGAAAACCACTAGCCAGACGTGCCTACCGTAAACCTGTGCAACAGAGAGAAAATGCACGTCTCTATGGGTGAATGAAGTCAAATGGGTGGTTAAATAAGACTGTTCTCCTTTAAACTCAATGCAATGTTTTAAACCCACAAACTTCATAGAAAATACCAATTGCATTAAAATCAAATCATCTTTCAGAAGAAGCAGATGTAAGGTTGTGCATTAATTGCAGAGTTTAAGCGGATATTTTATTAACACAAATTAGTTTCGTTCATACGCTCGTATGACAGAAAGATGCATATCCACATAGAAGAGAAATATAGTCAGAAGAATCAGGGTTTGCCCTACCTTGAAATTAAAAGCAAAGAAATAAAAAATTATGCCAATGATTCTTTCTCCTAGGGGTGGAAGCTGCCATTTTCTCCCTGAAGCATAAAAGTCTGACTCGCTAAAACAAACTGAGGTTCAACATTTTCCTTTTAAAATTCAGAATAATTTCAGTTTAGAAATATTTACATGTTAATCACACACACATTCTTAAAAAGCTGACATTTTTAAAAAGTGTACAGACTTTGGAGATATGTCAGTTTCTGGGCAAGAATTTGGACCATTAATAGTCTCAATATTAGATTGTGTTTAGAAATAGGATGACTGCCTATAGAAAGATATACAGGGCTGGGATGAACAGTATTAGTACCATCTGAGGTCTGGCAGATTTGGCAAATCTGGTGCCACATAGAGAGAAAATAAATCCCATACAGTTTTTAGAAGACAAAATCTGGACATTCCAAATTGAGAGCCCTAAAAATTTCAGCGTATTGAATCCTGCAGCCTGTTATTTTGTTATAAACCCTATGAAAAATGGCAATTATAAATCCAAAATTCTAATAAGATCAACAATATATGCAGTAAGACAGAACTTCAGTCCAGACTACAGACATTACCATCTATCTGTAAAGATTACAAAAGACCAAGAAAATCTCATGCGAAATTAAGTTTTTGGCCCTGTGATAAAAAACACACCTCTGTCTTCCAAACTGATTGTCAGAAAAAGGACATGGTCCTCATTAAAGTCTCCTATACCAGAAAAAAAAACCCCAAACAAACACTTGCCTTCTCCTCCCTCTCAAAGAATAAAAATAATATTAACATTAAGTAACTTTCTTGGAATTCTTCCAAAATGTTTGTTTTCTTTGCCAAGATTACCTATGTAAAAAGCCCCTATATTACAAACACTTCTGTGAATTGAGTTGCATTTCCTTTTGGCTAAATTTAGGAAAGAGACAGCAATACATCCAGTTTAAGTACTACTACTGAAAGAGCTCAGCTGACAGAACTGCAGCAACTTCTGCAGTGGGTAACTGCCCTTTGTCCTCCCACTAGTCAAACACAGAAACACACAGCCTGGCAGATGTACTTCAACCAGCTTTTAGAGCAAGTCCCTACTTTAACATTGCCACTATCACAATAGCAGCATATACTGCTTGAGTGTGCGTGTTTATTGTATATGGCTACATTAAGACAAGGCTGCACAAAAGAAGCAAAAGGTGGAAATAAGCATATCACAGCAAGCCACTAATTCTGCAGCAAGAATGCAAGATCATCAAAAGCACAGCAAGAGTTCTCCAGTACAGCCCTGCTACACGTACTTTTTTTTTTTTACTTGCTTCCTCCTTTCTGCCCTATAAATTTACTGCTAGCTTACAATTGCAAAGACGAGTACACCCCAATAGGCTGAGGACACTGCTGCAGCCCATGCTTAAGCCAGGCACCCAAAGCCACCTGCAGCTGCTACTTGTCTGCTCCCACAATGAAACACTTCAGTGACAAAATCCAGGAACATTATTAATTCATCTCCTCAGCCCCTTCCACAAGTCAACAGCTCAGTGGGATCAGACAAGCTGGTGGAATAAGACACCAGTGCTGGTGTTAATGAAGCAAGGTGAGACAACAGCTGGCTTTAAACAAGTCAGTTTAAACAGCCCTGTAATCACACTCTGAATTCACCAGTATGTAAAACATGACATTCTAGTTATAGTTCTGCTGTTCCCTCAAAAATTTAGCCTGATCATATCTAAGCAGAGCAGAGGTCTAGCTAAACTCCCAGCCTGTCTTTGATGTGGTCAATGGTGACAGAAACAAGCCATGTAAAAATAGGGAGTTTGACATGCTTGTTCACAGATGTTAAAAGGTTTTAAAGAACGATTGGGTGGACTGGAGTAGCTGGTTCTGGATGAGCATTAGAAACATGGCCAAAATAAAACAGTTAGTTTCACAGTTTAATACCAGGGTAAAAATTATATGGGAATTACAGAATAGGTTGTCCTAAAAAACACATCAAGGGACGTGACTGTCCCACTCTGCACTGCATGGGTGCAGCCCTACCTCGAGCACTGTGTGCAGTTGTGGGTGCCTCAACACCAGAAGGACATCGGACTACCAGAGGGTGTGCAGAGGGCGACCACAATGGCCAAGAAAGGCCACAAGGGAAAGGCTTATGAGGAGCTGCTGAGGTCACTTGGTTTGTTCAGCTTGGAGAAGAGGAGGCTGAGGGGTGACCTCATTGCAGCCTGCAACTTCCTCATAGGGGGCAGAAGAGTGGAGGTGCCAATCTCCTCTCTCTGGTGACCATCAATAGGACATGAGGAAACAGAATGAAGCTGCATCAGGCGAAGCTCAGACTGGACACTGGGAAAAGGCTCTTCACTGAGAGGCTGGTCAGTCACTGGAACATGCTCCCCAGGGAAGTGGTCACAGCACCAAGTCTATCAGATTTCAAGGAGTGTCTGAATGATACTTTTAATCATGTGGTTTAGTTTTAGGTAGTCCTGCAAGGAGCAGGGATTTGGACTCTATGATCCTCACGGGTCCCTTCCAACTTGAGACACTCTATGATTCTATGTATCCACGTTAGGGTTTGTTTTGTTTTGTTTAAAATTCAATTTAAAAAATAAGTATTTTAAATTTTATCTGTTGGCAGGAACTTCATAACCCTCATGAATAGAAATTCTTTACACCCATGGGAAGCAGCTAATATTACATGATGCGAAAGACAACAAGAAATGCTTCTAAAAACAGGCCTTAAAAGCAAGACTAAAAAAGTGTGGGCTCACTGCTCAGTGGGGCAAAAGACCTCATGACAAAGAACTTGGCTTATGTGCTCCATGTTCTCTGTTTTCAGTAGTAAGATCTTGTTTCCTCAGGCCTTCAGGGAAGTACCCGAGCATCCTCAGAGTCTGTGGCAGTGAGTCAGTGCCTACAAGAGAGAAGAATTGAGTTATGGTGCACTTTACCCACAGGGACACTCAGGTTCATGAGACCAGACTGGATGCAAGCAGGGGTACTGAAGGAGCTGGTCAGTACCATTTCAAGGCAGCTCTTTATTATCTTCAAAAGGTTGTGTGATCAGGGAAGGTTCCTGATGATGACAGGAAGGTGAACATCACACTCATCTTCAAAAAGAAAGATCCAGGGTACAAGAATCCCTTCAGTCTCACTGCAGTCCCTGGGAAGAAGATGGAGAAAATCCTCCTGGAAGCCACTTCCAGCCACTGGAGGGACAAGAACGTGACTGAGAACAGTCCCACCCAACTTACAGTCAGATCTATGAGATATGGACTGGATAAATAGGTGATGAGATAGGTGGAAAATTATCTGGACTGATAAGAGTCAAATAGTTCTTTTCAGCTGTGTGAAGTCCAGAGAGAGGTCAGTGACTACCAGTGTCCCTCCACGATCAACACTTAGTCCGAAACTGTTTAATGTCTTGATTAACAGTTCAGTGGGATTGAGTGAACTCTCAGCAAGTTCACAGATGATACACAGATAAATGTTTTTCAGAGATACCCTGTGCTGTCCAGAATCTCCACCATACAAACACTGACTGTTGAGTTAGATGTTCCAGGACGAGAAGAAAAAAGGTTAGATGAGCTGTTCCATAACACATACAAAAACTCAGTCAGCAGGTGAGGTGAACTCCTAAGAAAGCCAGCTTGCACTCTAGTGAAAATGGAGATTGTGTTGACATGGCAGAGGATGCCAGTCAAGACACAAGGTAAGACCAATATCAGCACTGGTTAATGGAATAACAGCTTGATGTGACTGGACAAAACTAGAAGAAAATGCAGATACCCACTGATGTTTTTCTTTGTCCCTGTTTCTAAAGCCCATCTGTTCCAGTGACACCAAAGACTACAGTTAATGGACAGTTTTAGGACATTTATTTTAATAATGCACGTCAAAGATGGAAGGAGCCACATTACATCTCACTTCCTCTGTGAAAGGAAAACTGGAGCACCAGTGTGCAGCCACTTAACACACAACACTAAACTTGGACAAGAGAAAATTACCTTTCTTAATTTTGCTCTCTTCCTACACCACCAGTAATAAGCCATTCCATACAAGTTTTAACTCAACATAGGGAAGAGATGATAACATCAAAACAAGGTTTCACAAGATCTCATCCTAATAACATATCGAAGAAAAATTTATGAAAACAATGCAAGATGAAATCATATTGAAGCATGCAAATATCACATGAATATCATGTTGGTATTATCTACTATGGTAAACAACTCCTACCACAGAGCAAAAGAACAAGTGTACACAAGCTGTCTTTTACTTTCATTGCTGTTATGGACAGATGTGTAAGACAACCTTTTTTTCCCCTCCTAACACTTTTCTCACCAGTCCACGCTCCGAGAAGGATTTTTCTCCTTTTGTCATATGTACCAATAAAGCATTACACATACAAGCATCCAATTGAGCTGCTGGTAGTGATATCTTACCTCTAGTGCACCAAATACTCATTTTGCTAGCCTGCAGCTGTTGAGCTTATATTTAAAACCTTTGTCTACCAGTTGCTTTAAATAAAAGACTACTTCATGGGCAAGGGCAAAGGAAAACTTATTTTTACCCAAAACACAGTGGGTAGAGAAAATCCATTGATATTCACATTATTGGGTAGGAATGATCCTACCTGCTTGATCAACCTGAAGTCACTAGTCTCCATCACACCTGAGCTGCAGGCACTTTCTAAGGGCATTCCAAATTGCTACTCAAGACAACCAAGTGCTATGGAATGAAAAGCTGCCGTGTATTTATGAATTTATGTGGTTCCATGCACTGCTGAACAAAGGAAGGGATCAGGGAACAACTGTGTGCTGCCAATTAACTTAATATAATCAGGAACCTTTTTCCACTATTTCTTTTCCAGCAATTTGGGAAAAAAAACATGAAATATAATACCTGTACATAAACCTACTAACAACTGATTCAGTAGTCTCCTTACAAAAAAAATTGACCTGTTGAAGACAACACTTACCTACCAACACATGTTTGGCAGCTTGGAATACCCAGATACCCAACAAGAACACTCACTTTCAAAACACAAGATTGTGCTTTTCAGATCCCAGTACAGAAAGCATGAGGAACAGCGTCAAAATGTTCCATAGAAGCTGGTCTTCTCTTATTGCCAACTTCTACAAATGTAGATTGTGCTACCCCTGAGACATAGGAGTCAGATCTACCACCCCACATTGATACTTAACACAGAAACCGCACAAGCTGTCACAGTTGCTCCAGATCAACACAATCTCCTTATTAAGGCACATTAGAAATTCTTTAAGGGAATGAAGCACTACCAAAAAGCTGTTATCTGTCTCCTACTTTTTCATTTTCCTGAATGAAAGGAGGCCATCAACAAAGCTGAAATAATCTTGCCTCAAACAGATCCATACCAAGCTACCTGTTGCAGTTTCATTTAATGAGCTGGTAATCTAAGAACACCTTCATACAGCAGCCTCACAACAGGCTGGTGAGCTTTCCCTCAAGGTGCTGCAGAAACATTAAAACAGTACTTTCAGTAAGAACTATGAGATACCTGTTAGAATTCTGGGAAAAATGAACCATTACTGCAATGTTTCTGCAGCCCTGCAGATGAATTATACTCATTGTGCACCAGTAGCAGACAAATGGACTTCTTTGTGTGGTTCTGGGCTGCCGCACCCCATGTTGTCTTACAGTGACGAACAAATCCATTCACCACTAAAAGCACTATGAGCCACAATAAAAATCAAATTGTCCTGAACAACTATTATTCCTATTTAAACCAAAAAACTCACACGGGAATAGAAAACATTTTAGAACTCTTTTAAGCTATTTGCTTGAAAGTAAAATAAAGTTTAGTTTAATAAAATTAAGTTACTTAATTATGAAAAGCAGAAGATTAAAGATAATCCCTTCCCTGGAGCAACATTATACCCAAGGTTGGCTCTGGGTAGAAGCCAACTATTCCAACTGACACAGAAGAATTGCAAGGGAAGACAGAGAACACAGAAAAGAAGGAAATCCTCATGATTTCATCTTTGTTACATGGATTAGGAATGTAGGTTTTAGAAGAGGCATTATGCAGGCATCTCAAGTGACTAAAAAGATTTCTCAGCTGTTAAGCAGTAAAAACACAAAGATTTGAAAAAACTCAAACAGAATGCAGTGGGTTTTGGCAAACCCTGAATTTTTACCTTGATAATGTTTTCTAAAAATTGCACCCCTCCCTCATAATGAGTCAAGAGAGAGAAAGAATCATTAATAGATCAGCTGCCTTCAAGAAAAGATTTGCCTTGCTACAGAAGAAAAGCTGATTGCATATCCAAATTAATTTTACAGAAAACAGGCAAAAAGAAAACCTCTGTTGCTAAAAGACCACCATTACTATTCTAAAAGTTACCTACTCCTTGCGTCCTCTAAATCTGAAGCCTCAAACTGTGTTATTAACAGCCACGTGCATTTGTAATCATGTTATGAGTTTTACTATTTTTGCCCAAAGTGGTAACTGCTCACTACGGGGCATTTGTAAGGCTTCTCCTTTTATGAAAGAAAATTAATCTATTAACTGTTGTCTGTGTACTCCTGGATTATTCACCTGATTTTGGGTCTTGCTCCAAAAAGGTGGGAGTATTCATAGAATCATAGAATGTTTTGGGTTGGAAGGGACCCCTAGAGGACATCTAGTCCAACCCCCCTGCAGTGAGCAGGGACACCGCTAACTAGATCAGGTTGCTCAGAGCCCCATCCAACCTGGCCTTGAATGTTTCCAGGGATGGGGCCTCCACTACCTCTCTGGGCAACCCGTTCCAGGGTTTCACCCCCCTCATTGTAAAGAATTTCTTCCTTCTATCTAGCCTAAACCTACCCTGCTTCAGTTTAAAACCATTACCCCTTGTCCTGTCACAGCTGGCCCTACTAAAAAGATTTTCCCCATCTTTCCTATAGGCCCCCTTTAGGTACTGGAAGGCCATAATCAGGTCTCCCCGCAGCCTTCTCTTCTCCAGGCTGAACAAGCCCAACTCTCTCAGCCTGTCCTCATAGCAGAGGGGCTCCAGCCCTCGGATTGTTTTTGTCGCCCTCCTCTGCACCCGCTCCAACAGTTCCATGTCCTTCTTGTGGCTCCAGAGCTGGATGCAGTACTGCAGGTGGGGTCTCACCAGAGCAGAGTAGAGGGGCAGAATCACCTCCCTCCACCTGCTGGCCACGCTTCTCCTGATGCAGCCCAGAGTACGGTTGGCCTTCTGGGCTGCCAGTGCACATTGCCGGCTCATGTCCAGCTTTTCATCCACCAGCACCCCCAAGTCCCTCTCGGCAGGGCTGCTCTCGATCCTTTCTTCCCCCAGCCTGTATTGATACTGGGGGTTACCCCAACCCAGGTACATGACCTTGCACTTGGCCTTGTTGAACCTCATGAGGTTCACACAGGCCCACCTCTTCAGCCTGTCCAGGTCTCTCTGGACGACATCCCATCCTTCTGGTGTGTCAACTGCACCACTCAGCTTGGTGTCATCCGCAAACTTGCTGAAGGTGCACTCGATCTCGCTGTCTAAGTCATTGATGAAGATGTTAAACAGCACCGGTCCCAGTACGGACCCCTGAGGGACACCTCTCATCACCGGTCTCCATCCAGACAGCGAGCCATTGCCCACTACCCTGTGGATGCGACCATCCAGCCCGTTCCTTATCCACTGAACAGTCCACCCATCAAATCCATAGCTCTCCAAGTTAGAGAGAAGGATGTTGTGGGGGACCATGTCAAAGGCTTTGCAGAAGTCCAGATAGATGACGTGCATTGGTTTTCCTTTGTCCACTGTTGTTGTCACACCATCATAGAAAGTCACTAGGTTCATCAGGCAGGACTTGCCCTTGGTGAAGCCATGCTGGCTATCTCGAATTACCTCCCTGGCCTCCATGTGCCTTAGCATAGCTTCTAGGAGGATCTGTTCCATGATCTTCCCAGGCACAGAGGTAAGGCTGACAGGTCGGTAGTTCCCAGGGTCTTCCTTTCTACCCTTTTTGAAAATGGGCACAATGTTTCCCTTCTTCCAGTCACCAGGGACTTCACCTGACTGCCAGGACTTTTCAAATATCGTGGAGAGTGGCTTGGCGACTACAACAGCCAATTCCCTCAGGAATCGCAGCTCATCAGGTATTACACAGTACAAACATTTTTATTTATATATTTGCAGCTACGGGAGAGAGGGCTGTATTAAATTGCTGTCTTAGTGGGGACTGAAAACTATTTTCACTACTTTTTCCTGCAAGAATCAAAATTAAGTTGTTCATAATATCATATTCAACAAGTGATGTCTGAGCAAGTCTGTTTCCAGAGGCAAAATTCAATTTAACTGTTAGGTAGCTGTCATTCAGCATCTTCAAAATTAATTTATTTCTACTGGCTCAATAAGCAGATTAGGTGTAATTTTCAATTTTTTTCTTTAAAACTGAGAAACATGAAAGCCAAAAAAAGCAACAGAACCAGCACTACTGACAACACAAACTACATCAGTGGAGTTGGATCCTGTTTATACATGGTTTTAGAGGGATTCAACATTCAAAAGTCTACTTCAAAATTTGAAGATTATTTTTTAATGACTATAATTTCCCAGTCAGTGTCATCCTTCTTCCCACATCCATACATAGGAATCACAGTGCTGCCTCTTTTCCCTCAGTCTCTTTCATGATTAGAGGCTTAAACTAATCAGAAAAGGTAACTGACAAATTTAGGAAGGAATGACCATCTAAGGATCAACGCTTACTGGTGTTTACTTGATGAAAACTTCAATCCCACTGTACCTACTCATGTTATTTCATGCTGTGTCTAGATGATGAGCTCTGTAGGAGACTGCATCTATACAGCAGGTGCTCTGTAGAAGACTACATGTATGTAGTTCTGTCACTACCAGTAGCCTGAGGATCTGCTTGGTAAGAAACTGACTAACTAAAAGTCATCATGTGTATACAGGGTGTCTTTGGGGACTTCAAGCAACAGGTTGGATTCTGGTATATGCTGCTAATTCACATAATTCTGTATACATGCTAGCTTTGCATCATTACATACTACACTGACTAAATGGTGCAAAAAAGTCTCAGTGTCATAATTTCCACAGCAAACTTTTCTAAAAGAAGTGTCATTTAGAACATACATGCAAAGAGATGGAACAATTATACTGAATGGTTTGATTGAATTTGCCCAGCACAGTCTTGAAAATATTTTATTTCCTCCATAAACATTTCAGCTGAAAGTAGGTAAATGGTAGAAATGGATTTGAGCATAACTAAATCTTTTTCAGGGATGGGGAAAAGTTCAGTGTAGAAAATATGTTTCTTAAGGTAGAAAACTTTGACAAAGAACTTTGCAAATTGGATATGGCCTTTGTAAGATTGAACCAAAGGTTCCTATTTACTTTCCTGACTATAGAAATACAGTCTCTGCAGCCAAGCCAAATCCTTTTTCTTGTAAGGGTTGAAAAAGTAATTCTCATATTGGAAGAGAAATCACCAAGTTGGTGACCTCCTACTAATAGTGACTGACTGCACATTTATGCTTCAATTCTGGTGGTATCAAATAAAATGCTGAGATAGAAATATTCTACAGAGTTAATCTACATGACTGGCACCATCCTGAATGTCCTGTTTGCCTTAATTAAAGCAGCTTCAGTGGCACTGCAAAGCTGTGCTACAGTCTTGTTCTCACTTGTTTAATTTCTCGGGATATCTGAATATTACTTTTATTCTCTCCCAGTGAACTGCAGGATAACCAGTCAGACCTTTGGGTGCATGAAGGATGGGATGCATACGGGAAAGGGTAACCATGAGAATGTACCAGCATACTGGCAGCACTTCATTTTAAAACAAACAAACAAAAGGGTTCTTAGCCTGAGAGACAAAAGAACACTGGCTGTAGCAAGTATCCCTGAGTAGTTCGTATTTGGGATGCCACAAGATGTATATGTGAGGGTAAAGGGGAGTTAGGAGCACCCAACCAATAATTCAAGGAATCTGCAGCAAGAGACAAACCCAAGTCTCTACCAAATATGGCAGCATGCATATGCCAGGGGAGCCTGCACTCTTCACTTCAGAAGGACATACTATTTATAATATACATATGTTTATGCAAATGAGAAATAAGGAATCGTGTTTAGTAGTTTACATCAGTGGAACACCACACTCCATGACTTCTGCTTGGAGAAAAGCTAATGAGAGATCTGGGTTTCGAGATGCACAGAAATCCAGTGTTTTATACTGTTTTTTAAAAACATGTAAGCACAAGTCTGCCATCTCAGAGTGCTTTTCTTAAAGCATGTTACATTAATATTGTGTCTCATTCGTTTTTAAGGACATTAACTCCATTTTGCTTGACTCGTTTCCAGTCAAGAAGTTTCAGTGACTTGTTACTTTTATTTTTTCTTGATAACAGCCATGAACTAGAAGTATTGTTTCAACTTACAAAGTAAGTGCAAAACCCATCTCCTACTTTATCATCTGTAAATGCTTTTCTCAGACTAAAACATGAAAGTTACAACTGAGTTAATGTTTCATGAATTCATTCAGTTGTCTACTCTACTTATACTTGGAAGTGAGAGCCAGCTTTCCAGGGCTTCTACATCTGTCAAAGGAAAGCCTCTGTACAGCATTTCATGAAAGTGTAACGAGCCTTTCAATATAGGGAGATTTAAGCCCTTCACAGAGACTTTTAGTAATGAGATAGACAGAATGCTGTTAGATCATCTCTGCCAAGTCTATCACACAAATTCCTAGGTCAGAAAACCTACAGAGGGAAGCATGAAACACAGCTTCAAAAAAAAAAAAAAAAAAGGGGGGGGGGGGGGGGGGGGAACATGACCCATTTCTTAGAAGTAAATTGGGAAAATGGAAGAGAAGAAAAAAAAAGCAAGCAGTTTGTAGCCTCCAGAAGACAAAGGGCAATGACGCAAAACATTTTAAGAATGACCACACTGATATATTCAAGGGAAGAACTTAATCAAGACACCCCGCATTCCATAGTTTACAATTAGGCAACATTTTTGCTTTTGTTAATTCAAGAAACCTAAAATTAGGCACAGAAAATGAGCAGTAAAAGGGACACTTCCTATCTTGACCTTTTTAACCACCCTCACCACCCCCAAATTCCCTGCTGGCACCATTTAGATTTATTACACTTGTGGGTAAAACTTGTCCATTGACAACTGACCTGATACGATTAATATTAAAGCAGTGGCTCATGAAGTTTTCCAGAATACAATCTTGATGTTTTATTTGCAAACACACTAAAGAGCCAACACATTGTCCAGACATGGATACCCTCTTGCACCTAATAAATGCAAACACAAAACATAGCTCATACTTCTATTTCAATACAACTGTAGTTGTAACAGTTCTCTTCTCCAGGAGGATAACAAGGTCTTTGAGATTATACCTGCTACTTATTTTTACTTTGTTTTCAAAGATCCTCTTTAGCAGACTGAATAGTCTCACACTAGGTCCCTCTTATCTCCAGCCCAGAACCTACTAGTGTCTGATTGTGCCAAATAGGGCTACCCATTTTTGTTATATCTGTTCAAAAGTACAAAGATAAGCATCAGCATTTACATTAGTATACCCACAGTATGAAGGCTTTCTTAACATATGTGTCAGTGACCTGGAAGAGGAGACAGAACACACTCTTATTCATGAGGTTTGCAGATGACAACCAACTGGGGAAGGGACACTCAAGAGCAGGGCTGCCAGCAGGAGGGACCCAGGCAGTCTGGAGGAATGTGTTAGCAGCAGTCTCATGAAACTGTAGCCTCTGCTTGGTTCTTGTCAGACCTCACCTGGTTACTGCCTCCAGTTTGGGTCCCTAACACCAGCCAACAAAACAGGAGGTGAGGGGACGCCACTGAGGCTGTGGGGCTGGAGCCCTTGCCCTGCAAGGGGAGGCTGCAGAACAAGGGCTAGTTCAGATGGGAGGAGAGACAGCTTTGAGGACACCCAACAGCATCCCTGGCACTGATGGGAGGAAACAGAGGAGACAGTCAGGCTCTACACAAGTGGTGTGTGGCAGGATGGCAAGAGGCAGCAGCACAAGCTGACACACAAGAGGCTCAGGCTGGAAATAAGGATAAGCCTTTTCCTCATGAAGGCAGCCCAGCAGTGGAGCTGGGGCCCAGGAAGGTTGGGCCACCTTTGGCCAGGGGAGGTTTCACACCCCAGCAAGGAGAGGTGAAGTCCTGAGCAGCCTGGTCTGACTCCATGGCCAAGCCTCTGGTGGTCCCTGCCAGCAGAAATGATTCTGCTGTTGTGTGAAACACAGCAGAATGGTTTCCACCAACAGACAAAGTGTAAACCTAAAGGTTTGGCCCGCTCCTCCCTCCAAATGGGCAAACCTCCTTTGGGCCTTTTCATATCAATTAATTCTACTGACATGTAAAGAAGTCTTGGTAAATTTTCTGGTTCGGACTGTGTAACATGTACTGGATAAAATTTAAGTAGGTTTATTTATACTTACAGTTTCTAACTTACTCTACCTTATAACTACTGAATTAATTCTGCTTAAAATAGAACCATTTATCTTTAAATGAGACACCTTTTCTTATTACTTCCTCCCATCACAGTAGCCGTCCTGTATTTTATGTCTGGAAAGTCAAGCAAGCAATGTTGCATGTATAAGGTCTAAGTTCTGCTTTCACAGAAGTAAACGTGAATCGCTTGGTTGTAAAGACAGATATCTAATCATCTATTTAAGGTAGGCACATGCTCATTTGCTCACCCGTTCCACTTAAGAGACAACAAACACTGAGCTCTTACACGAAGTTAATCACAAAAACACTTCACTTTGTTTCACTGTCAGGTCAATCTCTACTATGCCAATCATGCACCAGCAATAAGCAGCAACATCTTTATTGTGATGGCTTTTGACATGGGTGCAGGACTCACCCCTCCTGCCTTTAGCAGCTTTCTTCTGAATTCTTCTGTCGGGTTGTTGAATGTGAGCTTTTCACAGCGGAGGTGATTTACAGGTGGGTGGCCTTCAAGGTGCAGGAATAAGTCATAGTCAAATCGAACTTTCTTAGGTTCTTCCTGAGGGTTGAAAATAACCAGATAGAAACATCTAGCACCAAAACTAACTAAGTTGAAAACAAGGGCTACATAAAGACTGTCAATTAAAATGAAAATTATGCCATTTTTAACCATTCTCTGTGTCCTCAGACACATGATGGAATTTACCAAGCGTCAGCTGAGCTACAGTAAGTTGGAGAAGCTCCTATCAGGCCATGATAACACATGCTAAAATGCATGAACTTCATGAACTTCAAGTTGTCCTGACAATGCTTAATTGAAAGTGTTATGTCATGTTTGGCACAGGCTACAGACACAAGCATAGGCAAGTATCATGATTCAGCTGACACAAGGTAACTCAGTCACCAACACTATCACGCTTCTGAGCCCTAGACAGTACTGAAGACGCTGCAGTAAGTTTTGAATGCAAATTCCTCCACCAAAGCTAAACAATATTGTTCATGAGTTGTACAAAGGGGTAAGAATGAAAACGCTGCAGCCAACTATATTTTATCTCCTATGTATGGGGTCTGCTCATTAATGAAACTTCATTGCCTTGAACAAGTGTGGCCAGCTAGATTTCAAGTGTTCTACCACAGCTTCCAAGCCATTCAAATTCTCTGCCACTGCAGTGAAAAAAGTGAAACTGAATGTTCCCTGTACCAATATGGAGAGAGAAAGACCAGGAGAGGCAAATTTATCTTGGAAGAAATCACCAGTGCTCTACTGTCCTGAGAAAGCCTCAGCTGAAAAAGGACACTAGTGACACACTAGTGACATTGAACAGACTTCAGTTTGCAATACCGAAGAAAAAGATACTAAATACATTTTGCATTATACATTTACACATTCCCTTCTAGAAGCTGTATACAAGTGCTCTTTGAAGGCAATATTAAGTAGCCTTTCTTCCAAAGGTTCTGATGTGCAACAGCAGTCTTACAGCAGAACACAAGTAAAAGATCAAATTCAGGAGAAGGTCTAGTAAAAAGGGAACCATGAGGGAAGAGGTGGAAGAAATACAGCAAAATCTTAGCTCATCTCCAACACTGCGCATAATCAAAATGTGTGCTCTGTTCAGTGACAGATGTTTAAAAATTCACTTTAAAAAATGTTTAATTTTGATTCAGGATTCCAAGGATGTGAAGAACAGAAAGCATAGAAGTCTCAATTATTCTAGAAGTTAAATCAGAGGTTTCAACCACAGCCAAAGGATATCCTTATTATCCCATCTCTAGCCTTGGAGCAGAGACAACAGAATGGGACCTGAAATGAAAGGCCTGCAGTAGTCTTTCTGAAGGCAGAAGAGAGTAGTTCCCTTAGATTAACTCTTTTCTTGATGGACCATTTTCAAAGGCAACCTTGGATAAGGATATTTCTTACTGTTCGAAAGATTAACACATGATTTCTTGCAGAAAAAAAGGGAAGGGATTCGGTTTAGAAAGCTGTTACATCGCTACAGGCAAACAGTTGGTGCCAGCAGCTTTGCTGTAAAAGCAGTTATAAGAATTTATAAATGGGAGTCTTCAGAGAATTCTGTGGAAAGTTAGACGAACATCACCAGTGATTTCAAAGCAGACTTCTACTATACAAAGGACTCCCAGTACCACTGCCATTATTTCATAATGGTGTGACAGTGAAGGCAGAAAGTACTGCAGTTTATGAGCCTTATCCTAAATGCACTGTGTTTTCCAGAGTAGGAGTCCCTTGACCTAAAAGCATTTTTTTTTTCAAGGACTTAGTCTCAATGGCTAACAACTATAGCCTGTTGCTACTGCTGAATTTGGGAGGAGGGGTTGTTTGTCATTTCCCTGATTTTTTTAAAGCTTGAAGTATTTTCTGCCAGGGTGAAATGCCTCTCAGATTTTCCACCAATTTCTGCTTAGTCATGGGAACAGGCACCCTTTAATTCTCCATGGTCCAGATGGCTTCCTGTACCCCTGCTTTCTCTATTCATTAGGGTGCTTTCTGAACCAGAAATTGAAAAGTTGTCTACCTTGAATAAGTGATGATGATCTGTCTCCTCTTCCTCCTTCTGTCTATCTCCTCTTTTTCTGTACTGGAATACCTGTGAAGTGGCTTAGGGGAGGAAGAGTAGCTGAGCCAGGAGAAAGCAGTAATTTGCCTCAGGAATGCCAGCTCAGTTTTTCTGCCACTTTTCCTTTGTATCATACCGACCCCAGGGAAGGGCATGCTGCTGCAGCTGTGTGAAGAGCTAGCTGACTCACAGTCCAACTGCTGCTTGTCGTGTTCCATACCACCAAAATAGGGGTGAGGGGTGTTTGCAAACTTCCTAATTCCACATCCTGCTTGAGGGTGAGGTGAGCTGTAATCACTGCTGCCCTCTTGATCTCAGTCTAAGCCACAACTCCTGCTGGAGAACTCCTGAGACTTGTAGGTCTCCACAGTCAGCAGAGGCAGCCAAAAGTCTGAGTGGAAAACAAAAAAAGAAATGTCGGGCAGGAAGCTTTCTGTTGAGATGCTTCAATGATTGACTCACTGTCTTCTGACTTTGTGTGACCAGTTTTGGGATGAACTCTTAACAGAGGAGTTAAAGAGAACAGGCTGCTTTTCATTAGATTTCCTGAATTAGTCAAAACTGCTTCCCTAATGGAGACAGAGCTAAAAAGCGTACCAAAAAAGCCAGTCAACTCACTGAGGCAGTTCTGTTTCCCTTTCGAACAGCAAACAAGGGAGACTAAGCCCTGCTCTTCACAGATTGATACAGGGAACATTTCAGAATTACCTGTTCAAAACCTACAGCTTAGAAAGTGCCTGAACAGAATTATCACACCTCACACCTTGACAGAGCTTTCTGAGAAAGACAAAACAATGCTGAAATATCTACTTGAAGGCATACACAGCTAACAAAGTTGTACTAACACAAATTTTAAGTGACCAGGGTTCCAGCAGAAGTCTTTTACTATGAATTTCTGTTTTCTTTCAGTTTTAGTTTTTCACCAAGCATTCAACTCATAAAAGATGTAACGCTGACTTGATTAAAGTAATTATGTTAAACTACATCCTGGTAATATAAAAAACCACACAGGTATCTTAGAAGCGCATGCAAAATATAGTAATAGCTCCACTGAGGCACATTACACACAAAAGGAACTTAAAATATTGCAGTTATTAAGGCACTGTACATTAAACCATGCAAGCTTTTTGCTCTTTAATTCCCTCTCAAATCCAATTATTTTTATCTGAAGGAGTTATTACTAATACCAACCCTGTTACACACATTAACTCAAATCTCTGTATTTGCTATCTAAGAGACCCACAGTCAGTGCAGCATTTACTTAGACTCAGAATTTGAGATACCACAATAACATAAGTTTGTAGAACAGCACTGGGTTTGTTTTTAAACCATGCCCCTGGCAATGTTGAGTTGAATAGAATCAATGTTCACATGCAGTCTAAAAGAATGTTTTTTCAGATTGAGGATGCGGGATTGTGAAAAAAAAAAAAAAAAAGACTGTTTTGAAAGATTTTGAAAGAAAACCTGCACTAATTAAAAAGATGGGCAATACTAAAATGAAACAATGAGTTCATTATGAAGTCAATATCATCAAGATAATTTTCCTTTCTTAAAGTTTAAGTGTCCCTTGAACTTCCTTAAGCATTATTTAAAGTCTGTCCACTTCTGAGTGGGGCCAGTAATTCTTCTGAATAATTACATTCAACTTCTGTATTTTAGCAGGTAATCTTAATTTCATGGGAGTAATCTACTAAATACAATTACGCATTTCTGAAAGTTACAGTGACTTTGAATTCAGGAACAGCACTGACAAAGCTAGCTTTAAACCTAACTTTTAACTGAGTTTATGAATTAACCTGCAACTATTTAAAAGAACTGACTTACACTTTTTTTTTTTTTAAATGAAGAGTATGTGATTCCATACCTTGTTTTTGAAGTAAACCTCAATTGGTAAAATGAAACCAGCATACCCCGATTCTTCAACTTTGTAGGGTGGATCCTTGCACACTGAAACAAAGAGGAAAAACCTGTATTTAACCCAGAAAAGCATGTGAGAAAATAAGCTGTGACTATAGTTCTATGGCAGCACCATTACAAAATTGCACATACACAGTAGGATGTATGTCTGCACAACTCAACATGAATTTTGCAAACAAATTGTCCCTGCATGTATACCACCGACAGTTTAGGGATAGCAAATTGGGGTTTTTTTTGGTTTGTTTGTTTGTTTTTTTGGTTTTTTTTTTTTTCCTCAATCCTTTGAGACTGCTAAAGGAGAACCATCCAGGACTTCAACACCAGGTGGACCTGCTGAGTACCCACAATGGCTACCTTGGCACTGCAGCCAAGGCTTGTTCTGGGAATGGAAAATATATAGGATTCCACGCTGAGAAAGTTAAACGTATAGAGGGCAGGAGAACTGCCATTCATGTATTCATTATCTAATACTAATAAATGTAATTTAAAATAAATTAATTGAATTAGAACCAATGCTAATAACATTGACTATTACTGGGGAGAGGGAGGACACAACACAACATTCCAATATATAGTGCAGAACCTCAGGAAGGTTAGCTATTGTATTATGTTAAAACAGTATCCAGGTTTACCCGATAGGATTCAGACTTCTTTAACATGACAGTGAGTATTACCATCTCCAGTATACAATCTTTTCCTTCAAGTTTTCAGTTTAATGCAAGGGCTCTTAGTTAAAAGAAGTCCCCATAGTATTGAACACGAGCTCTCTGAAGAAAGTGAGACTAGCCTGCCGACTCCAGCCAGTGACAAAAAGCAGGTTGTTAGAGAACTTGGAAGAGAAGACACCTTTTCCTTCTCCTCTTTGGCTGTGTGATAAACTCATTACAGAATTCATGCCCAAATAACACATAAGCACAAACGTAGTCTGAGCTTGAGAAACCATGTGTGCCCTACAGCATTAATTCAGATGCTTCCAAATGCTGCACTGATATGTATGTCATATGCACTACAATCTCAATGACAGTTTCTCTACTTTAGATGGGTAGAATGATGCAATTCACATACAAACAGTTGACTTCTTCAGAAAGATTTGCTCAAGCTCTATCAATCTTGCCAACCAAAAGAAAATTCAGACTCCCATCATGTGCTAGGATGATGCTCTTTTCAGAATTGCCTGGTAGCTGCTCACTACACTGTATTAGGTCCAACTTGACCTATACTTTACCAAAAGCATGTCTTGCAATCAACTGTGGAGGGCCTGAATACCAAAATTATTATTTTTAGCAAAGCACAACAGATGGGCACTGACCACCATCTATCATCCCGAAAACATGACGACTCCCATCAGACACATCCAGGAATATAACCACTGCTACATTCTCAATACTATAACCAGTACATCAGCTTTCTGAGGAGATGCAAGCTTGATTCATGCTCAAATAAATGAATACAGCAGAATTTTTTCATACTGCCTTGACAGTCTCCTCTTGCTCTGCTAGCAGCAAACCCACACAGGGACTTCAAGGATGAGGAAGATTCCAAGTCCTTGCTCACCTACTGCAGGTGGCTATCACTGCCCAGTTCAGTTCATGCAATCAATGGAAAGGGATAAGGATGACAAAGCCGGCGCAAAAATAAATTGCTTTTCCAGACTCTTCTGCAACACTGTCCTCTTGCAGCTACAGAACTTAGTTTGTTTTGCTTGGCAGGAAAAAAAGAGGACCTGTAGTTTATAAAGTGGGTTTTGAAAGACTTTGAAGAAAAGCATTAAGACAATAGGTCAAGTCTGAGAGGTGGTTTCAGACATACAAAGCCTTTTAGCTGGAAACTGAGCATTTGGTGTTAGAACCTCCCAGAAGTAGCATTTCACCTTATACTGACATGTCTTCCCTCAAGAGGGCTTACCATCATTTGAAAAATGTAATAGTCCTAGTTAAGCACAGTAACAAGTTACAGTAATACATACTGATAGCTTTTTCAGTCAACAACAGATGAACCTTCCTGTTTCTCCTCTGCATTCAGAAGACAACTTGAGAAAATCTTCCTGGTTTTATTTGAATGGCCATGTGGGGTTCAGAAGACTGAAGTCCACTTATATAAAAACAGGGAAAGATTATACAGCAAGTATTTATCCAGACACATCCGGAAACATAGAAACTTTGGAAACTGTAATAATACGTTAACTATTACAGAGATTTTAGGCTCCATTACATGACAAGTCACAAATCACCTTTTTTTTGAAGAATAAATATCACATCAGCTTCTTCCTGAGAACTTAATTGGTGCAGAAAACACTGTCAGCATAACTATTTTTTATTCTCTCCCTCAAATCTCTCTCCTTCCAGATTTACACAGCTGTTAGTTATGCTGAATAGTACCTTGACAAAGTTTCACATTACAGTTCTGAAAACAAAGTCTGTTACACTTGCAGGTTTTACTGAAACTTGGGTGATGGGATAAAAAACACTTCATCACAAGGAAACTCCTTTGGGTGCCTTCCCAAACTGAAAGATGGCCTTTTAATGGAAGGAAAATTCTATAATCTCATGAATGAAACCTTCCTGGAAAAAAAAAGTGACTGAACAAAGCTCCATGCTATTGCATATGCGTAGACTGCTACCAAAATGAAAGCTATTACATTTTCGTCACCTTTCTTGCAGAAGCCACTATTACATGCACTGGGAGAAACAGCATCTTTGTGCACCCTGAACCAGTACCCACTGGCATAAGCTCTTTTTGTTTCATTGAACTGTTTCAAGTAGTAACCAGGGCTGCAATGACGTGTGCTTTAGCCGAGCCAACAGGCAACCATCCTAGCAAGGTTTGAGTGGAGAAAAGAAAGGTGGCAAGAGTTAGGTAAGCCACAGAAAAGGTAGAGAGAAAAAAAAACAAATGGGGGGGGAGGGGGAACCCTGTAGTAGAGAAGGAAAAGAGAAACAAAAGCAAATTGCAAGTATAGACCAACAGAGCAAAACTAACACCAGAAACTAGGAAGGAGTGATTCTGAAGAAAGAAGTACCTGGAAACCCTAACACACTTCTCAAAGCTCATTAAAAAAAAGCAGCTACACTAGACCAGGTAGATAAGCAGAAAACACTACCCTGCTGCAGACAAACAAACGATTCCCTCCCCATCCAGAGGGACAGCCATTTCCCCAATGACTTCTCCTCTCCTTTGAAGTGGCACCTACAAATGCATTTCAAAAGATAAGCAAAGCCTCTTGCAAAACGTTATCCCTAAGACCTAATCATTTTGGTCATGTTTTTTCCTACAGAAACAGCTTGAGTGATCATAGTGCTTTTCCTCCCTCTCTCCTCTATCATTTGACTAGGTGGTCCAACTTCAAGACAGGCTCTACAACAATTAAAGCTCTACAGATTCCTACAGATCTGGTGAAAAATTAGTGCCTGCACTGAGAAGGCAGTTCCAGAGAACATCTTTGCTGAAATGCAGGGAGAAGCAGCCTGTAGTATACAGAATTACAAACCAGTTATAAGGCAGTGTCTCTTCTCATGAGAACTGTGGGGCTAGGAGAAGAGAAATAATAGAGAAAAACAAAACTATGCAGATTTCTTCAGGTGCACCGGAATAAGGTGGGGTTTTTGTTGCCTGTGTAAGGCAAGATAAGAAGTTCATGATACTATACTGTTACTATATCTTTTTCAGAATGCAGGATCATTTCTCTTCTTCCATAAATGAAAGCTTTTAATCTTAGGTATTTGCAAATACATTTGCTAAACACAGATAGACCAGCCCCCCCCCAGCAATTTTAGGTGCAATTTTGAAACAAAAATAGGAGTTTATGCAACACAATTATACAGCTGAACTCCATCCCTTCTGTTTATCATGCTTTATTGTACTTTGGGATGAACATTGGTGTAACAAGTAGTAACATTGGTACGTTTGAGGCCAAAGAAGGGAACTTAGACCAAACATGGCTCTAACTATAGCAAAAGCTGTTCAAATATTGCATAGGAGCTTGAATTTATGTGAAACTAAAGACTATGCAAGCCGTTAAGGATGGGGAGAAGAGAAGGTGAAGAAGCTAGAGCAAAAAGGCTCAGGTCCCAAGACAAGAAGTATTTGTCATAGGTGGAATGACATTTTTCCATAACACGGGGGAAGCATACAAATGTACACTCACATGCAACTGCACAGGTACTGACATCCAGTACTGGACATACGTGTACATACTGTATATATGACCATACTATATACCTACAGTATATGGCCACTTAACTTCTCTTGATACAGGGCTATTTACACACTCGGCTGCAGTCCTAGCTGTATTACAAACACTTCATAAACAAGAGGAAAATTCAGAAGCATATTAGCTATGCTGATCCATTCATTTTGACCAGCCTTCCCATACGTACAAGTGCAGCAATTCACAGCTGATAAAAATTATTGAAATGCTCCTCAAACAAAACATGCCTTCCAGAGACCAAAGCTGCAAGATATCAGTGTGTATCTTTTAATGAAAACACCATAACATTATCAGTACTAACACACAATTCTTTTAACAAGGATTTCTTCTCCATAAAATCTCAGTATCTATTTTTTTAAAACTGCCTATTATACTCATTCTACACATA
Organism: Butorides virescens; assembly: GCA_017310255.1. Classification (NCBI taxonomy): domain Eukaryota; kingdom Metazoa; phylum Chordata; class Aves; order Pelecaniformes; family Ardeidae; genus Butorides; species Butorides virescens. The sequence goes on from JADKXX010000398.1 coordinate 192,319, forward strand.
AGAAAGAGATGTGAATGTTCAATTCTTACATCAATGCAGTCTACAAGTAAATTCTGTTTATAATGCCAGCATAATGACATACCCAAGATCACAACAAGCCAGGACAGGAATTTAAGAGTTGTAGATTATCTGTCCCCTATTTAGCAGGAAATAGGCGTTCTCTACAGTTCACATAAATGGCTTAAAACATTCATCTCAAATACTTTGCTTCTTTATACCACAAGCGAAGCACTGATTTTTCTTTTGTTGTGTTCATCACGCATGCATTCCCACGTGTTGCATCAGACATTAACTGACATCTAAGGAATAGACGCAAATCAAGCCATGATGATGCACTTTAGTAACAGTGACCACACTGAGGCCTTTGGAGATAACAATAACAAAATTCTAGTAACAGCTATCCTTTTTAAAAACTTAGAGATTCATTTGCCACTCCGACACTGTTAAACGCTTCATTTGAATTGATTTTTTCTTTATTAAAAATGCAGTCAGAAAGAGTAAGGAAAGGCAAAAGTTCTTTTAAGGCAGATGCTGACAACAACATCAGGACCATGCAGAATAACGACTGTAACAACTGACATATATTTTGTGCACCTTGCAGGATGCACCAAGTGGGTGCTTGGAGGAAGTGGAGCCTTCTGATAGAGAACTAGTTTAATCATAACTTTTTTGTACTGGTATTTTATAGATTCTTGCCTATAATTTGCTCATATCAGTCGCCCTTCAACCTTCCCTCTATTCATCACCTCCTTTATTAAAAGAAGTCTTACAACAAAGGGGTGGCACTCACTTTCAGAGAAAGGCAGATTGTGGTACCAAATCCCTCCTGCAGTAAGAAGACAGCTTTAAATAAGTAGCTGTGATTTCTAGAAAAGCTCTTTGACTCTGCTACTCAGTAGCTCACCTTCCCAGTTGGTTGGGAAGGTGAAAAGAAAGCCAGGAAAAGAATGGGTTTGTCATGCCTTACCTTCAGGCACACCTCAGCTATTAATACCAACAAATTGCTAGGCAGGTTCAAACAAAAGCTAGTAAAAATTACTAAATTGAGCATAAAGTTACACTGTTGAAATTCACACAATTTATTTTTCAGCTTTGCTGAAACGGGAGAAGAGGGGGAGAGGGTTCAAAAGCTCCAATTCACATGCCAGATTCTGGAGCTGTACTGGCTGGCAGAAAATTATCCACTAGACCTTGAAATGATGTATTAAACCATGTTTTCCCACCCCTTCCAGGATTTCCAGCAGGAGGAGCGCTTCTCCTGACTGCCCCACCATACACAGACATCAAAAGACCCTCAGGCACCTGCAAGCTTTCTAACTTCAGTACACATCCCCAGATGGTGCAGACACCCCTCCTCTTGAATCAAGGACACAAAGCTATTTATCTATATTCTGCACTCCACACACAAACAACAATCCTTAATGAGACATACCGAAGTTACTGGAGATGTCTAAGACAATTCAGTTTGTGCCTCCCATCCCTTCTGTCTGCTCCCTCAGCTTTCCTCCAGATAAGATGGGAATGAGAGAAAGAAGGGGGGTGGTGGTGGTGGTGTGTATTTTTAAACTAGAGTTTTTCCTACACTACATTTCACCTTTTAATTCCAGGTAGTGGTTTGGTTTGGTTTTTTTCTCCCAATAGGAGTGGTTCTCAAAAATACTTAAAAAAATATGTATTTCTCTCTCAGGTATCAATGGATCAGAGTAAATAACTTCCAGAAAGTACCTGGTCTAGAAGTCTTCTTTAGAAAAGCATGGCACTGAAGCAAAGAAAAACCCCTGAACAGGAAAGATCCTTAAGAACTGACCTGCAGCTAAGGCTATCTTGGTTATTAACTGCATACTTCATCCTGTTCAATAAAAAGACTTGCATAGAGAGTATTTTTTCTTAACACCTAGACAGACACTTGAGAAAGACAAATAAATATCTATCTAGCTCTCTACTTTAACTTCATTATGCTATGCAAAGATCAAACTCGGAACAAATATTTTCAGAGCTATCAAAATTACTCTGTATTCCAGGGATGCCATATTTGTGTCAGTTTTTCTGTTGAGCAGCAAGCCAAGGCTAAGAATTTTTCCATCACACCTCTCAGTTCTTTGTGTTTATTTTATATCATTAATAATCAAGTAGATATAATTTCCTTTATTTGTAAGGCTTTTCATTCTATGGAGCCCATACAGTAACTTAGAAATATATGATCAAGCATTTCTCTTATAAAGAACAGCGTTACATAAAATCTGTGTTTGCTTCAGCCTTGAGAAGGTAAGCCTCCCCATCTGGGAACGCTTAAGACCAGAAAAACTGGTTGCTGCCTTATGCTCAAAGTTCGTACAAACCTTTCCATTGCATTAAGAGACAAGAGCTGAGAATCCGTGCCTGTAATGCTGTCTCGTAGAACTTCTATGAAAATTCAGTAGCAAAGAACAAAATCTGCCTCTGCACTCACCATTCATCATAATTCTAGCTGCCTTACGACGTTTAAAAAGAAACCCAGAAGTAGCTCCAGTAACAAAAGCAAGTGGACTTCTAAATGGCCAGAACAGCTTCTGGAGTGCATCAGCACTCTCCAGAAAAACCAAGTAACAAAGAACTTCTCTTCGCAGAAGATGAAATGAAGTATTTAGAAGTATGAAACAGAGATAAGGTATTCAGTTACTGTTCACAATGAATACAGAGTTTGTATTTGAAATAATATTAACTACTATCTAAGAGAAAGACAGTAATTCAATGGAGTTAGTACATCCTTATTATTTCTCTGTTGCATTAGCATTTTACACTTGGAGGAACAATACTCATTATATATATATATCTTTATTGCCCTTTGAAGCTTGCAGACAGGCTGCATTATATTTTAACTTAGGTCAGCAGGAAACTACTGCTTACATAAGTATTTCAGTATTAATTGCAATGTTTCTTTCCTCATATTAAATATATGGAAAACTGGAAAAAAAAACGATTTTGCTTCTGTGGTCTACCTGATAGTCTTCCTGATGCTGTTTAGAGGAGCCGTATACAAGATCTCACGTTTAATTAATACCATACATTAGCAAATGGGAAAATCCAATAAAGTATGCTATCCTAATTTAAGCAAAACATTGACATATTAATACGATATGAACTTAAAACTACAGAAGGGTACCGCTAAGGCTGGAACAGGGCACTGCATGAATGTGCCTGCTTTTTCTGGCTTTCACTTAGTATTACTTGTGTAACAGACCAACACAGAGCTCTACAACCAAAAATACCCTGAAGTATAAAGATTTGAAGTTGGTGTGCAAACACATTTGTAATTAATGTGATGTAATTATATGCTCCAGGCATAAACACAGCTTAAGAGCTGTGCTTGCATGCAGGTAATGCAGACAATGTGTATGTTGCTATGCAGGTAACAATCCCTGTTCAGCTGTTTGACATCCTGAGGGACAAGAAAAGGAGAACAGTTAACCAGGTGAGGCTAACGATGAGTGAATTATAAAAAAGGGGCATAAAAAACTTAAGATTTTCTTCAAACAGAAATAATTAAAATTGCAATGCTGTTTCTGACCATTATAGCACATCTACAGCTTTATTTTTATGCCTAAGAGAGGCACAATACATTAGTTCCAGAAAGCCAACAACAGATTTATCTCTTCTCAAACTCTGCAGCCCTACCTACTATGTAGCTGACAAACTCTCCTTTGTATGCAGAACAGAAGAGGGATGGGAGAGAAATATAGATTGGTCTTAAAAGCAGAAAATCTTCAAAGTGGCACACGGTCTAATCCTGAATAATGCGTTTTGTTCTAGGCCAATTCCAGCATGAAGTGAACAATTACTTTCAAAAGCTCCTGACATTAAAAAAAATGCCACATTCACAAGGATGCATTTGCACTACTAATCTGCTGGTGATCTGTAAAACAGTAACAAAATAATGTGACCACGCTGTCCAAATACACATTTGAAAGATCGTGGCCAGGGTTTTGTCTAAGAAAGCAAACTGCTTCCTGAGGCATGAAAACCATTCATCTCAACTCTGCTCTCTTAATGTCAGGAAAAAAAGTGGACAAAATTGTGTTTGCAAACTGGTCTTTTTCTTTAAAAAAACCCAAACAAATCAGAAAGCTATTGACTGAAACAGTTGTAATGTGGTATTTGTTTATATATTATAAAATAAAACCATTTTGTCTATAAACCCTAGCCTGTAGCTGTTCCTGAGAGAAGAATCATAGAGCATTGTTTCCAGTTTTCCCATAAGTGACATCTTAGTAATTCTACTGTTGAGTTGCAAGCATTGTGTAATAAGTAAATAATTTTATTGATAATTCTGGATGAACATTTTTGGGAGTCTTGACTCTTAGTTCTGCAGATCTGTAAAAAGTGAAGTGTTTCCTAATAGACCTTAACATATGCAAAGTTCTAACATTCATTTTTGCTACCAAATTTCCCAAACTTCTGCTTCAGTGTTTAAATAGCATTATCACATGAAAAATATTTTTGGAATCACTGGCAAAGGCAAGTTTGGTTTTGTGAAGAATTATGCCACACTCCTAAACAATGTGTTCTGCTTCCACGAAATTATTTTCAAAGCACTTCAAAGACTATGTCATGGAACAGGGAAGTGTTTCAAAAGTGTTTTAAAGTGACAAAAGTATCATTACAAAGTTATCCTGTGGAAAAAATTTATTTTTTTGAAAACTAAAGAGTACTTAATCTGCATAATAGACAGATTTTGTATGACTGTATAGTATGCTAATATGTTTAAAGCTGTGTACAGACAAATAAGCTGTATCAATAAAAACATCTGAGTTAATCCTCAAAAGTTTAAGAAGTGGCACGTAATGCACTTTTTAAAAATCTATAGTCTCTGATTGGTTTTTGTACCTCATTCCTCGAAACATTGTTTTTTATCTCTTCTCCTCTTGGTAGCTTTTATTGCCAAGGTATTGAAGGTTGGTTATTTCTTAATTTTCACCACTGAATGGTCTTATTTTACTCTGTCAATCTTCCCAATACAAATTATTTGAATTTTGGTTGTCATTCCACCTTCAAGTTGATCAAACAGGAATCCAGTCACACTGTACCAGTCTCAAAACAACTGTTGACTATCTCTGAAGTTTGATGGTATGTTTGAAGAGCAAGCTCCATGTCTTTGGACTTCAACTAGGACATTGTCTATATGGCAGGTATTTAAAATATTTCCAGGAGAAAACTCACGCGTCCCTATATTTCTTCAACAGCTCTTTAATTCATCTCATTAAATGATGCATCAATTTGAAATAAGAAAAGGTCAAATGAGAGGTGGCTGCTTGGACATTTACTTGCTAAAATGACAATTAAAATTACCCTTGACAGATTTTCTAGGTCAGATTTTGTTCCCTCAAAACAAGTCAGGCCTTGTTTACTTTATTACAGTTGCACTACATCAGCTCAATTGTGATTCTGAAGTTTAAATAACCCAGGGCTGAGCAAAACATGAAAATTCTTCTCAATTTCAACACAGGTTATTCCTTGCCAGATTTAAACTGCAATTAACATAAGGAAACATTGAATTAATGAGATACGGGTTTGTACTGAACACTGTGTTCTCACTTGTATCAATCCAATTGGACTTCAAACCTACTCAACAACATAGTTACACATTCAGACAAAGCCTAACCAGCCACAGAAAATATGAAAACAGTAAACAGCTTAGGGAAAAAGACTTCAGAACACCTTTTCCAAACCATCACTTGACCTTCTGAATCTGAACTCTTGATTGCTTCAACTCTAATCTTTTCCTTTGCTCATAGCAATGTATTTTTCTTCTCTTGGTATTCCTCCAGCACATGTTTTCTTTAGGTACTTTATTTGATTAAATAACAGCATGAAAAACAGAAAACATAAATAAGTGAGTGTAAACACCTCTAACAAAAATTGAAGTGCATGACACTGGCCAGACATGCAGGAAACAAGAATCTTATACCACTATTATTTCATTAGTGGTCATGACTCAAAAAGACTGCAGAGGAACAGAAACTTTACACTCTTCTTCAGTTTTGATGAAAGGAATATAATGATTTACTTTGGGTAAAGTAAAGCAATTCAAACCTGCAAAGTTATGTATGCCTGATAATAATTTGCTTCACCCTAGCAACACATCCCCCAGTTAACACTCATTTATAATTCTAGAATTAGGAGTCCTCATTGCCTAGAGGACATTAAATTAGTCAAAATGGAAATCAGTATTTGAGACTAACATATCAGCTGCTTTCAAAGGAGTCAAGCCCACAACTTCCTTGTATCAAAGCAGACTTCCTTGCTTGGACATAATTTATCCAAAACATTACTTCCCGTAGTAGATTTGACTGACAATAACTGCACAAGCGTGTTTAATTCTGGGGGTTCCTTAGCTTTCTTATTTTTGATTTGTTGATTGTCTTTGCTGTGTTTTGTTTTTTTAAACTAGCAATTGCAGTGGGAAATTGCTTGAATAGATACAATCTTAGATTTTGTTCCCAGTCTGATCTTCACAGGTTTAAAGAAACAACACCCCTATGTACAGTGTGCAGGCAATCCACTGTTAAATTAAGATACAAAAAGAGAAAGGGAAGCACTTCTAGAAATGTAGCCAAATCAGAGCAAAACTCTAAGCAAGCTTCCCCACTCATTTTTCTGTGTGTTTTCAGCAGGACAAGTCTTTCTGCCAGTCAGATGTTTTAAAAATATCATGCTATATCAAAGACAGGTGATGTTTGTTTCTAAATTCAAGATGTTCCTATTAATTTCCTTTCAACCAGCAAAGCATGAAACCAGGCCAAACAGCAGGTGCAAGTTTGACTGCCTCATTTTTATGGCATCTGCTTGCTTGTCTGTCTTTAAAATTGCCTTTCAACCTAAGCTAGAACTCCCAGGCTAGATAACAAATCAGGAAAATGGCCTTCTAAAACACCTCCCCCTTCCACCTTTTTTTTTGTTCTTCTTTTAACATGGTGTTCAGCTGCAATTTACCACAGCTCCGCTGCAGGTAGGTTACACAAGAGCCTTTTGGAGACTAATACAGGTTAGCAGCCATCAGTGAACATCTCAACCCAAGGACGGCAACCCGTAAGTGCCGTTACAGATGTAAGATCTCTGCCTCTTCATATGCATGGTAAGGAGGCTACAACTTGTGGCTGAAAAGCACACATCCTTGTTCAGGGCAAACAGAAAAGAAGGATGGAACAGACAATGGCAGAAAAGCCTCATTTGCCCCCAAAGTTGGCCAAGCAGCACCACAAGCTGTGGGCTGTGGCTTTAAGGGTGCAGGCACTGGAAGGGGGGTCCCACTGTGCAGATGCTGCTCTGCCCTACCCATCCCCTTGAAGGACCACTCTGCATCTGCTGTAAACCCGCATATGTCCCAGCGCTTCTCATCCAAGGTACAGCTCATCATGAGTGGGGGTTGATCCTCTGTGGCCCCATGTCCTCCCCTGCATCAGCAGAAATACCCGCCTCCCCCCAGCCCAGGCCCACGTCCAGGACCCCCTCCTTGCTCCACACTACCCAGAAGCACTCATGCGTTCCCCATTGCTTCCCTGCCACCAGCCCTATTAAGGGCTACTTCTAATTACTTTGTCATCTGAGATAAATGAACACCATAACAAAAACAAAAAAACCCACCAAACTTTTTCTTCAGTAACAAGGCCATAGTATCAGAAATGTGCCCATCCATGGCCTCATGCCAAATGAGCACTGAAGAACCCTCCCCACACACATAATCCAACATACTACAAAGAAAATACTAACAATAATAAAGTTGAAGCTGTGAAGACTCTCAGTGTTCTGAAGTAAAAAATCCTGAGGCAAAGCCAGCAACACATGCCAGTACAAGCCCTGCAGCTGAAGGGTTCAGCGAACCATGAGGTGGAGCGGGGCAAGGAGAAGGCTTTCGTTCCAGCACCTAACTTCCACCTCCATCGTCAGGAACTGATTGCTGTTCATAGCAACACTCCAGCCACATGCTTCAGAAACTAAAAATACTTCTGTGGCTGTTTGCCAAGATACTGCATGTCAATATGCGGTAGCATTTAGACAGGCTGAGATTACAGGAAACGCTGAAGGAGACGGAACAAATCAGTCACACAGTTGTCACCTGTAGGAGTGGATAAACAGGCTTTCAGTGGATTTTGAGGTATGAGAGACACACACTCAGATCTCTGCTATTTAATAATGATTCACTTTTAAGAGTCCTCCAAGCACAACCTAGTTAACGCAATTAAAAGGAGGACTAGGAGAAGTAATGAAAGGACAGGTATTGAAAACATACATAGCAACCCCCCTATTTTTAGAACTCACTACTATCTTCCAAAGTGTCCTGAAGTTACTTTATGAAGAATATTTACTTATGTACACAAAAGACAGCATGATAAAAAAAATTAAGCTGTATTATGGCCCATGTAAGAGTAGAAACTGAACATTCTTGATTCTCCCCAGCTGTTTACATTCCCCTTAGGACAGCACAAAAGATCACACCACCTTCTACTCCAGGGTAGACTTTGGGGAAAGGAAAAGTTAGCAGCCCCTTTTCCTTGCAGGAAACATTTGCTTCAGTTAAGGGCAAAAGTAAAGACAGACAGACTGGAAATAACACTCTGAGCAAAAAGCACCCCATCTAAATCAATTTTTCTTTCAAGATCACAAGCAACACCGCAAGCACAAGACACAGTTAAGCTTTCCCACAGATAAAGTCTAAATACTTAAGACACCAGAGACAAGAGTGAAGGATAGTAGGGATGTCCACTTCACAGGCAGAGGAATAAGGTACACACAGGAAGAGAATAGCCCAGTAATACAGAACACAGGTGGCAAAGTCAGTCTAAAAAGAAGCCTAAATCTCAGACACAGAGTCACAATGGCACAGCCAACTCTTACTTGAAGACTTCAGAACCAAGAAAAACATCAGACTGGGCTGGAGAAGTAGCACAGATAGATATAATATACTGCAGGACAAAGAAAATAACAACAAAAACCGAAAATCCATGAAACTGGGTGAATAGAGAACACTCAAACTAGACAGCATCCATAATTTTATTTATCAAACACATAGATCATTTTGACTTTCATGATTCTTGGTGAGATATTTTTCAATATAGGAGTGCTATTCACAACATTTATTATTGACTGGAAGGAGGGAAGGTAGCCTACTGGGAAGAAATCTTGATAAAAGAAAATTAGGTTAAGCTCCAACTGAGCACAATGAAGAAAACCAGATGATTTAACATAACTTCCTATACTTAACAAGGTAATAACAAATGGAAATCATTGTAGAGAGAAACATATAATATGAATTTTAAAAGGACACAATTTAAACTGTAATTACACTTCAAGTACCTATCACTTAGTACTATAACCTACTTATGAACATAAGTCAAGGCAATCTCAATATGAATCTGGTAAACTGGATGACCGGCTATTTCAGTTAATTATGTATCTGCTCTTCTGCAGAGTAACATAATTACTCTGGGTAACTGAATTGCTGTAACACTCATGAGGTTTTATCCGTTAAAAAACAGGACAGAAAATCAGGGAAAGCTGAGAAACCTTAAAGGAGCATTAAAAAACCAAACTGCAACACCACTGAGAAGAGTTAAAATAAATCTGTGACGTGCTTTGTTCAGATAACATAAATAGGATGTCCAATCATGTGCTCATAAATGCCACCAACACAGCTTCAACATACATGCAAAAACTAGCCATTTAAGACAATCCCAAACATGCATGCCCTTTCACAATGTGCTGCCTGAAGCCTTAGACTAACATAGGAGAATCATTTCTCTCAATTTTCAGCCCGAACACTCTCTCACCAAGAGATTCCCCAAACACTTCCCAGTAATAAGTACCAATTACTGTGACTTCAGAACACAGCAGTTACCTTAAGAGGACAGTGAGCAGTAAGTGCTGGTAAATACTGCATTGCAACTGTCAATCCTTTAAACCACCTAATCCATTTAAGCTCTGTTTACCATATCCATGCATGAACACAGAGCACTTGAGTATTTCAAACCTGTAATTACTTTCAGTGACATAATAAAGCCCCCCAAAATACACACAGTAGCTATAGGAAACATAAATAAAAGTGCAAGGGTATGAAAAAGATTTTTTAATGCCTCTGGGATCACGCCACTTTCAGAAAGCAGCATGTTACCAGCTTCAGCATCTTTCTAATTTTAGTCCCATCTTTGTAAGATGCTTCACAGCAGCAGTCCTGCAAAGCCAGTTGTCTGCAGCACTAAACACACTGTGCTTCAGACTTGGGACATCCCAGAATGGATTTGCAGATTTGAACATACAGTGGTAGCGGAGGCATTCTTCTCCACTGGATAAAGGTTAAAGCCTCTAGGCAACAGAGGCTGGTTTTGGCTGGAGTAGAGTTTTGGGCAGTACAAGGTTTGGCTGGGATAGAGTTACATTTCCTCATAGTAGTTTGTATGGGGCTATCAACAGATTCTTGTTACCTAGCCTTAATTTTCCTGCTGGAAACACATAGACCGTAAAGCTGTATGGTTTACATACAGCACACGTATGCCCTGGAAAAGACTAGCAACCTTAAACTTCTCAAGCAACAGATCTCTGGCTACAAAGTAGAGCATAAAAAACAAGAAGAGAAAACTCTGAATATGCCCGGGTAATCTCTAAACGTAGAGTAGTGAAACCAGTCTCACTAGATGAGTCCTTCAAAAAGCACCATATTCCACAAGGGAAATGGTTTCATTTTAATAATGGTCTCAGACCAAACTTTTAAAGTTGCAGTGCCTCTCCACAAGCCAATTCCTTTCTCTTCTACAAGTTTCCTCCCATGGTCTCATGCAGCAGAGCCCCAAAAGAGGAGGAACTGTCTGCAACCCTTTCCAGCGCAGCTGGAGTGACTTTGCATCTCACTGTATTCTGCAGTGCCTTTTCCTAAAGATACTGCAGAAGCCGTTTCTGTTTCTACATATATCCAACACAAACAAATACGTTTGCTGTTCACTACGAGCTTCTCAGCCTGCCTCACTCCTTCCCAAATCTATTTTCTAGGCATTTCCCTACAATCGTATCTCGCCAGTGTGAGTTTAGGTATTAGCTCATATTCAAGGTAAGACTTATTTTGTTATTTTCACCTATTTCCTCCCCTGCACCCACATGCTTTTCAAGTTATTTCTTCTGCTAATAATGTCCCTCCATTTAACAACATTTTCTAGTTCATTAGCAACCTGCTTACACCTGTGACACTGTTAAGGAGAGTGTTTTAAATAAGACACTATTCAGCATAAATCCCCTTAGATATTTCTGTTGAACAATACCACAAACCCAATATATTTCTGTATTTAACATCTTCATTTTGCTTGTGTGCCTACAAAAAACAGCCTTTGAAAGTGTTTATGTTCAAGCCTATTCCTTACTTGTAGAAAATACATATGCTTGCTAAGTTGAAGTGATAGATCTCATTATGTTAATGTAAATACCGTAACTATTGAATTACGCAGTTTTCACCTTCGTATCCTTACTGACTGCTTTTACAGTACAGTTTTCCAGGAACCCCCCAAGCTTTGTCTGCCAGTGACCTAAGAATTTGGCAGACACTTTGGGGTTTAGCTTCACCACAGTTAATTAAATGTATAATTTCCATGGAGCTACAGGAAAAAAACCAACCTTACACTTGTATATTGACCTGTATTGAACACTTTCTGCTCTTTTCTTGCCTCATCTCTCAGCCAACTCTCCTCCCAGACAAGTACAAGAATCCATACTCCTGCCTCCACCACTGCTGTTTCTTGTAGGAATGTAGGAACAGCCCCAAAAATGCAGCTACAACCCTTCTAAATGTTCAGATAGCCTTTGCCACTCCACAATGAACACTTCACAGCTGCCCATACATTTTACCCTTTTGAAAGCATACACAATTGTGTATGAAACATGATGTCTGGACTCCAACTCCATACATCCAACTCACCCAGGACACTAACCCTGCATTAAGATCCCCAATCTGAGGCTAAACAACCTTTGGTTTGTCTCTCCTATCTTCTTCCAGGGTCCCCCAGTTCCTTGAAACAATTGTTTTATACATGCATTGTGTTCAACATTTTTGGTCCCTCAGTTTGTGGCTGGGAGTTCAGGGGACATGGAATAAACTCTGTTCTGGTTGTCTCTCCTAGAACAGAGGTAGTGACTTAAAACACTGTTCTTTGGGAACACAGTGTAAAAGCTTTGCTAACATCCCACTTCCTGCCCTGGAAACAATTTCATTTAATAACTAAAGGAGACAGGAGTTACTTATTACAGATTTCTAAACAAACCCTTTATTTTTACTTTAATGCTTTGAACTAAGACAGGTCATTCATTTCGTGTTGTTTACTCCCAGGAGGCACAAAGAAGGATCTTTTTCCCCACACTTTTAAATGAGAATACCATAAAATAAAAATGGTGGAGCCAGTTATAGTTAGGCACCCAAACTACTGGGAAATAATTCGAACTAAGGGTTATGACTGGGAATCTCTTACCAAATTAAATTCATCTGGACTTTTTTGGCTATAATTCTCCTAGATATTTTTTTTTTTACTTGTGAGAAACATGTGGATATGGCATTACCAACAATTCTTCCTACCTCCCAATGCTCATCCTCTTTCTTTGACTGTGACTGTTCTTACCCTTAGTGAAGCTCTTGCTTTGTTTGCTTCCTTATAGATATTACTAATATTGACATGTTTTGAATAGGTGACACGTGTTCAAGCTGACATTCTCTAAAGAAGGGGCTCGTTTATCCTCTTAGTCCCAGCAGCAGTTAGCTGGCTTAATCAGAAAGCAAAGACAGATAGACAAACTGTGCTCACGCTTTTGTTCCACATTTCTTGTTACCACCCTGAGAGCAGAAATTCAGAAGAGCGGGATTCAAAATTTACTCTTCTGCCTCTGAGGGTGGTAGGAAAAGGACTACAGAGAAAGCATAGTCTGTTCATCCTTCCCTAGATCTGCTAAGGCCCATGCCGAGAAAAGTAACACGACAAGAAAGCAGCATGACTTTTTTGGGAGTTACAGAAAAAAGCTACACTGTCTTCGCCTCAAAAGTTTCACACAAGATAACAGATCTGAAATGTTGTTTCTTCCATTGCATTGTCAGACTGTGGCTAATGCAACAGGAGAACGATAGAAAAAAAAGAATTAAAGCCATTAAAGCTTAAATGCCCTATGTGAAGGAGAAGGAAGGTTTCTGCTTTGAGTAACTGCAACAAGCAGTTCTCAAAGCAGCAGGGTTACTTTGTCCAGATTTTATACAGGTGTGTGGCCTATATGCCTTGGGCATCTTCAGCTGTTCCCAAGGCTTCTCTCCAGGGATGTCTTCCAGCTTCTTGCCTAGCAGGGTAACCAGTTGGCCTCCCACATTTCTGAGCAGGAGTTAGCAAGTGCTGATGTGTGTCCAGGCTGATGGGTCAGGAAAAGGACCATAGGAAGAGGACAATATCAACCTCTGTGTTGCTTGTTTTCACTGGTGGCACTAATTTGGGTCTGTCCTCCCTTCCACAAGCAACCAATTTTCATAAAATATGGAAAAACTTAATGTCCTCCAGACTCCCATCTCTTTTGTCAAGTTTAGTTGAAACTGGTTGGCTTTCCTGAGGATACATAAAAAATGAGAAAATAGCCTTGGTCCTTAAGGAAAGCAGTAAGGCTTACGTGTTTCTTCTAGTCAGCCATGCTGGTTAAGATCCACTTATGCCTTGTTTATAGTATAAACTAAATTTTAATTCATCTGTTCCCAGTGAATTTGATCCCCTGCTTGTCTGCTCTTTGCTTACAGTAAAAATTCCTTTAACAAAGCATTTGTATTCTGATCATCTTATGAATTATGCTGTTTTGTCCTTCACAGTCTATAAAATACAATTTTCCCACAAGAGCCCCTAATACATACCATGTGTATCAGGATGAAATTCCCAGAGGCTAGTAGCTTATTCAACTTGCGAGAGCGTCCTTGGCACCTACGCATTCTTCCTTGGTTGAGTCAGTTGTTGCAGTAAATTAAGAATACATTTAACCCTTTGGACCTTGAAGTCAGGCCACAGCTAGAAAAATGCCTCTGTAGAAAAGCATGCAGACACTCATTTTTGTTACTCAGATATCCTTCAAGTGAAAGCTTCAGTCACTGGCAAATTTCGTACTGCAACATTGTATGACTAATTGCAGGAACAAAAATGATGCTAAGACATATTACATGAAAGAAGTTACGTGCCTTATGCAGTGTATTGTCCCGAACAGTCATTCTGATCTTTTAAGAAGTTTATTTGTTCATCTTCTCATCAGTAACACGACTAACAGTAGAAAGAAAGCTTCTGTCCAACTCAAGCTAATAGAAGCTTGAAATAGGAAGCTATTATTTAGCAGAGATTAACAAACTCCTTGTGGGAAACTTTAAAGTATTTCCTCCCCTGATGAAAATACACTGCTCTGCTGAATTCCGTGTGTTTTGTTTTCCCTAAGACAGTTTCTTAAGTCTACAGCACCCTAGACACTTAAGAATAACACAGGACCTCAAATACTTATTTTTGTGGGTTTGGATCACGAGCAAACTACGAGCAGCTCTCTGCACCTTAAGGACTTTCCATGACAGTATTTGCTGCTCTCTGTATTACCCCTCTTCTCTGTAGTACACAAATCATCATCATTTCTCCTTATCTGCAGATATCCCATTGAGTTCAGAGCCATCGCTGTTCTATTTTTAGGATCCAAAGTACAGCCTAGACTTCCTCTCTCTCTCCATAAGCTTCTCAATGTATACAGAATTTGTATCTTCAGCTTATTCAAACTAAGTTCTTTGCACTACAGGTCCTCATTTACTCTGAAATACTGTAGCTGCAGATATCCAGTGTAGGCATCTCAAACAAAATGAAGAGGCGCAAGTAATTTTGTTTTTCGGAACTGTTTTCTGAAGAAGCATAATTATCCCTGTCAACTTCATACTAAAGTCAAACCACCAAAACAAATGCTTGAGTTTAACTGTGTGACTCTCCCTTTAAATGTTTACATAACACTGCTTATGAAAAACAGCTCTACAACACAACCTGAGCTGGTGCATGTACTGAGGATCTTAATATTGGAGAGAAAAGTATGGAAATATGGTGGAGAATCAACTTAATAATGAGAAATAACTCTGTAAAACTTGATATTGTTGAACCTGTGGTCTAAAAGACACCAGAAAGTGATCTGAAGAAAAAACCCATATAAAAAAGGGTTTGCAGTCACATGAAATTTCACCCTTACAAGTGAACTAAAACTGAGGAAAACCCAAGAGCTGCAAAGAAACATTAAATTTCACTTAATTTTCATCCCATCAGTATAAACAAACAGGTTATTAGTAACATTTAGTGCCCTTAGGCAAGCATAGTCCAGCGTTGCTATTTTCTTTTACAGGAATTATCTAATTTTAGTTTAATTAATTACTGCTTGATAAGTAGTCCAGTGACTGTTTCATAAAATCCGACTTTGTAGAAGTATACAGGAGCACCAATTTAAAAAAACCAGCATACGTGAGCAGTGTTTCACCATAAGGATGACATTAATGTGGAATTTCATCACATTGTATTCAGCAGAACAGGAACTGGAAGCCAGTTTTAAACCACTTCAAGACAAATACAGTACTAACTTAGTTTACTTCAAAGTCTTTGACCAAGGAAGCTAGTATTATTGGCATCAGCTTAAAGAGGATTCAGTGCGGTGAAGCACCTTGTTCTAAGTCACCTACCAAATCAGTGGCAGAGACAAGAACAGATGCAAGGGCTGCTGACTGCCACTAAGACATGGCTCTATCCACAAAAAACTTCCCTTTTGCTAGACCTTAGGAAGTCAAACTTGAATGTGGCCTCACATTCAATATTCCCAAAAGGCACAAAGTAAGTCAACAAAAAACAAACAGATCTTTTACACGCATCTGCCCCTAAGCTGCTTTGAGCATAACATGCCTTCTAGGCAACAGTTACCTGACGTTTTGTACACCACTCTTTTCAAAGTGAGCTTAAAATTCTGAGCTAACAGTTGGGGATGTATCACACAGCCATAGACATATTTTGTCAGCATTATTAAGCATCAGTGGTAAACTGTAATGATTTATGGAAACAGCTGATTTATATGAGATGATTCTCTCAACTAAAAGGTGACCAGCCTACTCTCCCAGTAAGATAAGCTTTCTTTTTTAAAATCTAAAACCAGGGAGCACTTTAAAAATAATCACAAAGTGTTTTGATTGTCAGTTCTCTGAGCAGCACCGAATTTGTCTTGTTACTAAAACAACAAATGAAAGACAATGAAGCATTAACTTTAAGAAGCAGACGACAGCAAATTCAATATGTGCTTAAATCACAGCACAAGACCTGCAGTTATCAACAGACAATTAGCAGCAATGGAAGGAGGCCATACTCAATAGAGATATTACAGTTAGGTGTGGTTATACACACATTACACAGCGTTAAGTGGCAGAAAGCATTTAGCTTTCTCCAAAATGTAACAGCACCAGAGATTACCAACAGATTTCCTACCTAGTTTGTTTGAGCAATGTATCAAAATAGTGACAGCTTTGTTTCTAAGTAAAATTTATTTGCAAGTTTTCCTAAAAAGCTATTTGCTTATATATTCTTATATGGTAAAGTATGTTTTCCTACAAATAAAGAAACTTCCAAGCTCTTGATACAAGTATTGAAGGGGAAGCCTTTAACAGGATTTTGCATAGTTGTCTTTGCTGGGGTGAATTGCATTTGTACAGGATAAAGTCATCCCAACGCAACTTTACATTGGTTCTTACTAACAGATGGGAGAGAGACGTGGAACTAAAAATGTACTGGGAAGCAGTCTGTAATCAGGATCTGCAAGCAGAAAGCTAGTATGGTTAAGTGAAAGCTGAAGTATCAGTTAACAACTTTCCATTCATCTTGATTATTTTATAGAGAGTAGTCACTCATACTGAAGAAGCCTCGTCTTTCTATTCAAAACAGTTGTTCTGTGCAATTTGCAGAAGTATTATTTTCAGTGTTTCATACTTTGAGGGGGTTAATGCATATCAAAGCAATCATCTGTCACAAGGGCAGATCAGACAAATGAGAAGCTTTACATTTTGCCATCAATATCCACATATTGTACCCAACATGAAAGACAGTAAGTGGGTCAGTGTAACTGCTTTAAATAGCTTGTATTGCAAGGTGCTGAAAATAGCACAACTGAGCAATGATCCTAAAAGCAGAGCACAGTCAAAAACTGAAAAGCATCTCCTTTAGGAAAGGACCACACACTTTATTGTCTTATCAAAGAGCTAGAATTACTGCTGCCTTCATAGTTTAGGTGATTATAACATACTTTCAGAAATTTTCCATTTTGCAATTACAACATCAGCATTGCTGGGAGGGTTAAACAAGCTGCAGCAAAACCCAGCAAGGTCAAGGCGTATGATGTTTACTTCCCCTCATTTCCAGCCTGCAGTAAAAGGTTCCTAAAAGAAGTAGTTTCTTCCCTGATTTCCATCCTACAGCTTTGCCCATGTAATTCTAGTTCTTTGGTTTTACTGTTGGAAGTTGACTAGTCTTTATGTGCCATAAGTACTATTGCTGCAAATTCACTGCTGGCTCACTTGTAAAAACTTGATTCTGTTAAAGCATCCCTGACCCTTCCTTCCCTCACTCACTTTCATAAATACCCCAAACTTTCACTATCTCAAGCTTCAAAGCAAAACTGATGTTCAAATGTTTTTTGCAATATTTTCTCATTTTCTGCAATCATACCTGCATGTGCTACTGTCTGCACAGAGAAAGGTGTCTACACCATGGAAGTGTAGATTCTTTCTGCCACACATTTTAAAGTCCTTGCATGTGAATAGCATACTTATGCTGGAGTAGCAAGTGGATACAAAGTTTGGTATTATCTCATGACTGTGCTAGTCTAACTTTTATATTTAAAAGCACAGAGAAGAGAAAATTCACTGACAGCTTGGGGGTATCTCAACAATAGCAGATTTGGTTTTGCCTACCCAAAAGCATTCAGCTATGGCTTTTCAATTTTTCTTCTAGAAGTCATACTTGCCATAGGATGTAATCCTTGCCTCCTACAAACAGCTGCTAATGACAACCATCTTTATACACATCCAAAGCAACCCATTTTCCACTTATAGGGAAGACTGCAGAAGGCAGGCTCCCAAGATCTCATTCACCTTCCTGCAGAATTTAGCTCATGTTGTACCTTTCTACAAAACACTGGTGCTCAGTGAAGAACTGTTCCTCTACCATGCATTTGGTCCAAACTGTCTTAACTGGCACTACAGTTTCTATCTACAAGGCCTCCAAATAAAGAAAAGCTCATCTTTCAGAGATACAAGAGAAGCCCGCAATTAATTAGCACAACAACACTGGAGGTTATCCCCTGCGAGTTCTATAACTAGCTCAGTTCGAAAGAGCTTCTTTGTTTCTCTAACATAAAAAAAAAAAATCAAATATCTATGTTACTAGCACTTTCAGTTTGCTCGCTTATAAAATTCACAGAGTGTGCGTGCAGGCAAGAGGAAGAGTTATTAATCTGTTGGTCTTGTATCTGTGTGACATTTTCTATTGTTTTTTCCTAGTTAATACTGCTTGTTGTACAAGCTATATTATGTTAGAAAAGGTGAACGTGGTTGAGTTAATGCTTCTCTCTGCTCTCAGTTAGAACCACAAGAAGCTGGTGAATGTAATTGTGCAGTGTTAGCACTGCATTAGTCACAAGTTACTGTAAAACAGAATTAAATGACAGCACTACAAGGGTTTAACACAGATCTGCTGGTGGTTGTTTATGCGGTGGACAAGACAAGCACACACACACACACATTCTCTCCCTCCGGTCATCCCTCTCACACCCACTGCAATCAGCGGGTCAACCTCTAGGAGAACCAGACACTCTCACAGATAAGGTCAGATATCTGGCAGACAGTCATAGCAGAATGCTAGATGAGTGTAAGCACTCAGAGCACTGTGGTAACTGGTAAGCATGATTTAATTGGTCTCCCTGTTGTTTTTGCAACTCTAATTCATCCCAAGCTCTCTTTATTGTTTCTACATCTTTCTGGCACAATACTTTATTTCCATATCCCTCTTACTGACAGGATTTTTTTAAAGTGACTTTACAATACATTCTAGTTCACAGCATCCCATGAGATACTCTGTATTATTTTATTTAGCAGAAATCAGAAGTTAAAGAACAAGGTAAAACTCATCTTTTTTGATAACTGGCTATTGTTATGTGCATTTACAATTTAACTACCTACCTTACACTCACGTGCAATAAACAAAATGTTCTAATGATAGAGATTTCCTGGCAAAAGGTATCAGCACACCCGGTTTGAGATCAAAAGGTAAACCAGGAACACCGGGCCTTCCATAATCCACCTTTGTCTTTGATGGAAGACAAATATAAACTGCTTTCATATTCTAATACAAGCATTGCTCAATCTATAGCATCTAGAAAAGGTGATTAAACATTTCCACCCGATACTCAATTCTGAATAAAAGGCAAGTTTTCCAGTAGTTTTCTCCAAGTCATTGATGTGATTATGTTACAAGACACTGCAAAATTTGAATTTGGGACCATAACAGACAGTCTAGCCTATTGAGCAGAGACTGCTGGGAAACACATAACACAACCAAACCCACTCACAAATGTATTAAGTTGCATCTTAAATAGGCTATCCCTTTTCTCCTTACTGCCCATACCAGAACACAGATCCTTGCTCACTCCTTTTATGACCACGTATTTTCTACTAACTGTCCATGGCTGCTTCTAGCAATAAGATAAACATGAACCAACAGTTCTTGGGATGGTGAGCAAGCAGAGGGGCTCTCAGCATCGTTGAACACCAGCTCTCTCTGGCTGAGAAGTTGGAGACATAACCTGAGCTCTTGAACACATACCAGTGAATGGAAAAGAGGTTCACTACCAAGACTGACACCTTGGTCGGTAGGAAAGCACCACCTCCAGCTGTGACTGGTCAAAACTCCAAATGGAAGAGAGGGGACAAGTGGAAGGGAAGGAGAGAGTTTGGCCTGTCAGCACTTTTCCTAAAAATCACAGCACTTAAGATATATGCATGCATAGAAGGCAGAAAGAATATGAAAATAAAGCAACTTATTCACAGTCATGTGATGAACAAGCAACAGAGACAAAATCTGAAGAACCCTATTCCCTGTTCAGCTGAGCACATGCACTACACGCTGGGTGCTGAAATGCCTAAGCCCATGCTTCTACAGTGCTGGTTTCTTCCAGGTTTTAATACTACTGCAGTCTGTATAAACTGGCAATGAAATCCAACAAAAAATACCCTTCCTCACTACTCACTACATATGCAGTCTTACTCTCCTGCCTCTCCTATTTCCTTTGTGGGGTATAAAGTTTATTATGAAAAGCTTACTAGCATAGCCATATAGATTATTTCAGCTCAAAACAAACTAGCAAAAAAGAAAAAACTCTGTAAGGACACCAACAGAGATGTAGAACACTGTATATGTCTGGCTGCCTCTGACTTCCATACATATTTTCAGATGCTTAAAAGCATATTTATCACTGAAGAGAACAACTTTGGCAAACAAATTTCAATCACGATTTCTGTAGTAAAAAAAGTGCAGAGGACCTTAAAATAAGAGCTGAAGTTCTGTTTTTCATTCCAGCCATTAAATGTAACTGTATACTTACTACACATGCTTTTTATTTCTCTGATCTGCAAACCATTCCTGTCAAATCCCCAAAGCAAGTGTTCAGTCCCAAGGTCACTACAAACACATACTTCTCTCTTCTCCTCTCTCTGTAAATCAGTTTTGGTACATTTTTGGAGGCTTTTCAGTCTTCTTAAAGCAACAATAAGGCTTTTCACCATGTCAAATTGTTATTTTAAATCCCTTATACTGGCCTTTATTACAGCCTTGTAGGCTTTTGTTATTGCAGTGTAACTACTATCTTCCAAAACTGCTATTTGAAAAAGCTTGTTCACAGCCACTTAGAAAAACTAAGCAGGAAGAAGTGCTAGCATTGTATTTTCAATGGCACGAAGTACGAGAACATGCCTCTGTTGCTACCTCTGACTCAAAGGCAGAAAACCACAACATATAGCCAAATCACTGTAAAAACTTATGCCCTGCCTTCCCCTTTCCATGCACCAGATTTCATATGGGAAGCCATTCAGCCGTTGAGTTAGCTACTTAAGAGCCCGTCACATCATCTCTCCTCCAAATCCAACACCAGCCAAGTCACAACACTTTACAGTGGTAGTTCCTTTCCTTCATTTTAGATTACCTCCACTTCTAAATGAACCTAATTTCTACTCCTGTTCTTATTACTTCCTTCTCCTACTTTGTTACAAAGATCTTGCTTTCCAGTTCCTCAAGGTGCTTCCCCAATATTTCTTTCCATAGCCCTTTCATGGCACCTGCCTCAAAGATGTGTTCTCTGCATTGCCCACACATAAAAGAACAGAAAGAGAACAGAAGCTACATTTAAAATGTGAATTAAAAAAAAAAATGCAAGAAATACCTCTGGCAAGGAAAGAAAGCCTCTGCTCTGTTGCTGTTAACACAAATTAGCAAGCAGATTTCTCATATAAATACACACATATGAAAGATGGTGGGAATATCTACCTGCTCTGTGAAGTTCTTCACCTCCAAGTGAAATTGTAAATCTTCTTTTCAGCTAACACAGTAGCATTACTGAATTTTCAACTCAATACACATACACCCCCATCCCTTGTTTACTCTCCCAAAGTTATCTAACAGAAATGCCAAGTTTTATTGTTTCAAAGAGTCTGATCTGTCTGAAGTTCATCTTGATTTCCAAGAATTTTTATTAAATTTCAATTTACCAGGACTTAACCAACTTGATCTGTTCTTTCCCTGCTCTAGACTTCCTATGAAATTTGCTGTTGCTGGACGATTAAATTTCTTTCTCAAGACATTTTTTAATCAATAGAGAGACTACTGTCTAGCAAGACTTAATAGAGCTCAGCAGACTGGCCAACCAGCTCTTTTCTTTAGGCTATTATTTTTTAAGCAGTGACATCCCAGCAGCTTTTTGGTTTACATTGTCTACATATTAATTGTATTTATTACAGATCTGGTCTAGTTCACAAGAAACTGAGTGGTCAATCAAGCAAAAGACACAGCTGGAAAGAAGAACCTTCCAAATCCTGCTTTACCTACAGGCAAAAAAGAGCTTACCACTTAAATGTGTTGCATCTCCATACTAACAAAGACCTGTTGTGCTATCATGATTAATCCTCTTCTCAGATTATACTGTACATCACCGCTTTGCATCTCTAATAAAACTTTTAATGTTACAACCATGAAATTGTATAAAACTAAGCTTCTCTGATCCTTAACTAGGACACCACTTCCCTAACTGACATTGCAACTAGGAGCAATTGTGAAGGTAAATTTTTAAGGTTTGGATTAATTCTAATGAAAACCCCCATATCTTGTAAGTCAAGATAATTCATACTGCCACGTCTTGAAGTAATTTCTCCTATTTTTTGTGTGGGTTGTTTTAATCTGAGAGAAACCCCCACATGACGATCTAAATGTTGAGACTGATCTGACTACACCTTTTCCCTGAGAAGAAAAGACTATGCAATAGTTTTTATTAGAATGTTTTTTTTTATTTTATAGACAGAAAATTCAAGTTAACTGGATCAAATGGTAGAAATACAATGTGTTCAAACACCGCCCTCCCCTCGCTCCATCATGTGCTTGCAGGCATGCCTATGCTTACAGTCCTGTCCTGCTGGCTCTCACAAAAGGAGGACTGAGCAGTTCTTTCCCTCCTCTATGAGGGAGAGCACCTGTGTATCTGCTAAGGTCTATGTGTGCACTGGAAGCACCTGCCCCTCACCCAATGAGCTTCACCCACCTCTAAAGTATTGTATGTAGCTGAAAGAGAAATAGCATGAAACATCATCCAGAAGAACTCTGACAGGAAAAAAAACAGGATCTAGGCAGAAAAGTGAATGTCTGTGAGGATGTTTTGTGATCCTAAGAGTCCGTATTTGGAAGCTATTCTGTTAATAATTAGACTTGGCTTACATATTGCAGATCCAAATATAGTTTCTGAAAGAGAAGTAGCAGCTAGGAGTCTTTCAAGTGTAGCTTACACAAAGAAAGAGTTAGTATACTAAGTGTGCTGGCTACACATTTGATGCCATGTCTGCTTAAGATAGTTTGTGTACTATCTGGTACAAAGTACTGCCTAGCACTTTCTCCAAGACAAGCGTAAGAAACACCTACCTCTGAAAAAGATGTGTCATATCTACAGCTTCAGAAGTTCAAATTTCACATTTTGATTGTGACCTCATAGCTGTGAAAGAAGTATGCCATTTTTCAAATAAAATTTGAAAATATATTCTAGGCATACAACTAAACAAGAAAGGGAGCACCACATAAACGAAGACTAGTTTAACTGTCAGCAATAGAAGAAAAATTGGTCAGCCTACTGCTTAACACACCCAACTCCAAATCTCACACTTTAGAGGGAAGAATTATGAGAGGCACTAATGTCTCTGTTCCAATTCCACAAGTACAACATAGACCTAACTTAATTCATGGCACTGGCTCCATTTGCTTTAGCCTCATTATAAGCCTGCCACATCTCACTACTTTGTTAAATCACCATCTCACATAGAACTCAGTTTCAAGGAAAATGGACTATGAAAACTAAAAATCCACAGACATTCATGCCACCATTATGGTTCTAGCAAACCTCTTAAAGAAATAAATGTGATGCCTATAGTCAAGAAAAGTGGTGTCCACTTACAAGACAGAAAGGAAACGGGTTCCGTGCAAAGCTTCATTTAAACAACCTTACCGCAGATGTGTAGCGAGTTGTAACCATGATGGTCAAAGCACATAAAAATTTGTGGCAATAGTTAGCTGACAGACCCAGAAAATGAGCAAATTTAGAACAGTGCCTATGCTTGTAATTTACATCAGAAGAAGGAGGTGTGCCTGAAGCTCATTCATTTTCTCCCCAAACATGCCAGCAGACACCAAGCAGAATGTTTTCACGCAGGGTGAAGGGGGAGACAAAGAACAGCAAAATGACAAGGAAAGTCTCAGTCTCCGGACTTTGAAGTTATCCTGGCACCTGACATCAAGAAAGCCTAAATTACAAGACTAAAGAAGAAATACCATATTAACGCCTTAGAGCTTTAGCAAAACTGATCTTTCCCCAGGACACCAGACCTCCCCACATTTTTCACCAGGTTTGAGCTCAAATACTTTTGGAATGATTCCTTCTTTTAAGAAAAAAAAACAAACAAAACTAACATTCTTTACAGGGGGAATAACTTATAAGGTCTTTTGTATGCAGACCTTTAAATTCAAATTCCCAATGATCTTGAAGATTAAGAATCTGGAGACAGTTTTCTTCTGTGATGTTCTTAAAAGTTTGTTTTGGTTTTGGTTTTTTGGGTGGTTTGGGTTTTTTTGTTTTTTTTGCTTCCAACAGCAAAGATACTGGCAAAGAGAAATATCCACCACAATGTACCTTCAGAAGCAGAATCAAAGAATCACTAAGGCTGGAAAAAACCTCCAAGACCATCAAGTCCAACCATCAACCCAATACCACCATGCCTACTGAACCATGTCCCAAAGTGCAATGTCTACACATTTTTTGAACACCTCCAGGGATGGGGACTCCACCAACTCTCTGGGCAGCCTCTTCTAATGCTTGACCACTCTTCCAGTAAAGAATTTTTTCCTAATACACAATTTAAACATCCCCTGGTACAACTTGAGGCTGTTTCCTCTCGTCCTATCACTTGTTACCAGGGAGAAGAGACCAACACCCACCTCACTATAGCCTCCTTTCAGACAGTTGTAAGGAGTGATAAGGTCTCCCCTCAGCCTCCTTTTCTCCAGGCTAAACAACCCCAGTTCCCTCAGTTGCCCCTCGTAAGACATGTGCTCCAGACCCCTCACCAGCTTTGTTGCCCTTCTCTGGACATGCTCCGGAGCCTCAGTGTCCTTCTTGAACTGAGGTGCCCAAAACTGAACACAGTATTTGAGGTGCAGCCTCATCAGTGCAGAGTACAGGGGCACAATCACTTCCCTACTCCTGCTGGTCACATTATTTCTGATACAAGCCAGGATGCTGTTGGCCACCTGGGCACACTGCTGGCTCATATTCAGTTGGCTGTCGACCAACACCACCAGGTCCTTTTCTACTGGGCAGCTTTCCAGCCACTCTTCCCCAAGCCTGTAGCATTGCATGGGGTTGTTGTGATCAAAGTGCAGGACATGGCACTTGGCCTTGTTAAACCTCATACAGTTGACCTCATCCCATCGATCCAGTCCGCCCAGGTCCCTCTGCAGAGCCCCCCTACCCTCCAGCAGATTGACACTCCTGCCCAATTCGGTGTCATCTGCAAACTTACTGAGCATGCACTCGATCCTCTCATCCAGTTCATTGATAAAGATACTAAACAAGACTTGCTCCAGAACTGAGCCCTGGGGAACACCACTTGTGACCAGCCACCAACTGGATTTAACTCCATTCACCACAACACTCTGGACTCAGCCACCCAGCCAGTTCTTTACCCAGCAAAATGTACACCTGTCTAAGCCATAAGCCACCAAGTAAAGAAGGTGTATATGAAAAATATAGTTAAAAAGAATGTGAGCAGAATTCCATTACTATGGATGTGAATTACATGTGCTGCCATGTCCTCCCACACTCATGATGTTGGTTTAAATATAGATGCAGTCAACTTCAGCACGTGGCTTCCAAAAAATGTGCACACATAAGCTCTGTGATGGGCAGCTGACCTAACTATGATGTCACAAACCAATTAGCATGGACATGTCTCAACATGAATGTGTTTCCCCCGAAATACATTCATTCTGATGCACTGAGGAACAAAGACAGGGAGAAAAGAACATAAAACTTAGAAAAATCTGTTTTGAAAAGCAAACATCAGCTTTACATTTTGTTATACTCAGTTATTTCAGAAGACTAAAGCTGGAAAGAGAAATTCCCTAATCAAAAAATCCACAACTTTTGAAGAAGGTTTTTGTTGGGTTTTTTTTTTAAACAGAAAAAGTTCTCTCAAAGTTTCACACCTCTAATGTCAGTTTGAAGGTATCTTCACCTCTCTACCAAAGACTTTGGCATAGCAGGACACCATCTATCTCAACCAACCTTCCACTGACAAAAAAAAAAAAAAAAAAAAAATATCGCAAACAAAACCAGGAAGAGCCCACCCCAACACATACCAGCACACTAAATTTCTCAGGTAGCAAGTATGTTTTAATCTACAGTGCAAGTTCATCTGCAAGTCAATTCACAATTATGTGATACACATATACTCTGCTTTTAGCAAGCATGTTTTAAAAATAAGCAGTTTAGGTACAAAACCCACCCTCTTGTTAACAGACTTCAAAGTGAGAAGTCACTCTCTTTGAGAGCTAAGAAGTCTGTGAGGAAAAGACAGGCTTACCACTTCATTCCACTTCTCATTAGGCAGTAAGCCCATCTGCAATTCCCGTTTCCCCCCTTGCACTCAGGGGCAAAGCAGACTGGTTTGGGAAAGGCAACGGGTCCCACTGGAGCAGCGGCGAGACACCATATTCCTCCACAAATACACTGCTGCCAAAAGGGAACCCAGAGATTCATTTGACACCAAAGGTGATTCACTAAATACACCACACACTTCCACAACTATCAAATTGCACCTTCTTCATGAATGACACACAAAAATAAATAAATAAAATCGACTACGCTAAGACAGCAATATTTCACGACATTGTTAACGGCAGTTCTGCCTAGTATCTTCACCTTTTGCAACACTCCTATTGTATTCAAACATGAAAAAGCTGTGCCATATCAGCAAAGTAACATTCAGAAATGTAAATTAGGTAAAAACAATTACTGAGCTTTTATTCTGAACATGGATAGACCTTACTTGCATGCCATTATTTTAACCCCAAACCAAAAAAGAGAGAGTTTAACTAGGAATTGCAATTGGTTTGTAAACAGCTTAAGGCCAAGTGAGGATTACTCCAAGTTGTCTTTATTAATCTAACAATTTAATGCTTATAGGCACTTGTTCTGAGAACTACACATGGTAACAATTTAAAAGGTTTGGTTCAAAACTTATGGGTGGGAGGTGTTGGGTGGAGGCAGAAATCAGCACTATTTATTTTCTGAAATTGTGGTACTCGAGTTCTATGTCCACTGGAAAAGTTTTAATTTCCCTACCACAGTAATTTAATAATCACGAGAATTTGTGGACACATGCATAAGTACTAAAGGGAACATAGCAAAACAAAACAAAAAAAATCCACACACCCCCTGCAATTCAAAATTTGGCCCTTGTAACAGTCACTATTTTGATCTTATATTTTGGAATTAAACAAAGAGATTGGTAATACACTAGGGAATGAAGTATGTACTATTTCCAAAGCAACACCCAGAGAGTGGTACGATAATACCAGGGGTCAGTGAAGTCGAATTGCCAGACAGTTATCTGGCGCAACAATGCCTGTCACTGCAATTCAGTTCTCCAGCAGAATTATTTAATAAGCATGAACTTCTCCAGGTTTCTACTAAAGGCAACATTATTCAACCCATTTACACAAGGGAGTACTTCAACCACCCCACGTCCTCTCAGACACCGTAACTAATCCCTGCCTTGTAAGAAGCCTCCCATCCCCTCTGCTGAAGTCCAGGTACAAGCTGCTTGAATTTTCACTCACATTATTTAACTGGAACTGCACAAGGGACATCACAGGTGCTGAGGAACATTCCTTACAGGCCGCTCATTACAGCAGTATTAATGACCGCAATCAGCCCAACCCCACTTCCCAGTCCAATTTCCTATACAGTCCAGCTTTCGGCTTGCCCTCTGAAAGCCTCCCCAGCCAGGAGTGCACAGCAGGCCGCTGCTCCCCGTAACAACAGAGACCTTCTCCTGGCCGGTGCGCGCTGGTGCAGCCTGCCAGTTGTCACCAATTCTGCCACTCACCGTCGCCCTGAAGATCCCTGCTGAAACAGAGCTGCAGAAATGCTCAAGTCAATCATGTTTGCTGCTCAGGCTTGCATCGATAAGCCCATCAGTGAGCTAAGTAACAACTTCAAAGGGAAGCACTCATAGCAAATTTTTTTAAAATAAATTAAATAAGTGATAAAAAAATACTAGAGCATCTCAAATGAAATCCCTACACTGGAAGGTCTGCCATCAAAAAGTTGAAAACCAAAACCCAATAAACCAAAAAAACTATTGGTTCTGGTCAGCTAAACTTTTGCCAGAGTTGGAACACAGAAGAAAAGCAGATAAACAGTAAAGTCTAAACTAAATACAGATGCATAACCTGAAGAAAACACTGATTTTTCGCACTGCTCATGAACTGGATGGACAATCCTGGCATACAAGTCGCATGAAAAAGGAAATGAATGTTTTGATGTTCAATGTATTAACTGAAAACTATTCTATCTTTAGTCTTCCATGTTTTACTTCACGAACTTTACTTCTATGCCAGTGTCTGCAAAAGTACTCCATCTTAAGAAGATACCACAACCCCCAGAAATACCTCAGCTGCAACTATTTAAGACAAAATTTTGGTAACTGCAAGAAACCGGAGAGAACAGGGGGAATAAATGTTATTTGGTGCAATTTGCTTGCATTTGGCTTCTTGAGCATGACCACATAAGAATTCTTATAATAGGCACCTTTTTAGTGATGGAGGTTGCTTGAGTCAAGCTCCCGTATTTCTCCACTATAAGGAAAGCATCCCACCACTGATTCCACTTCTGTAAAGCTGTACATTAGCATTACAGCTGAAAAAAACCCATGGTCTGGGCAGCCAGTGAGAACCTGACCATGTATAAGCTAGAAAGAATTCATCTTTTCTCATTTCATTCAGTCAGTCTAGGACTGCCACCAAGACACTATGCCTAACCCCTCTACACGTACATGGACATCAAGAAAGGTTCCCAAGCAGCATGAAATGCAAAGTGTGCCTCTTCATCCCACAGTGTGCAAGGCTCGTTAACAAAATATGGACCAAAGCCCTTTCTTCTCCACTTCAATCGCATGCTGCTGCAGGGGGAAAAAAAAAAAAAAAATAGTGGTTGTGCTTTTGAATTTTTTCAAGGGGAGGGCTTGAACCATGTGTAACACTGCTGAAATGACAAAGCCTATTCACAGAATATGAAGTTAACAAGTGTATCTTCTCAGGAATGGAAATATGGAGCACACTTCTAATTAGGGCTTAGGAAAGGAATACATAGCAGTGGAAGAACGTGTCTTTAGAAGTTACATTTCAGTGGTTCCAAAATATAAAATAATAGTTGCTGGCAATTTGGTTTAGTCCTGCAGCTTTAATGCATTCTTAGTACCCAGTGAGATCAAGAGAGTTCTTGGCTAGGAAGTCTACAATTAACCCCTCAGCATTTAATAGTCAGGTCACAAATGCCTTCTGCATAATTAAGATTTATTATAGAACAACAGCTTCAGTCAGGTTATCATAAAAGAAGGCATTCTGAAAAGACACAGTAGCTGTTGGTCATTAGCAACATGCTATGTTTCTATAAAAACAGGAATGAAACCTACCTTAGAGGAGTAACTTCCTGCAGCAGTTTAGAATTATCAGACCAGTGCTAAGGAAAGTGCCAGATCTGGTACAGCCAAGGCTGATAAGCAGTCACTCTTCAAAAAACAACTAGGGGCACTTGAAAAATCTGCCTGCCTACTACTCCTTGCATTGTGTGAAAAGTGATCCAAACTGCATCCAATCCTTGAAGCTGTTTACAGATTTGTTTGCATGGAGGAAGCGGGCTGTTTACCATCGCTTTACTAACCTCAGTTGGGCAAATGACCTCAGCACATCTTGTCTCTTTAGGACTGAAAAAAAAGGTACTACAGACCAAGCTGAGACCACACTGTAAATTCACATTTCAGTCAGTCTCTAGCGCAGGCACGCTAACGACAGATCACAAATTTTTTACAGGACTGGCAGCTCAGAGGGAAATACTCTAGCCACAGAACCCGACTTACAATGAGACACCGTAGTCTTCGATGTCCTGAGCAACTTTTGCTGAGGTCCAACTGTGAAAAGCACTGTTGGGAGTGGGAGGAATGAAGAGGAATGAGAAGAAGAGACATCAATGTCACCTGAGGAGCTAGAGACATGACTGGAGTACCATACAGATCAGCTGAGGCACAAGTAAGGACTGCATGCATGCTTTTAGCCCTTGGTAAGTGAGGTAGAACACTCCAGTCTCACTGCAGAAGCACATCACAGCGCTGGCCTCAGCTGATGAAGCAGAGTGTCAGAGTGGTATGTTGTACCCTAATGCCTACTGGAGTTTTTTGGGGAAAAAAAACCACCACACAAAGTTAAACAGCTTTCTTTTGGAAGAAGAATAATCAAAAGACAGAAAGGGGCCAATAGCAGTAGGAGGGAAATTTCTGTCAGGAGATGATGGGAGAGAAGTAGGCCATGTGCTCGTTCCACGCTCCCTCCTCCGTGTGGATGCGGCAGCACACACAGGCACACTGTTGTGCAGAAGAGCCCTACCACGCTTAGGAGAACTGAGGGTACACAGTGGGAAGGGCCTTTCCAAATATGACTCAGTCAAAGGGGCCTAGCTGAAAAGGGTAAAAGGAATATAAGGGATTACCTGTGGATAGTCCGTGAAGGGGTCTGGGCTCAGTTTCATGCACAAAGGAAGCATGTGATTCTCTCTAGGAAACCAGCAAGACTTGCGACTCCCATGACTACAGATTTTCATGGTTGCTCCTCTAACAGTTCAACCCTTTCCCTTGAACAACTTCAAAGCACAACCACGAGTTTTACTACCCTACAGCAGCAAGTAACTGAAGTGGGGAATGAGTTAGAGATCTTCCACCCGGTCTGGTCTGCTGCAGGGAACACTAGACTTGGTGCCCAAAGGAGTTGAACTCTTCCTGGCTCTGCCACCAGCTTTTCAGGACAATTTGCCACCATGTCTGTGGCTCTCCATATCTGTAAATAGAGAGACATATCTCTCCTCTGTGAAATGCTTTAACTCCCACAGTTGAAATTCATGACCTAAATATTATCATGGCTGAACCCCACAGAATTTTAGCTGAGAACTGAAACAGCTACTGATGCTTTAACTATCCCACACTGTGCTCAGACAAACGAGTCAAAAAAAAAATATTCTTGTTCCTAAACTTAGAAGCGAAACTCACTGAGACATTCTGTCCAGAACACTACAAGTCAGAAACATTCAGAACCATAAAGACCAGGAATGAGAAACGAAAGGTATATGCCAAGACCCTGCTACCTTTTCCCCTCCCCTTCTTTCCTCCCAAGAGCCAGCAACTGCCAGCAGTAACCGTCTGCCAACAGAGTAGCTGCATTCACCACACTAAACACACCGAATACAAGAGGCTGGGCAAGAGCTGCCTGGTAAAGCTGCTAAGCATGCCAAAGGAGCACTCCATGTGTTGGTTTAGAAAAGAGGAGACGCTGCGTGAGCAATCCCACATAGATCTGGGGAGCAGCATTCTGGTGTTTCATTAACCAGACAGCACCAGCATGTGGGTGTTCCTGGCTATGAGAGTGAGAAGGGTTGTGAAGGCAAAGCAAACTCGAACATGAAGCAGCCCACATGCAGTTGACTCCAGACCCATGAATGGGGAAAGGAACACAAGGAACAGAAACAGAAACTGCTTGGTCAGGTGCTGCAAAGGATATTTTGTGAATGGTCTTCTGACTGATTTTGTGGAAATGGGCGCTCTTCCGAAATGGCTGACAAATTTGTATATTTATGAGCATATATGATGTTTGTATATGGCGGAGCTTATCTTTATATTAGCTTTAGTGCTGCTGGCTATGGATTTGTGCATATGCACATTTGGGGACAGGTCAAACCTAAAGTAAATTTACAGTACTACAAGGTGTGATTACTATATGACAGGCAAAGCTGCTGGCTGAAATTAGTCGGAAAGTTCCAGACATTGTTTTGCAATTTGCAGGAATAGCCAGTATAGTTCACTCAGAAAACAATTAGAGAAAGTCAATTCGAACTGAAAGTGATAAACTCCCCTGCAGGGTTGAAGGGCAATGCTTGAAAAGATACAATTACACAGACATGCAAGTGACAGCCCTTCCTTACCTGTTCAGACTAAATAAAAAGAGGTTACCTTTGTTTAAAACAGTAACAGAGACCAAAAAAAGGTTCAATTTCTAGCCCTCCTGCTAAGTCACTGGGTTTTTTGGGGAGGTTCTTGGTTGCTGTTTTTTTGGGGTGTTTTCAGGGAGGGATACAGGGGACAGACAGAAGGGAAAGAGCCTACTCTATTCCCACTGCCTATGCTGATACTGATAACTTACTGCCAAAAACAACATGAAAGACGCTCGAGAGTTTGATTTTTAAACCTACCTCTGTAAAGGTTATTTGCAAGATTAGTGGTCCACCTGACTTATCAGGAGAGAATAACACAAACTTAAAACTCTCTCCTTTTATCCTTTAAGATAATGCACCAACTGTTTTTCATCCAAAACTTCAAATGGAGTGTTTCAGATCACCAAAGAAAAATGTTATGAACTTAAGTTTTTAGCTAGGCAAAAAGATCACAGAATAGTTTGGGTTGGAAGGGACCTTTAAAAGTCATCTAATCCAACCCCCCTGCAACTAGATCAGGTTGCTCAGAGCACCGCCCTAACTGACCTTCAATGTTTGCAGGGATGGGGCATCTACCACCTCTCTGGGCAACGTGGTCCAGTGTCTCACCACCCTCCTCATAAAAAATGTCTTCCCTATATCTAGTCTGAGTCTACCCTCTGAGTTTAAAACCACAACCCCTTGTCCTATTACAACATGGCCTGCTAAAAGTCTGTCCCCATCTTTCTTCTAATCCCCCTTTAAGTACTGAAAGTCTGCAGTAAGGTGTCCCTGGAACCTTCTCTTCTCCAGACTGAACAACCCCAACTCTCCCAGCCTGTCCTCATAGGAGAGGTGTTCCATCCCTCTGATTACTTTTGTGGCCCTCCTCTGGACCCACTCCAACAGGTCCATGTCTTCCCTGTGCTGAGGACCCCAGAGCTGGATGCAGTACTCCAGGTGAGGTCTCACCAGAGTGAGGCGGAGGGGCAGAATCACCTCCCTCGACCTGCTGGCCACGCTTCTTTTGATGTGCCCCAGGATACCCATTTACACCACAAAAGCCAGAGAGCAAGACTGACAGTCCTGCAGCAAAGGTAGAACAATAACAAGCAAGTCAGTCCTGAAAACTGCTGACAGCAAGTCGACATGTTTCAGGAATGAGTGGGGACAGTCTCATTTCTAAACAGCTGTCCAGCTTTTACCAGTTCACTCTATGTTACTGCATATAGCAGGAAGTCTAAGTACAGCCAGGATTTCAGAGTGCAAACCCACTGTGTCATTAACAGGCTCTGTTCAATTCCCATTTGCCAATGATTTTGTGTTTACTTGGGATTTCTTTGCTCCCTTTCTTAGCCCATTACCAACTCCTAAGTCTATGCAGTAGATTTATTTCAACTACCATAGAACACTTACATGTCTTGCCTCTACTACAGTTCTAAGGAGTTCATAGTCACTCAAGTTTTCTCCACACATTGAAGTGAAAATAGGAATGGCCAAGAACTTAGTCTCTTCAAATCCTGATGTCAATAACCCTCTGATCACA
Organism: Butorides virescens; assembly: GCA_017310255.1. Lineage (NCBI taxonomy): Eukaryota > Metazoa > Chordata > Aves > Pelecaniformes > Ardeidae > Butorides > Butorides virescens. Next base: position 225,971 of record JADKXX010000398.1, read on the forward strand.
CAGCAACTTAGCCTGCATCTATGCTTCTGTTTCCGTAAAATTCCATACTGCTTTACCATTTAATTATTGCAGTCAACGAGAGCAACACTAAAATATTGCTACTATGTTTTCAATACCTCTGGAAGCTCAAAGAAGAATCCATACAAATTACAAAGCATACCTGCATGCAGCAGTCCTGCTAATAAACTCATACCTGAACTCAGCTTTCCTCTGGATTGATTCCCTAAATCTGTAGTTCCCCGTCTTCCATACTTCCCACTGTCTCCAAGATTCTGCCGGGGCAAAAAGCCTGCTGGTGGCTTTACCTCCCCTCCAGCTATGGCCCTATTTACACCTCCAGTCTGCAGAGGTAAAGAATAGCTGCCAGCAAGGATTACAGATTTTTGTGCTTGACTGTCGCTACATAATGAAGATGTCTGTAACATCAGTACTGAGTAGTACATATTTCAGATTGCTCTTCACAGACAAGATGTTCTGCCCCATTGTAGACCATCTGTCCCTAACTTCTGTTGTTTTACTCTTCTAGTCTTCCAGGACAAAACTTTGTGCACTCCAAATGCCTCCCACTTTGCTCAACCTCAGCAACAGTATCTAAAATTTAACACAAAATACAGTACTTACTCCTAAAACTAATCATTCCTCTAAATGCCCCAAATATATTTTCCCTACCAAATGTAAAAAGACTAGATTTATATGACAATAAAATAAATTCCAGGATATAGCCCAAACCAGAAAAAGGAAGATTATCAGATCTTTTTCTTGAGCTATGCTTATGCTAGTAGATGTACTACTTATCACTAAGCACAAAAAGGACCTTTTTCTTCTTTTTACACATGTAAAGCTGAAGTAATATACATATATATGAGCCTAATCAGTCTTGCACAGGCTAAGAAGCCCCGCTATTCTTACACATGTTCCCTCACCATGAACCTTAAGAGACATCTAAAGAAACCAAAGAGCCACTCTACTACATTTATTAGCAGAAGACCCTAGCGTACATCTGCAGTGCACAGAAAGTCATGAAAAGGGAAGACAACACCACTTGGCAGATTCCTTGCATGTTATGTCCTATCAACATCCAAATTTTACTTGCTCCTCTCAGCTTACCTACCAAATCAAGTCACAGCTCGGAAGACTGAAGCTGCCCACACTTTCTTCCATTTGCCAGCTAACAGCACTGCCTGAAGACAAGCCATATCCTTAACAGCTCCCTGACTTCTAGAAAGTGTTTCAGTATTTTCCCCAACACACAGGCTACATGGCAACACAGAGGTTTGAAAAGAACCATTGCTCTTCTTGGTTAACAAGGTTGAACACACAAATGTAAACACTCCCAACTTTTCTTACGGTACTTTCCCAAGTAGTGGATGGTAACAACAGGATAGCCTTAAGTCTCCAGGATTTTCTATACATTTTCGCCACCAGTACAAGGGATGTCATTAGAAAGGGTATCTTCATGCCTTTTCAACACCAGCTCTAGCACAAAGCATTTTTGCACAAGTTATTTTGAAGTTTTACAATTACTATGGCCATACCTATTCTTCTAAGAAATTTTCTTGCCAGCACAAAGGTTCTCCATTCTACGAGGCCAAACTCTGGCTCCACAGGTGACTGTGGAAGTCATTTTTGATCTCAGTGGGAGCAGGATTCAGCTGCCTCACTTCAGTTTCACAATTTTATCTCCCCAGCTGGATTACTGAGGGATGAAGAAAAGCAGTATGAAAAGAGGTGAGGCAAAGACAGTCTCTTTGCACCTTCTCTTACTCTTGTGTGCATTTTAAACTGAAGTATCCTGCAATAATGTTAACATAGAAAGCCAAGGAATGAGGCCACCTCATATTTCAGGGCCAACTAAAAAGAAAATCCAGCAAAAATATCAGCCACTTACGAAGCACATCTGCCTGAAACAAAGCCAAGTTTCATCATGTGCCTGTATGTTTTAAGTACGTATGTCTTGCCACTTTCCAAAGGGAAGGGGTGGGGAGGATGGGGAAACAGGCCAAGTTTTTTTTTTTAATTCTATATATGGACACAGTTGCAAATGATAGTCACATCAAAAAGACGAAAGAGGACTTTAATAAACATTCAAACCTGCCAGGCTAATCATGAATGGAAAATTGAAAGTTAATAAAATTGTAAATCTTTCATAAAAAGTTAAGTTCAAACTATCTAATACTAAACCTAAAAATCCTATCAATCTGAAAGAAGCCAATGTGAGTCCTGCATTTCACTGTACAGCATGACTATTAGAAGATATCTGGAAGACTTGGCTGTAAGCACCCAATTGTCTAGGAAAAAACAGTAAGTGATACAAAACAGCCTAAACAGCCTAAAAATTTCACAGAACATGCTCCTCTATAAATGCTGCCACACACACAGCCTTTTACTGAAAAACTCCAAGAACAAACGTGCAATTTCTTTGTGTGCGTAGAATCATTCAAGTATTTTTGCCCTGTACATTAAATCAAGTTTTCCAATGCTATATTAATCCACGTTCTACACAATTTGATTTTTGGTTTTCATACTCTGTTTTGCATAAACTTATTCCCAGAATATAAAAAAAGGATTTCTCACACCTGGGTAAGGCATGATTTAACCTTCTGACAATTTAAACATCTATTTAAAGTTTCTACATTTGCAAGCACAGAACTGAAACACTCCCTTGAAACTCACTAGCACTCTCCCACCTTTCCTCCCCCAAATTCAGCCAAACAAGAAAATAATTGGTGACAGACAAAAGACTCTCAGATATACAACTCTTAATTTGTTGGAAGTATTCTAGTGCTACCTAACACAGAAACACAAAATCAAAAATTGGGGGCAGATTCATCTCCACTTCTAAATACGTGGAATTGTACCTTACCAGCACAAATTTGTATTCCTATACAACTCCATGTTATTCTCTTCAATTCTTGAATTTTTCTTTAATGTAAAGGGATTCAACATTCAGCGTAATTTGTCTTCTTCAGGGATCAATCTTGCAAATCTCTGCAAATCTCAAGGGCTACTTTTCATATACAGTTAATCACTTAAACGTGACATGCAGGAAGAAAAAACATAAAATAGAATTATGAATACAAGAAAGGAGGATGAGAAGGGTTTGGATTTGTTTTTTTGAAATAGTTGGAAAACTCCTCTTCAGACAGGAAATACTTTCATTCCCTAGAAAGCGAATTTCAGCATTAAGTACAGGACAGAAACAATCCAGGGCTGAAATCAACTGACTTATAAGGAAAGTGAAAAAAAGACAAAAAAATGTAAGTTTGTCTTGAATATCATTAAGATGCTGTCACATCTGCATCTATTTCCCAAGCATTTCTCTGGGACAGCAGTGCCTCTTAATTCATATCTTATAGATGTGAACTCTCAGCACATTCCAGTTTCTCCATGTTTTTCTTTAACTTCTTCCTATCTTTTTTTTCTTTATAAAACCTTCCAAAAAGCCTTTAGTTCTCTAGCTATAGATTTATCCTGTGTTCCTTTTACAGCCCCCAAGTTTTCCTGTGCCAAGTGGGAGAGTCCTTTTTTGTAAGTTGTAATGGGAAATGCCAATACTTAAGATTCAGAGCCATAACCCATAATCAGTGTGTGGTCTGTAAGTCAAAATAGCCTAAGCAAATCTGCAGAATCACAAAGAAAGAAAAATGAGGTTTCTCTTGTGATCTCTGTTGATGCAGTGGAACACCCTGCACAAAAATCTGATAGCTGTTGAAACCAAATGGCCATAGGGCTCACTATACCTTTTCTGGCAGTAGCCAAAAATGGATGTCAGAAGAAAACCAGAAGAAGGAAGCATACAGTGAGGCTTCACACATACATTGTCTCAATTTTAAATCAAGCATCACGGAAAATTATGATGAAATTTAAACATGCAAAATTTGAGCATTTAATCATTTATCATAAACAGTAACTGCTATGCTATAACCTCCTGGGTCACTTTTCCTGATACCAATTTCTTTCACCACTTTCTGAAAATGAGCAAGCTTGTGACATTCACAGTGTACTACAACCACCAGTTTTGCAGTACAGTTTCTGACAGGGTACAAATCAGGAAGACAGCTCTGGATTGCACCCATCATTCTTACGTGAACATCAGGCCTCCATCTACATCTTCAGCTACTTTACAGGATCACAGAGAAGCAGGTTCCCTCCTTTGTCCTGAATTCTGGCCAGCTTCAGTATCCGTTCCCCTCACCACCCCCCACCCCAAACAGAGCAGGTTTCTCGAGGGCTTGGGCAGTTGAGCTTTGAATATCTTAAAGGATGGAGATGCCATAACCTCTCTGGGCAACCTAGTCCAGCATTTGACCATCTGTACAGTTTAGGAAGAGAAAAAGGTTTTGTCTGTTCAGGTGGAATTTCCTATACTTAAATATGTGCCTATTACCTCTTGTCCCATCAGTGGGCACTGCTGAGGAAAGCCTAGTTCCATCTTCCTTGCACCTGTTTGTTACCTAAGGTAACAAAACTGGAAAATCCAACAAAACTCAGTGCTGATTTAACCATTAAAATAAGAAGCTATACCTAAGTATTTGTCTGTGTCAAGCATGTGTTACATTCCCTTAGCTTTATTACATTAGCTGTAATTAAATTCAAAATACATTGAGTGCTGGATGTTGTTAACTTACAATACATACATTGGTATGTCAGCAATTATGTTTTAAATACATTAAGCTAATCCCAACACCTTGAGCCATCAAGACCACAAACTAAAGCTTAATATACAGATACTTCAACTATTGAGGAACAGTTACCTCCCATGAAGGGCAGTTATTTGTTAAGGTATATAAAAACATACTCGTGACATAATTAACACAGATTTTTTTCTTTGTGTTACAGTATTGTAATGGCAAAGCCTAAATCAACTTCCTAAGTATTTCATAGTAACTAAACGTTTTGAGAAAAGCCTTCATGAATAAATGAACAATGCCAAACCAAATCAACAATGTAAACTCTTAAATATTTCAGTAATAAAAAATACATTTCTATCATAGTCAACCCCAAACAACTAACAAGAAATCAGGCAGTCCAAAGTTCCAAATGAAATGTGATACAGTTTTCTGTCTATGAAAATTTAGCAATAATGCATTACTTTTTTCCTGGTAACATCACACTATTGGGGGAAAGGAGATTTAAAAAAGAGAATAACCCCCCCCAAAAAAACAGATTTCAGAAAGAGGTTAAAGGGGGGGGGGTTGGTAATGGAAGAAGGCCAAGAAAAAAGCCTAAACTATTTAAGTACTATATTAGGAACAAACTGCTTTAAAAAACAGTAATCAATGCTAGCTTACATATATTACAGAAATTAAACAATACAGTAAATTCCCAAACAGTGTATTGTGAGAAGAAACTTAAGTGCTATTATTGGTAGAATCTCTTTTCAAAGGAGATGCAAGGGGGAAAAGAGAAGGACAGAACTTTTAAAACAAAGGCTTTAGGCCTGCGAACACTTAACCAAGTACACAGCTTCATGCGTGTGCCTTACACAGTTTTACTTCTATGTTCAAGAATTTGTGATTTCAGGACCTAAGGTGTTGGGATATTTGTTGCTTTTAAGTTAAAAGAAACCTGATAATTCAAAGCAAACTAGCTATGTGAATAAAGACACAGAAGTTTTCAATAAACTAATAATCTTTAAAAAAAATATACTTTTGACAAAGTTCTCAAAACAAGTAAAAAAATAAGTCCACTGGGTTAGTCTTTTAAGATTGCTGGGGGGAGGAGGGGGGAGGAGGCTGCCCATTTTTCAAAATAACATCCAGGTGTTAAAGTACAATTCTCACTGAACTCAAAACCGCTGTCCACAACAGTTCATAACCTCAGTAAAGGCAATTCAGACTCCCATTTTACAGAAGCTTAAGTATCAGAGTGCAGGATTAGTCACATACACAGCATGAACAATTTGCTTGCCAATTTTATGTACGAGACAGCGTAGTCACTGACATCACACACAGATGTTAACAGCTTTGACCTTTTCCAAAGCAGATAAAAAACCAAAATGACATAACAAGTATGAAGCTTTTTAGCGCAAAGGGAAAAAAAATTTAAAAACCTGAAATGGCAACAATGTATCTAGAACAAAGCAGGTGAAAGAAGATCTGTTTGAATTGCAACATATAAAATGACAAACAGAATCTTATTCAAAATTTTTTTTTTTGCAAGAGGATTTCCTCAAGACACTTAAATCTGCTTAAGAATAAATTTGCACCACTTGATTTTGGCTGTGGAATGGTTTCCCCCCCTTGATCCTAGGAACGGGATATCTCATTGTTATGCCAGCTATTTTTACAGCAGGCAGAGGCATGGGGTAACAACCAGTTGGCTCTAATCAAGGAAATCTCCATTCTAGTTTTTCACTCATTGTCCTTTGCAATCTATTCCTCTTCAAGGTTTCAAATTTCTAAAATTTTGCAGAAATTTCTCTCTCCTCAACCAACTGGAACGTTACAGGAGAACAGAGTTCACAACCACAGCAACACTCGTAGACAGCCATGTTAACTTCCACTTCTCACAGGAGAGTTAATACAGAGCTGCATCTGCAGACATGCAAGTCTAATGATACCTGCCAATCCTTAAATTAAGACTGCTTAACACTGAACAAGGAAAAATGCTAACCCTAAAGCTCCCAGTCTCCCTGCTCTACCAATGAGCCTGTGCTCCCCACTTTTCCCACATGCACTTCCCCTGACATTCAGTTCTTGACAAATGCCCACAGTACACCTTCCCTCCAGAGAATGAAGGGGAAAATACAGACGGCCCAAGCATTTAGCACAAGGCCACCAAGTTCAATTGTTCTCTGAATAAAACCACTTTAAATAGACCTTTTCAAAAGTTTTGCATCTGGCCCCATTCATATCACTATGGACGCAAGATAAGCAAATTGACCATTCTGACAGAGAAATTTTAGCCATGAGATATAAAAAGCTTTCTCCTCCCTCACCTTGCTTAAACGAAATACCTCTGCATTCCATATGTGCACATTAACCCTATCCTGATGTAACCAGAAATCTCCATTGCTCAACTCTGTCCTAATGTCACACATTACTGTCTTTTGGAACACTGACAACCTGGGAGCAAGCAAAAGGAGAAGGCAACAGACTATTCTCCTTGTTCAAATACTTGTTGAAGCTAACAGCTGCCCATACTAAACAGAAAACAGTTCCAGTACTTGTACCTACCCTTAGCAAGAGAAGTCAAGATTTTTCTTCTGTTGCTAGCAAGGCAACAAAATTTGTAATCTAAAAGATCACAGTAGCTAAGAGAAGGCAACAACTTTTTTCAAAAAAATATTATTTCATATGAACATCAAGTCATGCATTGAGGCAGGTAGAAATGTGGGAGAGGCCTCTGGATGGGTAGACACAGAAGCAATTGTAGTAACCAGCCGCTGCTCTGCAATTTGGCAGGAGTATTTTTGCCAAGCAATTGGCACACGTCTTCAGGCTTAAGTAAAGCAACAGTGTTTGCAGTACTCCAGTCCATCCAAGTTCTACCATCGCCAGCAACCTGAAAAGCAACCCACGATTCTTAACAATACTGCTCCCTGGCTAGAATGCTGCAGAAGGGTCATTAGATGCCTCCGACCCAGCGTAACAAGTGCCAGTAACAGCACTAGAAGCACTATGCCTTTATGTCCTGCACCTTTACGCCCTGGAGATTCAGGACCAAAAATACAGTTTACTTTCTTGGTTGTGGAAAAAACTCTTCTGCAGTAGAAGAAAGCAAGCCCTTTTTTTTTTTTTTTGAAGGCTTGACAGCAATTAAGAACCTCTCAACTTCAGATTTCCACCAAACTCAGGCTATTTGTATGAATTAAGTAACTGTAAGTTATTGGTATAAATACTTACTATTAGAAACAAAAAAGCTTGCACTGCTTTTATGAAACTGTAGTGGTTTGACCCTGGCTCAATGCCAGGGGCCCACCAAAGCCGCTCTATCACTCCCCCCTTTAACCAGACAAAGGAGAGAAAAGTAAATCAAAGGGCTCGTGGGTCAAAATAAAGACAGAGAGAGATGATTTCATCAGTTACCTTCACGGGCAAAACAGACTCAACTTAATAAAATCAATTTAGCTTATTATCAATCAAAATCAGAGAAGGAGAGGAAAAAAACTGCTAGATCTAAAAAACCTTCCCCCTACCCCTCCCTTCTTCCTGGGCTCAACTTCATTCCCAGTTTCTCTACCTACTCCCCCCAGAGGTGCAGGGGGATGGGAATGGGGGTTGGGCTCAGTTCATCATACGTTGCCTATGCTGCTGCTTCTTCCTCGGAAGAAGACTCTTCCCCTGCTCACGTGTGGGGTCCCTCTCACGGGAGACAGTCCTCCACGAACTTCTCCAACCTGAGTCCTTCCCACAGGCTACAGTTCTCCACAAACTGCTCCAGCATGGGTCCATAATTTCTACGGGGTACAGTCCCTCAGGAGCAGACTGCTCCAGCGTTGGGTCCCCTGCAGGGTCACAAGTTCTGCCAGCAAACCTGCTTCGGCGTGGGCTCCTCCACCCACGGGTCTGCAAAGTCTTGCCAGGAACCTGATCTGGCACAGGCTTCCCACAGGGTCACAGCCTCCTCCCTTTGGTCATCCACCTGCTCCGGCATGGAGTCCTCCCGGGGCTACAGATGGAGATCTGCTCCACTGTGGACCTCCATGGACTGCAGGGGCACAGCCTGCCTCACCATGGTCTTCACCATGGGCTATAGGGGAATCTCTGCTCCAGCTCCTGGACCACCTTCTGCCCCTCCTTCTTCACTGACCTTGGTGTCTGCAGGGCTGTTTTCTCTCGCATCCTCTCACTTCTCTTCTCTCTCTGGCTACTCAGACGTAGACATTTTTCTTCCTTCTTAAATATGTTATCCCAGAGGCGCTTCCACTGTTGCTGATTAGCTTGGCCTTGGCCAGCGGTGGACACAGGGAAAACTTCTAGCAGCTTCTCACAGAAGCCACCCCTGTAGCCCCCCCAAACCAAGACCTTGCCACAGAAACCCAATACAGAAGCCAGGACTGTTTCCAAGTTACGAATTTCTGTAGGAAAATGAACAGTTTTTTCAGCTTCACTATGGAACAGTTCCTCTCTAGAGAGTGTTATAGCAGCAGTTTTGGTATACAACTGTCAAAACCATGAAAAGCAGCCTGAGTCAGTGCTGGCCTCTTCTGTTTATCCTTAGAGACCAACATTTAAAGAAAAATTTAACAGTTTGCATCCAGTTAAATCTATCACAGACAGACATGCTAATAGTGCTGTCACATTTTAATTACATGTCCACCTTCAGCCAAGATGTGGTAAAAGGCTACTGAGTTATGAGCCTGTAGTAGAGAGAATTCTCGGGAGTTGGGCAGACTGAGCTCAGCTCTAGCATCACTGACAGACTGCAGTGTACCCTCCATCACCAGCAAGCCATTCAGTTGATGAACACTGTTATTATCACTGTGCCAAGTGGAGGCTCTTAAAACGGCACATCAAAGCAAGTAGCACATCTTCGAGTATCACTGCAGTAATCTTCATCTCTGGCATCAGAGTTTTGTCTCTGGAGACAGGAAATAAAACCTCTTGCTCATTTTGGTCAAATACTGGAGAAGACAAGACATTGTCAGGTCATTTCCCCTCTTCCTCTGCAAATACCAAGCCCAAGAAGTATTCCAATTAATTTATTTAGGGGTTTAAGATTACCAGTTAGGAAACCAATTAGACAGTTTAAATGCTCTCATACAAAACCAACCAATAAAAACAAAAGCAAAAATCCCAAGATGTACTTGGAACATAAAAAGCAGGAAGAGAGTTACATGGAAATCACAGATATAAGAAGGAGTAAGCCTAGCTTTGGCATGGCCACCGTAGACAGTTTCTCTTTAAAATCCTCACTTAGTTGGGCAGTAAGTTCCCTGGAGTACAACTGCACACCTTGCATACAGGTAACCTTGCAAGCATTCAAAAAAAAGAGGGAATTCACTGCTCTTCAGAATTCTACAAACCCTAGAAATACCAGGCAGACAGCTCCCTTTACTGGCCTTCCCTGTCCACTGAGTAAACTTCATAGGCAACTTCAAGGAAAACAAGATGTAACACTGGAAAAAACAAACAAAAAAGCTTTTTAAAATATGACATTTTTCTTTTTAAGTGAAAAGCAAAGCATTCCATTACCCTTTTCTTATTGTCTGTATGGTTCCTAGTTGGTAGATAAACTTTTGTCAGATAGAATGTAAACTTTTCCCCAAGCACTGCAATTTCCTTTGGATCTTAAAAATTAATACTGTGGTGCCCTGTACCTCCCAAACATGCTGCAAAGCCTGCAGCACTTACAAATAAGTGAAATTCACTAAGAGTAGGTACAGTTCTATGGTGAGTTAAAGATTCTTCTACAAAGGCACAAGTGTCAGAGCCAAGACCACAATACATCAGCAGAAATGCCAAGCAATACTTATGTATTCAAGAACAAAGATGTGTTTTGCCTTGTTTTAACATGGTATCTCAACTGATGGGAGATGAAGACAGTGTCTTGCTTTTCCCTCCACTCCTAGCCACACATTCCCACCTCTCCTGCTTGCACTGGATGACACTGTAGCTCTGGAGCGAGTCAGTTCAGCCCAAAAAATGAAATTCTCAGAGTTCAGAGGCAGAAGCAGTAGGAGAGGCTTGGGAGTTGTATTCTGTTGAATCAGGGTGCTGGCCCAGCTCACACCAATGTCACAGCGAAAACTGCAGCAACATGCTGCAGGAGGGATGAGCCATTCATTTTGGCAGCAGGCTGCACCCAGATCTGTTAAGGCATACCACGTAACCGCACTCTAGTTAGTTGTCCGGATTAATCTAATTCTATTCACCAGAGCTCTGAGAATAAAAATAGTCATCTAGCAACTGAGACAGCAGTCCTTGAAAAAGGAGAACAAACTATTTAAGTTTAAGTTGCTGAGCAACTCCAGAAGAGCTTACCTTCAGCTTTAACTAAGGCACAATGAAATTAGCCATATGGGAGTTCAGTTTGATAGATAAGCTCACAAGCTGCAAATCCACTTCTGCAGCTAGAGATCTTGTTTTATGGATGTTTGAAAGGGATCATGTTCCTTTTTGCTATAAACTTTACACAGGAAATAATGACATAGCAGCAGCATGTTAAAAGGAGTGGTATAAACAAGACTTCTTGTAAGGATCCATCACCATTTAAAGCTTCTCAGGCACTCTTAGAGCTCACAATAAGAACAGATGCACTTCAGATTTCTTCAAGAACTACACTGCATGTGCAAGTGCAGGATAACACATACTAGCAAATGGAAAATAAACTCTTCTGGGTGCCTGAACTAGTGCACAGAGACCAAGATAAACAGAAATGCCACATTTTTGCTGGTTTAGAAGCTGAGAATGGGGACAGTACAGAATGGAAAATTCACAAAGGCACTTCGCCTACCACGTGCTGTTTACAGTTCCTTGGCCACTCTTTACACAAAGAGGGAGGAGAGGAAAATTGCAACCACATGAGACCACACATAGAACAGAAGATGCACAGCAGACGCACCTCTTCTTCTCCAATGGACTTGCTGGAGGTCAGAGATGCCCACAAATCACAATGAACTACACCAACTTTTAACTGAATTCTACTTCAGGATGATACCCAAATAAGATCTCAAACATTTATTACTAGAAACTTGTTGAAAGTCAAATGGCTATAGCCATGCTGTTAGAACAGACAGCTGGAGAGTCCTCCTTCATATGCCAGTTGACTTTAGTGTGCCACAAGTTTGAAAGCTTCTTGAGATACATCCAAAGACTCCACTCTTTCATTGGTCCACAACTGAAAGACTTGTTATCAAATTAGAATGTAAATGAGATGAAAAACAAAAACAACTTAAGCTACACAATATTGAAACAATCAACTCCATTGCCAAGTTGCACCCAAGTTACTTGAAGCGCTAACCCTCTGAAGACAGAGTTCAAGTCTGAAGACACAGGCCAGCTATTTGGCCTTCATCTTGGATCAACTGTACGGTTTCCATTTCTGGCAAAGCTTTTCAAAAAAGAAATGGAATAAGCACTCCATGCCATACAAAGTTCACAGAATCCAAATCCTCACCAGCCACTTTTGAATAATCCCAACCGAGCAAGGACATTGTGAGCTCAGTGAGAAGCTCAAGAATTGAAACTTGAGCACTGCTTTATAAGACAGAACCTATTTACCAGCCAGGCCAAATTACAGATGTTAGCAAGAGAACTCAAGTCAGGAGGCAACATTCTAACAAACATCATAAACTGAGAAGAAATAACTATGTCTTCAAAGCAAGATTTAGTTATTGAAAAGAACACAATCTATATGACAAGCTCAGCTACAAATCTTAAAAGTCTTTAGCAGACGAATGTGAAAGCCAGAAACCAACTAAGGGTTAACTAGACAACCTAAAAGCCATTGAGAGCAAACAGCTTTAGATCAACAGATCTAGAAGTAATGAATTTAAGACAAATCCCACAGCTTATTAAAATGCTCAATCATCTCCATATACTGAAAGACAAAGATAGCCAAGATGTTAATAAAGCAGCCAGTCTTTTTAGTGACAGGAGTGCCACTGGTAGCAGGAAGAATGGCATTAATTCTCAAGATAAAAATCTCCTTCCTTCTCAGAGTAAGAGTTAACAGGAACACTGTGACATTTGCATAGGGCAGGCCAGTATTAGAGGTGCCAAACCCTGTTCATACATTAAGTGAAGTCCAACAGCAAACAGAAGTTTCATTTCTTGTTAGACGATACTAACAGTCCAACAGACATCAGCGCTTTCAAGAACCAGAAAGAGATCAGGGACAAAGAGATCAGGCCACCTCAACAGTCCTCGCTTCGAGCAATACCAATGCCTTGATGCACCTGTAGGTGTAAAGTACTGGAATTTTCATCAGTTAGCAACAGGTTTTATTGCATTGCCAACTGACATGCAGTTCCACATCTCTTTAGACATTTAAGGAGACATGGTGACAGGTTCTCCTGCCTAACATTTGTGCCGATGCCAAGTCACATCTCTTTAAATGCTGCTTTTACCTAAGAAAAGAGCACTGTAACAGGCTGCCCAGGGGGGTTGTGGAGTCTCCTTCTTTGGAGATATTCAAAATTCTCCTGGACAATGTCCTGTGCAACCTGCTCGAGGTGAACCTGCTTTAGAAGGGGGGTTGGACTAGATGATCTCCCGAGGTCCCTTCCAACCCCTGCCATTCCGTGATTCTGTGTAATTCTGTGAAAAGACAGTCTTCCAGCACTTACTATTACCACAAGCCACTGATCAGCATCTCAGAGAACGCTTCTTCCCTGCATCGCTCCCTTAGGTGAGGCACGGGGATAACCCTACAACCATATGCACACATTGAGAGTACTCTGCACAGCCAAGTGAAAAGCAAGGCAAATGCAAGTCACTGTCACCAGATGCTTATCAACACATTGGAAAGCAGCAGAACACCCAAAGACTGCCTTGGAATCCAGTACTTCCTAACCCCTGGTTTTCAAATAAGATTGCCAACACATTTCCTAGACTGCTTCTCCAAGCAACTGAGAAAGTATTCTACTAGAGTTTCAGGTCCACACGCTTAGCTGTTCAGTCATGAATGGTACCTGGACAAGTAATTTGGAGCAAGACTTCCAGAAGACATCATGCTTATAGTCACAACAGAAAACTTAACTATTTCCAATTTTCCAGAAGTGAGGTCACTTGGACTACTTATGCTGCAGCATAAATTTGCATGAATTTTCCTTCCAACTTACTATTAAGTCCTTTTTAATCTGTACATTTTGGATGATATGATCTTGTAGTAAAGGAACAAATGTGCAATTTCACAGTGCAAGTACAGTATTAAATATCTTTAAAGTAGACAGGGTCCTTGTTAACTTTGCTTCAATAAAAAGCTTCCCAAACACCTTTTCTGTTTTGTTCCTTTGAGAAAAATGGAGAAGCAATTTGCATTTACAGCTTAGTTCCTGCTTCCAAAATACCCCTTTAACTTTCTTATTATTTTTATGGTGGATATAAATGGCACCAAATTGTCAAATCACAGCTATTTTCTATGCTACCTATACAAATAGGTCTGATTTCTGGCAAGCCATAAAACAATTATTGCTGAATTCCTGTAGCCCTTTGATATCCCAGCTTGCCTGTAGGACTTCAAAGCCATCTTACGGCAATGCTAAAAAATCTAGTTTCCAGAAGACACAGAGGGAGAATAAAACATTTCAATTCCCACACATTCAAACACGAACACACCAAAATCTTTGCACTGGGATGATTATGTCTGAAAGGTAAGTGACTTAGAACAAACACGAACAGCAAAGACACGGCAACCATTTGAGTCAACACTGCCTCGCGGACAGCAGAGATACAGACAACTTGAGAAAGAAGAGCAGGGAGCATACTGCACCTGCCTCCAATTCCCCAGTACTATTGCAAGTTGGGAAGCCTGTTTTCCTGCTTAAGCATTCAACTCTCACCCCTTCTTGTGTGGATGGTGAAGAAAGGGCTGCGAAATAATCAAAAGTAGTACAGGGAAATGGTGAAACTCCCTAAGCACGCAGAGGAAGCAGATACTATCCTTCACTTTAAGGTACTGATATTGTCAGTAACAAGTTACAAATACATACCTATCACAGGTACCTGAGGATTTATTTAGCTACAATTGGTGTTGTTATTTATACGACAAAAGGGTCGTCCCCTCATGTAAGCAGAAGGAGCTAGTTCTTGCTGTACCAACATGGTTTCTGATACCCACAACACATCTTCAAGAGAGGCAAGGGGACAATACTATAACCCCTCTAAATAACACCAGTGATGCTTTTGTCTCTTAAGTGACCTGGAATTTAAGAGAGATGAAACTGAACAAACTGAAGACCAATTACTATATTTCTCTGCATGAGAGAAACTTCCATGTTGGCCAAGGAAAACATTATCGGAGTAATATAATTTGCGTTGGTTGAAAGATACACAAAAAAACCAAGACACCTTTAAATTCTTTGATTATTTTAAGTGTCTGCTGTTTTTTGGTGGAAGGCTAAAAAAAGTTTTGCCAGTATTTCCTACTGTGAGCAGGCACTCATAAATATACATACACACAGAGTCAATATTCAATTAGATTTATCACCTCTATTCTAGAGTTACAATTTGTATAAATGAGGCACATGCCTATAAGTCACCTTTTTTCTCATCACAGAATTAATTCACAGGCTCTAGAGGTGCTGCATTAAATTATCATCCTAAAAGTAAAATCTGTAGTTTTAAATTCTTCTTTTTAAAAATAGGCATCAACCTGGTGAACTCTAGCAAGGAAAAGAATCAGTCAATAAAGTAAAAATCAAAAAAAGAAGAGTAACTTTTAATCCATGCCTTTTCCTGACTCGCCCCGCCCCCCTGACATTCTTCTGAGGCACTTCAGAAGAAACACGCTTCTCATGATCATTTAGAATTTTGCGTAATTTTTATCAAGTCCAGTATTCTTACCTTTGGCAAGGAAAAGTTGCAAAAGCCCTTTTAACCCCATACCTGACCATGGCCTTTTGTACTTACTGTATCCCTAATCCGCAGTTAAACCATTGGGCCCCCACACTGGCTTTGTGAAAACTATTATAGAAATGGTTTACAGACCAGTTTTATAAGATTAATGTACTGTACAATGGGCTGCATAAAATGTACGAAAGAAAACAACCGTCTAGGAAGAGCAGGAGGAAGAAGCCTTACCTTCAGCACCTGACTGCATGCCAGTCTGCACCACCCTTATTTTTCTTCAGTGTTCTCCATACAAAGATACTGATGTCAGTTTTCTTTTATTGAATAGTTTTATTTTCAGATAAAGAATGTTTCAAAAATTTTCTGAGTTTAAATTAAGTGACTGTAGCCTCAAGGCAAACACACTGATCTAATCACTCCATTAGATTCCAAAATCACTTATGCCTCTAAAACTACAATACGCATAAACACATTTACAGACTACTCACTAGCTATATACCTTAATATTCACATATCAAATGATACCAAAACCAACAGTGTCATGGACACCAGGGGCCCACCAAAGCCGCTCTATCACTCCCCTCTAACCAGACAGAGGAGAGAAAAAGTAAATCAAAAGGGCTCGTGGGTCGAGATAAGGACAGGGAGAGATCATTTTATCAGTTACCATCATGGGCAAAACAGATTCCTCTTGAAAGAAATAATTAATTTATTATCAATCAAAATCAGAGAAGGAGAGGAGAAAAACTGCTAGACTTAAAAAAACCTTTCCCCCCACCCCTCCCTTCTTTCTGGGCTCAACTTCACTCCCAGCTTCTCTACCTACTCCCCCCCAGCAGCGCAGGGGGATGGGAATGGGGGTTGAGGTCAGTTCATCATACGTCATCTCTGCCGCTTCTTCTTCCCTAGGGAGAGGACTCTTCCCCTGCTCACGTGTGGGGTCCCACTAACGGGAGACAGTCCTCCACGAACTTCTCCAACCTGAGTCCTTCCCACAGGCTACAGTTCTCCACAAACTGCTCCAGCGTGGGTCCGTAATTTCCACGGGGTGCAGTCCCTCAGGAGCAGACTGCTCCAGCATTGGGTCCCCTGCGGGGTCACAAGTTCTGCCAGCAAACCTGCTTCGGCGTGGGCTCCTCCACCCACGGGTCTGCAAAGTCTTGCCAGGAACCTGATCTGGTGCAGGCTTCCCACGGGGTCACAGCCTCCTCCCTTCAGGCATCCACCTGCTCCGGCATGGGGTCCTCCATGGGCTACAGGTGGAGATCTGCTCCACCGTGGACCTCCATGGACTGCAGGGGGACAGCCTGCCTCACCATGGTCTTCACCAAGGGCTGCAGGGGAATCTCTGCTCCGGCGCCTGGAGCACCTCCTCCTCCCCCCTTCTTCACTGACCTTGGTGTCTGCAGGGCTGTTTTCTCTCGCATCCTCTCACTTCTCTTCTCTCTCCAGCTACTGAGCCACAGACGGTTTTTTTTCCTTCTTAAATATGTTATCCCAGAGGCGCTTCCACTGTTGCTGATTGGCTTGGCCTTGGCCAGCGGTGGACACAGGGAATACTTCTAGCAGCTTCTCACAGAAGCCACCCCTGTAGCCCCCCCACTTCCAAGACCTTGCCACAGAAACCAATACAAACAGATAAAAGAAACTTTCTAAGACTCAAAGATAGTTTTTAGAAAGTAGACATTCTCTATTGCAGTGCTGGGTACATGGGGAATCACCCCACCTATCATGCACACCTCTGTACTACCTCTTATGGTCTAAATACATGTTCTATATGAATATCCATGGGTCATACAAATTATTTCTAGGAATAGGTGGAGAGTTCTAAGAAACCATTAACATATTGTCCCTCCTTTTTACACATGTGCAATCTGTTCTGGTGGTTGCATCTGGGTGTCTTTTAGATGAAGGCAAAATGTCTTCCTCACTTTTAACTTTTCACCTTTCAAGGCTGGCACATCCTGCCAACTGTCCATCTGTTATTTCTCTTCCTCTGTCTTCCATGCACTGTTGGTTCTCGTTCCTCCTGGTCAAGCAACCTTCACAAATCATCATTATCTTTCTTACTTTATCCCCTCCCGATTCCTCCTTTATAAATCCACTAAGTAACTACTGACTTTAGTAAAGCATCAGCAAACTAGACAACAAGGCCCAAGTCTTATGCAGGTAGGCCCCTTGCAACATTGTTAACTTTAACCCTTAAGGCATGATAAATGTATCATTAAAAACTTAAAGAAATAGAGGCTAGTTTACATTTTAATCAAGAAATTACTATTTATCTAGTCTTCAGGACAGCCCACAAAGGAAGGAACTAAAACCAAAATGTAAAATTTTCCATTGTCTAGATACACCAATCAGCAACTTCCCAGATTTAAGCCACTCAAAACACAAAAAGAAACAAAAACCATTTAAATATTCCACCTGAAACACAGCTAGATAATTTTGACTACACACTTAAAATGTCAATCTACAAGTATTTTATTGGGATTTCAACTCCTGTAAGATTCCAGTTCAGCATCACAGAAACATAGCAAAATATCCCTGCAGACTAAGACTAGTAGACAAATGTAACTAAACTTTTGTTACAAAGCCTGCAAGATCTGCAGTAGTAGTTTAACTTTGTCTTTATTATATCAAAAATTCAAGGAAGTAACCTAATGTAGGTCTGCTTCATAGAAACCAGTTTGTTTCTATTTAGTTTCCAGGCAATTGAAAGCATAACGAAACCAGAAATCACTCACAGTTTATTTGACAACCTTACATTTGTCAAATATTAACTTTCATTCTCATGTACACTCAACGGAGACATTTAGTTTGTTTGGAAATTATTTTGTAGATGAAGAATACACTTTCCACTATGGGATGACTCAACATTTAACAATAAAGCCTGAAGCAAATGCAAAAATAATTGATGACTACCATTTTATGAACAGCCTTTGATTAAGGGCATCCAACAGATACTTGCAGTTTCCAAAAGCACAGGCTTTCCAACACAGCAGGTGCAACACATCGTCTCAACTTAAGGCATTGGACAGCTACAGAATCCATACAAAACACTGTTCCATGTCTATGAAACAGTCAACATTTGTAAAAACTCTGGGCACGTGTGCACACATGCACATAGATGTTTTTGTTTGCAGTGGGTTTCTGAAGTGTCCCCTCCCATTTAAACCATTTGGTCTTTGCTCCCATTAGGTTTGAGCCACAGAAGTGCTGTAACTGGATTCACACAGAACCACTTACCCGCCCGGGTCCAGCCTGAAGACCACAGGCCACTGCCGCTTCCCTGGAGCTAACTCTGACTGACCCCAGAGGTGGAGCAGGTTCTGCTTCAGGGCACCGCTGTACAGGAGAGACTTTTTCATCATCATCTCCATTGCCTTAAGGATGGTGAGGACAACTCAGAGTGTGCCCAGCCACCTCCTGGAAGAGTAGTGCTAGGACAGCACAGCAGGGCCTGCAGAAGTCAAGACAAGTGTTTCACTGTTGCTGGGCTACCTTATTTGATTTAGGTTCAAGGGCTGGTCCTGGTGTATTTGTACAAGACTGCCAAAGGCACTCAACGAACTTGGATGGAGTTGCTTCACAGTAATTTATATACAAATACCTTAAAGCATTTGTAACAGTCAGCTGGAAGCAGTTTCCTTTATCAAAAAAAAAAAAATTTATCTAGGAAAGTATTATAGAGAAGATAGCACTAATGAACGCCAACACCCATATAAGAAAGGATGCTAGGTAAACACAGAGACCGGTTGAAATGCTGCTACCTCCCCATACTTACAGAGAGGATAAAGAAGAGGCTAAGATCACAAGACAGAGAATACATTTATATGTTCTAGTTCAGTTCTAATTACGTGTTCAGCCTTTTTATTAAACAAGGGAGTGCACTGTCTCATACTAATCCCAGTTTTAAAAAAAAAAATTATAGTCTGAGAAGTCAAACTACCTAAAGTATCCTGATTCTTCAGATAATAAGGATGTCCAGTTGTATTACTATATTGCTGCTTCTGTTAACTGTAACAAATTACTGAGTAGACTGTATGTTACGGGTAAAATACTTTTTGCTGAGAAGACATAATAGCAATATTCTACAGAATTGGGCTAAAATCTGCCTCAGCTGAAACGGCAAAAAAAGCCTCACCAAATTTAAGAAGTTGGACTTGCTGTTCTGGAATATTTGCTAGATACAAATGGGAGCATTTACAATACTTACAGACTCAGAGAAACCGCACACTTACTTAAAAAACACTTTAGATGAATTAGTAACAGCCAGGCAAAGAAATAAACAACTTGAGTGTCAAAAAGCTTTAAAGTCTTAACAGTACAGGAGTTATATCACATGAGATACAATTTGCAGCTCTAACAGGCATAACATTAACAGTAGCAGCATCAAAACTTATAATGGACCTTCACATATTACAAATGAAATCACAAGAATAGTATTTGCTGAATCCAGTGTGGCATATAAAGAACTTCCTCGTAAAATTGCATTTTAAACAAAAGCCTAAGCAAAACAGTATGGTTAAAAAACACACCTTTTTGGTTTTTTCCTCTCAAAAGGTATGTATATGCTTTCTAGGTATTATTCTCATCATTAGCTTCTGTCTATTCCTTGCCATGGCTCATTATTTTTGAGATGACTGAATTTTACCCGTTGGCGGCTGTATGTGTATTTTGTACAAGGCCAGTTAACTATACTAGTAAAACTGTACTTCCACCCTCTGGCCAGCTACTAAATTTAGGGAACAATTTGCATAAATACTTCGAATCATTTGGTTGGAAAAGATCTTTAATACAAAGTCCAGCTGTACCTGTTCACTACTAAGCCATGTCCCTAAGCACCTTGTCTATCTGTCTTTTAAATACCTCCAGGGATGGGGACACAACCACTTACCTGGGCAGCCCGTTCCAATGCTTGACAACCCTTTCGGTGAAGAAATTTTTCGTAATATATGATCTAAACCTCCCCTGGCACAACTTGAGGCTGTTTCCTCACTTTGTTATGTTCACATTACTGCTGTCTAGAACGAGGAAAACGATTAGCATCTCATTGAGCCCAGTGGAGTTTTTTGGGTTGTGGGTTTGTGGTTTTTTGGGGTTGTTTTTTTTTTTTTTTTACAGCAGGCACAAATAATAAATTCAGACTTAACTACAAACCACTCGGTATTCTAACAGTAGTCAGGAAAGTCAATCCACCTCACATTCCTTGTTCAGCTCTGTGCTTTATTTTGTTATGTATAATAATGCAGTTTGCATTGTAATTTCTGTTTTCAGATGGTTATGATGGCAGAGATATCTGCCTTGGTATTTACCCTCATGAGCAAGATTCCATATGAAAGATATATGCATCCTACTGTATAGGCATATGCTTTTTTACATAGAATTATGGACAACTTACTGAAGCCACACAAAGGCAAGTCTATGCACCAACTTCTGAACTGTATTTAAAAGAAATTAGATTTGATCTATCATTTACATGTCACAGCTGTTGAGACCTCTGTCACCATAGCGTGCCACAGATTTTAAAATCAAATTGGTCTGGCACCACTGGGCTCATCCAAGGAGCTCAAAGGAACAAACCTGAACTCCTCAAGAGAGCCAGAGCCAGCACAGGAGCTCGATGCAGGACTAATAGCATGATACAGCCTGTAGCTGGCAAGCAAGGGAGAGAGTTAAGCACTGATACTCTTTCTAGGAGCACTGTCACAAGGATGCTGATGAGACAAACTCTCCGATGACTGACTCTGCCTGGTAGTAAGAGAGTCTTGTCCACTAATATTGTTTAAATAAATGGCATCCCAGAAAGAAGATAACACTTTTAGTTTTTTTTTTAAACAGGTACTGAACAATAGGTTTTACCCAGCAGTGTACAGTTTTTCTAAATTATTTGCTACATTGAAAAAAAAAAAAAAAAGGTATTTTAGCTGTATCCTTTAATAGTAGGCAGTATAATACATTTAGTTTTAAAATTAATTCCCAGAGATTTATTTTAAATACCAGTCAGTTCTTCCCCCCCCCCCCCTTTATGTACTAGAAAGCACAGCAAAAAGCTAATAGTCATACAAAAGCAAACATTTTCAATTAGAAGCTGTTTTCTGACAAGATGGGAAACATGATTTTCGTGCAAACTTACAGCAGTGCTAGAATTTGACTATTCCTTTGTTTTCATATATGCCTATCAATCACTATAGGAAGGGAAGAAACAGAATGATTGCACATGAACTAAATTCTGATGGTTTAAAAGTGCAGGTGTCCATCATAAGAATCTCACAAAAATTAATGTAGTCAAACTGCTGCAGCCTACAGAGTTAATTCTGGATCAAACCTTTGTAAATTAACCTGTGCTTTTCCCACCTATCGCAAGTATTATCAACAGGCTTTACAGGTTGCAGCCATCAAGTTATCAGTCTTTTTCCACGGATCCTACCAGAACAAATGACAGAATAAGCCTCTCCAGCATTTCTCCCCAAAACCCAATTTTAAAAAAACAAAAAAAAACCCAAATCCAACACATCAAGAAACAACCCTAACCACACTGTACAGCATTGTTACAAGAACAGGCAAGTTTCCAAGATTTTACAGCTTACTAGTACAGCGCTGAAAAATCTTGACAATCATACCCACAGTTAAGGTTGTCTAACCTGTAATAGTAAGTGGTTTAAAGATTTTTTACGTATCTATTTTTCTAAGGATAAAAGCTGCACAGAAGTACATAGAGTAACAACAATAAACAGCAAACTCATCCGTTTTCATTTTCTCAAATAAATGCTAACAAATTTACCTGTCTACCAATTTAAACATTTTGAGGTACCTTCCCCCTCATCTTACTAAAGAATAGTAGATACCTTAAACACAACAATCTGGTTTTCTGTTCTTCAAGTATTGCTCTACAGCTACCCAAGAGTCTTGTGTACAACAGCCCTGAAACTACATTTTATTTCCTACCATCTAAAATCCAGAAGATTTACAATCACAGATCATCAATATTGTAGCTTTAGAAAGGTGTAGCCATCACTTCTTAAAATGAAAAATACTGTATTAGCTATTAAACGCTATTTAAAGTTAACTTCAGGTGAAATAAATAAATAACCTAGGTTCGTCTTTTATTTAAGAGTCAAGAAATGAGAGAACTAACTGGCAGTTCTGACAGAAATTGGCATTTGCCCTTGCAGAAACATGGTGGCAGGGGGAGGAAGTCTAGCCGAACCCAGACATCCCATGGGGGAGAATGAAAAAAAGCACACATTGGACACATAAATCACACAAAACAAATGCACAAGCAAACTTTAAAAACTCTAAGTTTGTGACAGCCGAGGATGTAGCAGCCTTGTTATTCACACGTCTTGTCACACCAAGGTACTACAGACTGACTGTACAGTCACTATGCACTGTGAGCAAGCGTAAGAGCCCATTGTCACACTTCAGTCTGCATTTACCTTCATTTCAATTGAACATGCAATGGAAGTCTTTGCGGACAGCAAAATCACTCCTGACAGAAAGGGAACATCATAAACAAGATGTATGTATATCACCCAGTCTAGGAATCAAGTCCTTCTTACACTGTGTATTTCTAAATAAAGCATAAGCACTGACATTGGATGTGATCGTTTTTAGAGACATATCAGGCAGAAGAAATTACTTATTAGGAACAGGTTTTCCTATATAGGTAGCACCTTACCATCAAAGCCACCAATTATTTACTGATAGCACTCACATAGAGATGAAACTTTATAGCTTCCCTATACTGAAACTCTCCTCACTCTCTTCAAACAAGAAATCTGTGAAACGCCCTTGTGATTCGCACTGGGGTGAATTAGCAAGTGCACTTGAAAATATGTATGTACCCTCAAAGCTATTCAGCCTCTTATTAAAGCAGTAGCAACATTAAGTCTCAAGAGTTAAACAGAGTTCTTCACTACACATCAGAAATTTCACTTGGCTGCAGCTCAAATCCACTGATGAGCAAATCCATGCCCAATAACACAACCATTTTGCAACTAAAATAGCAACACCTGCCCTAAAAGGTCCAGTATCAAACCTCTGTCTGTAAGACTGATGGGAAAAGAAATTTCCACATGCCTATCATACCTAGAGGGTTAGGCTTAGGCAAAATTTAAGAGGGAAAAAACCCAAACAAATAAACCAGACCTATAATTAACTTAAGTTCCTACAACTGTAGCTAAATATCCTACCGAAATACCCAGTAGAAACCTGACTGCCTGTTTATTGATCTTTACCATCTGCCTGCACTACTTGGTACAACGGGAAAACTCACGTTGTATGGTAAGAATCTGCTTGTGGTTCCCTGTCCTCACACCACTCAATTTACTAAAATTAATAGAGAGTTAAATCTCTGACTGACTTTAAATGGAGCAGGGAGAGATTAGGGGTTTTTTTTTTCTTTACACTTAGTATTTAAAAATCAGCAAAAGAAAAAAATAAGCAAGAACAGTGAGTGCCATAATATTGTCTGGCCATTTTCTCTAAAATTTTACAAGACAACATGCAAACTACTAAAAGCAGCAGCATTTTCATTGTGGTCAACACATTAATAAAATGTGGCTAGGAAAGGAAAGAAAGATTAAGGATATTCTTTCCCTTCCCTTCCACCAATGTGCTTCCTAACATAGTAAAATATTTGAAAAGCAAATTTAAAAAAAAAAAAATAATAAAAAGACAAAGTAACCAGGGGAGAACTGCATCATTTTTCTTACTCAAAGTTCCTTCTAAGATATTTCATTATTTTCTTGGCCAGCATATTATCAATAAATACTTTTAGGGAGCTTCATGAAACATTTTACAAGCAAAATGCAGATCACTAGAGACTGTTTTAAAATATAGCATGAGATGTACTTTCACAAGAGGATTAAGCTGTCACTGTAAGAGATTTTGTATAAATTTAAACATTCCTTTAAAGCAGCAGACCAAAACATCTCCATGGAGGAGCCTATCTACATCTCGAAACTGCACCAATCTGTCCATCACAAGTTGAACAACTGATGCAATCAACTGAAATTGGTTTTGTACAATGAATCCAAATGCATAGAAACAGAATTTGATTGGCATTTTTTCATTTCAGGGTAGCGTATAGGGCACAGAAAAGCTGTGAGGTGTTTTGTTGGGGGTTTTTTTTAATCAAAAAGAAAATTCCCCTTTGTAAATAAAATTTTGCGTACTATGTTAGGTTTATCTACAAATATGTTTTCCCAAGAAGAGCTTACAAGCAAACTGAAGGCTGCTCCTAACGCAGTTACCACTCTGCAACTACACCGCTGTGCACCGAGGGTAGAAGAGACAGAAGTGGGCGCTGCTCACACCACGTGTGTTACGCACTGTGACAGGTCAGAACTGAAGTCATCTCATTGGTTTGCGTGGGCTTGCAGGGTAGCCCCTTCCACCAGGAAGGGTACATCCCACACTGCCACCAGCCTTCACTCCACACCTTCCGTGCCAGAAGATTCTTACCTTGCCGTGGCCCAAAATAGCATGGCCTCTGGGACAAAGTTATCTTAAAAACCAGATAAACAAAAAAAAAAGCGGCAGCGATAATAAGGACTGCATCTTTTAGAGTTTCTTCCTCCTTTACTGGACTCCTACAACACAATAGATTCAGAAGAGGAGATTTTGTAACTTTTCTAAAGACGACTATTCAGAAAAATTGCCTAGTTGAACTGTGGGAACAAAACTGGAAAAGCTTTCATATGAGAAGAGAACGAACGCATTTACTAGGAAGAAATCATCAGCACCTTTTACAGTAGCTAAGTCTATTTCAAAATGCTATGGTCCATTAAAGTCCCATTCCGCACTAACAGACAACCTTAATGAAAACAACCAATACTGGAAATGTGGACTTTGATTGATCCTGTAGCAGAATAACAAGCAGCTCCAATTCCATCACTTTGCCATATCAAGAAGTAAAACTTCTTGAACTATGAGATGCAGTAAGCATTGCTCCTCTCAGCTCTGCAGAGGAAAGCAACACCTCCCACTTTTTAAGTTACAACATTCCAGTGTCCAAACAGCCATTTTCATATTGACTGTTACTAGCACAGAAATATTAGCCCACCCTTTTTTTTATAAGAAAAATTTAGTTTGTTAAAATGCACCACTGATTAACAGAAACTTAAGCACTCAGGCCACGCTAGTTCCAATGTAGTTTTTGATGAGTACTTACAATGAGTCACTGAAACACGAGAGATGTGTTTCCTTGTCCAACTGAAACACCGTAAGACAAAGAGTAAGTTAGACTACTGCTGCAGAGTACCAACATTCACTGGGTAAGAAAGTAAAGAAAATATTTCTAAACTGTTTAGTAAATCAGACTTCTGTTGCAGAGCACCAACATTTGTTGGGTAAGAAATGGAAGAAAATCTCTCTACACTGCTTAGCATTCAAAGAAGTAACGACACATGACAGGACAAGAGTGACAGCTCCTCTTCTGGAGGCAGTATCACAGTGGATCAAAACTAACCATAACCCGGTGACAAATCTTGTTCCACAGATGTGCTTTGAAATACTGCACTTCTATGCACAGCATTATTCTCATCACATGAATAACGGAAGGTAAGCAACATATGCTTTGAAATAAAGCTAGAATCTTAGAAATTCTCCATGTCTTCTCTTAACCAATTTACATCAGCATTAAAAAATAGACAAGAGCTGAAAACTGGAAGTTGTGTTTGCATGATGATTTTAGAGAGCACATCTTGCAAACTCTACTGAAAACTGAGTCTGGGCATAAGTCTACTCTCTTTAACCTGACAAGCAGCCCCGTAGCTACCCGCCATGAAACTACTCATGGAAGTCGTATGGCAGGAGCAAGCCATTAAACAGGAGGAAGTACGGGGAACCAGCCACTGCAAATGCCTGTATGCTCCACCGTGCAAGGATAGACTGAAGCACTCTGTCACAATAAGGCAAACAGAAAACAATAAAACCACTGCCAAACTCAAGTTTTTAAGGTTAGACATAGTAAAAGAGGTTGCTCTAGCTTATCTATACTCTGTTCCCTGTTAGTCACCATCACCTTCCCATCCTATCTACACAATCCAACCAGCTCTGCACCTCAACAACTGAACACTCTTCTAGCTCTGTTTCCACTTTAAAACTGACACAACTTCGGGGTACAGGACCCTGCTTGCTCTGCAGCAGCTATTAGTAGAACAAACACTTGGCCACACCTTTGCAAACTCACCACCGACCTCTAGTACTTCCAAAAATCCCTCATATAGCCAGAAGAAATAAGCAAGTCAGAGTTTTAGCCGGCAAACTGGAAAGCAAATGCCCTGAAAATAATTTGTGTCTTTTGCCCACCTTGATGCTTGGAATGACTATGCCCCTAATAAAAAGTGATTTAGCAACATAAACACATTATGAGCTAGTAAAGCCTATGATATCCTATTTGTTATTTTCAAATTGATCTGTGCGCTCTACAGATAGACTTGATGTATTAAAACTTTTCCTAACAAGCATACATGTTAGAGCAGCCATTCACATCACGAATCCAGAGAGAAAAAGATGACTTACCAGAGAGCTAAGTGGCAATATGGCTAGTCAGTATATGAGTACTTGCTTCTGCTTAATATTGTACACCTACTTCAGCTTGCTAAACCCATGCCTCAGGATTAGCACAATAATTTACCAAGCATGTCCAAGTGGTAAATCATACTAAAATGATAAATTATACAACTTCAGAGGAAGTGATGGAAAACAGATAGTTTGACTAACACTACAAGCAAGCATATCATTGCCATTAAACATGCAACACTTAAGACACCACCCTAGAGGCCACCTGAGGTCAAATCAAACTAACAGCACTGACTTCCAGAGCCAAGAAAACTCAGAATATTTTTGTCAAGAATTTTAACTGTATTTGTAAATTAGAAAGACAAACAAGGTGCTCCCATTTTTCAAGGCACACATCACCACCACTCTTTTAAAGACTTTTGAAGAGCAGAAAATGTGCTAGGTAATTCATGCATGGATCGCTCTCAGCAGCACAATGCTCATCTTTCCCACTGTGATTTCAGGGGCCTGAAATTTCTTCAGCACCTATTTTTCGCTCCTTGCTCTAGTTTTAGGAGGCTGAGCAAAGCCCAGAAGCAAATGGAGCGCTTGCTGTCTGAGCTTATGCTCTGCTGGATGGGAGCGGCTGCGGTGCTCTCCTACAATCCAAGTCATGTGCAATCACAGTACGACAAGTCCCCTCCCGCGCTATATAAGCTGGCATCTTTCCCAGCAGTTGCCACATCATGAAAATAACACATACAAATAAAACCCCAAAATAAACACTTTAAAACAATGGCACAAATGACTGAGTAACTAAACTCAGCAGCTAGAGACACAAAGCACTCCCAGTGGTAAACTACGCATCTTCCACTTGCAAAGTCCTAAAATATATTCTTACTAACAAGCTCCACATCACACCTAGCAACCAACCAAGTCTGGGCTGCAGAGCCACATTCCCCAAGGTCAGACAACAACAAGTGAATAAATAAATAAAGCATGGATAATAAAAGCAGAGAGCATCACAAACATCCCCTGTGCAGACAGAGCTTCAAGGTATCTCTACCACATCACCTAATTCACTCTATCCGGATAATGCTATCTCACATATTTAGACTACACAGACCTTTCCTCAAGAGTTTCTCTGCCAAACTATTTAGATTGACTTAAAGTCATGTTTTTCTCTACAAGAAATAGAAAAAAAAAACAGGAGGAAGACTTCAGAGTGTAATGTGGGCAATTGAATTCATCGGAAATACTGCGGCATTACATACAATACACAGAAAACTGTGCAGTACTGCACTGGTTTGCAGTACATTAAAAGACTTACTGAGTTTATGGTAATAAAGGGGAATTAATAGCTTATACTTTAGAAGACAGTCTCAGCAACTGAAATAAGCAATGGAGTGTAAGAACCGCAGTAAGGGAAAGAAAATGCTCTGAAAGAAACGCAGTAATTGATACAAAAATGTCACAGCTTGGTATTTTCAAACTGAGAAACACTAAATGAAAATATATGGGTTTATAGCACAAAAAAAAAAAAAACCCAAAAGCTTTTTTATCTCAACACTAAGAAATGTCCTGGGTTTTGCTCCCTGAACATCCAATTTTTCCTGACCTAGCTCTCAGCAGGCAGGATTTACAAAGATGATGCTCTAAGGAACTGCAGGAGTTCTAGATGCCAATAAAGATTACAGATCAAATGAAAGATAACCACTCACCATTGCGTCTACACAGATAAATAAACCTGCCCACTTGTTTTATTTGCACCGTTACCTCTACTAATCCACCTACAATAATCAGGACAGTAAGGGCTCAGGAATCAGATCTTAAAGGAAAAGGCTTCTTGTACCTCTCCCAGTCCAACTTACGTGGGTACATACACACCACAACATACACACCTTTTGAGAAGTTTGCATGTACGTGGGAAAGGCTGAAGCCCTGATGATGAACTGGAGAATGAAGCAAAAGCAAAGTGTTGGGGGAGTCCAAACTCAAGTACTGGAATGAAAGAAGGAACACATTTCCAGATATCCCTGTCCTGCTCAGACATTTCGTACAGACATTTGGGAGCAAGTAACACCAGCCAGAAGCAAGCAGCACGTGGGGAAAAGCCTCCGGTGCCGACCCGCCTCCAGACAGAAAGCCAGCCCCGCGCCACCGACGAGCGAGAGACCGGGGGGAGCCGGGACCCAGACCCGCCGCCAGCCCGGCACTCGGGACCGCGGGCAGCCGGGAGATCCCGGCGGCAGCGAGGGCGGGAGAGGGGAAGGGGAGGAAGGCAGCTCCCCCCGCCAGCCCCGAGGAGGCGCGGGGGAGAAGGGCCACCGGCAGCCCACCACGCACCGACGGCCGCTTTTGTTCTCCGCGGAGACCGGCAGAGACCCGTCAGCTGCGCCGGCTCCGGGCCGGCTGGGAAGCGCTGGCCATGGGGAGACCCCGCTCCCGGCCGCCGGGCGGCGGGGGCAGGAGGCCGGTCCCGCCGGGGCGGCCCGCGGCCGGCCTTGCCTACCTCTTTTCGGCCGGGGGAAGCTCTCGTGCAGGTGAAAGACGACTTTCTCCACAAAGTGCTGAATGTTGCTGTGCTCGGGCCCTCTGACAAACACCATCCAGTCGTGGGTGAAGCCCTCCACGGTGGGTTTCTTCCTGACCTGGGCTCGGTGCCCCAGCTCCAGCTTCACCTGGACGGCGCACTGCGAGGGGAGAGGCGGGGAGCGCCCGGTGAGCGCCCGGGGAAGCGGGGCTGGGCGGGCGGCCGGGGACACACGGACAAAACGGTACCATAAACCCGGCCGGAGGAACAAAAACGGAAAGGCACCGCCGCAACCCTGCGACGAAAAGCCGGCCCCAGGGACGAGGGCGTGAAAGAGCTCTCGCCGCCGCCGGGAGGACGCGGGGAGGCGCGGCCGCCGGCCCGCGGTACCGTCCTACGGGGCGCGGGCAGGCGGGGGCCGCTGTCAGGGACGCACCGTCCCCCCTCCCGGCGCCTCCACGCTCGGTGCCCCCGGCGCGGCGGCAGGACCGCGACTGAGGCGACACCCGCCGCCACCCTCCGGCTGCGTGCGTGCTCCGTGCCGCTGCCGGGAGCGGCGGGGAGCCAGGGAAAGCCGCAAGCAAAGCGAAGTTCCCGGTCACGTCAACCCCTTCCCGGCGGCGGGCGCCCGGCGGCGCCGGGTCCGCGGTACTCACCGAGTTGGCCATGCCTGGGGCGCCGGTACCGCTGGGGCGCTCGCTCCTGTCCCCCGCCCCCACCCCGCGGCGTTAATTCATACAGACGTGGAGGCGACGGCGGGCGCGCAGAGCGGCGGGCGGGGGGCGGACATCCTCCGCCTGGCTGCTCCCGCTGTCCGCCGCCTCCCCTCCCTCGCGCCGAGCCGAGCCCGCGGCCGCCCCGGCCTCAGCGCTCGCCCCGGCCCCGCCGGCTGGATGAGCGCCCGCCGCGCATGCGCGCCGCCCGCCGGAGTGACACCGAGACACAGACATAACAGTGTGCGGCGCGGGGCGGGCGCCCGGGCGGCGCCGCCAGCCAATGGCGCGCGGCGGCGCGGCCGCGAGCCCCTCCGCCCGGCCCCGCCCCGCCCCGCCGGCCCTTAAAGTAACAGGTTGGGGGGGCCGGAGGGGGGGGGGGGAAGAGGGGGTGCCCCGGGGCGGGGAGCGTGCCCCCGGCGGCGCCACACGCCGAGCCGGAGAGCGGCCGAGCGGGGGTCGGCGGCGCCGTCGTACCGAGGCGGGGAGCGAAACCGGGCACGAGCAGCTGCGAACAAAAGAGGAACGGGGCAGCGTCCCCTCAGCCGCCGCTGGGCGAGGAGAGCGCGAGCGAGCGGCGCGCAGCGGCGGAGGCTGCCGCCCCCCCTCGCCCCTCCTCGCCTCCCCTCACGCCCGCGGCGCCGTGCCCCGGCAAAGCCGCTCGGTCGCGGGCGGGCGGGCCGGCGGGCGGGATCCCCGGCTGTCCGCCACAGCGTGGGTGGCGGTGGGCTTGGGCCCGCCGTTCGCGACGGCGAGCGCGGGTAGCTCCTCGTAGCTGGGAAAACGGCGGCACGCTGAGACCGCCTGCCCTCCCGTCGCCTTCCCCTGCCGGGACCCACCGGCCGCAGCCTGCGAGAGATCCCCGGCCAAAATTAAGAGCAGGGACCCTGTGCCAAAGGTACGCTGAAAGAAGGACCTCCCTCCCCGCCCCTCCGCCTCGTGTGCCGTCACAAACAAACGTTTCTGAAAAGCCCCCAGTAAATCCTCTTGCAAAAACAAAGGTGGGAAGAGTGCAAGGGAATGCCCTGGTTGCCCCGGTGTGACAGGTGGTGGCGGGCGGCAGGCAGGAGGTGACGCTCGGGGGCTGTTTAACACCTTCTGGTAGCGCTACCTGCTGCTTCTACCGCCAGCCGTTATTTTAGAACGAGAGCTGGCACCTCGGCAACGCCCGCACCCCTCCCGCACCCCGTGAGGCGAGGCGAGGCGCGCGCTCACGATGCCAGTGCGGAGCCGGAGGGGGTTTGCTGCGCAACGCCCGAGCGGCGGTACTGGCGCCCGTGAGGTGGGTGTTTTCCGACAGCCATAAAATTGTCCAAAACTGCCTGTCGTAACTTTTTGCCACACGGAAAGCTGGTTTTGTCTCTATTTTTGATAATCCCTCTGACGACGACAATTATAACTCAACGATTCGACAGCCAGAGGGCAAGCCCGTTCCGAGGGAAATGCCCGAACGCAGGACCCCAACAGCCGGCCCGGCCCTTCCGCGTCCGACCAGGAGGTGGCGCGGGGAGCCCCGGAGGCAATGTCCTCGGCTGACCTCCCCCGGAGCCCGGCCGGGCCCCCGTCCCGGCTTCTCTCTCTTCACTGCGGAACGAGAAACGCACATGACCGAAATTCTGGTATAATTCAGTAGTTCCTTCAAAGGGAAGTACGGGTTCACAGGAGGCTGAATATGAGCCAGAAATGTGCCCAGGTGGCCACGGCCAACAGCATCCTGGCTTGTATCAGAAACAGTGTGGCCAGCAGAACTAAGGAAGTGATCATGTCCCTGTACTTGGCACTGGGGAGGCTGCACCTCAAATACTGTGTTCAGTTTTGGGCCCCTCACTACAGGAAAGACGTTGCATTGCTGGAACATGTACAGAGGAGAGCAACAAAGCTGGCGAGGGGTCTGGGGCACCACGAGGAGTGGCTGAGGGAACTGGGGTTGTTTAGCCTGGAGGAGGCTGAGGGGAGACCTTCTCGCTCTCTACAACTGCCTGACAGGAGGTTGTAGAGAGGTGGGTGTTGGTCTCTCCTCCCAAGTAACAAGTGATAGGACAAGAGGAAACGGCCTCAAGTTGCACCAGGGGATGTTTAGATTGGACACCAGGAAGAATTTCTTCATCACCAGGGTTATCAAGCATTGGAACAGGCTACCCATGGAAGTGGTCGAGTCACCATCCCTGGAGGTATTTAAAAGACGGGCAGACGAGGTGCTCAGGGACATGGTTTAGTGGTGGATTTGGCAGTGTTAGGTTTATGGTTGGACTTGATGATCTTAAAGGTCTTTTCCAACCTAAACAATTCTATGATTCTATGAAAGCCAGTGAGCGGTATCTCATTTTTCTTACAGCTGTTGTAAGCCTTAATCAATAAAATCAGTACTAACAACTCAAAAGGATTAATACAATTGGCAAAAATTCCACAAGTTACAATGTGACTTGGAATTTATTAAGATTAACCCCTCAAGTATGTGACTCTCCATGTTTTAAAATTGCAGTGTGCAGATCTCTGGGTTCACGTATTTCTACTCACCTTGCATTGGGCTAGCCAGTGAGCCTGCATGCATAAGAACTTCTGCTGAGTCCATAAACCCATTGAAGCTGATTATGGCAACTTTAAAACTTTGTATGTGCAAGATAAATTAAAAAAAAAAAAAAAAACAAACATACCAATTCTATTTGCTAGAGCAAGGATTATTTACGTGAGCAAGGACAGCAAGGTTGGATCACTACCACACTTAATGCAGTGCAGTTCCAGGTGCCAGGGCCCAGCTGAAGAGCGCATCTTCAGGCTTAAGGATCCCTGTCATTTCTCCTAGAAAGGTTCCATTTTTGCTGTGGCTGAGCTGCTTTTCTCAAGTGTTCCGTCACTTAAGGGACTTTTAAGGACTGAGAGTAGATCATCAAGAGCATTTAGCTGTCTAGATCCCCTTGGTTTCATTGGAAAGCAGACTCTGAAGCATTTCTGAGGCAGTGAGGGGTCTTGCCATTCAGAAGACACTAATTTTTTGTTGCTTAATCACAATGTACTCTCCCAAGTTAGTGCAGAGTTGTGTAACACATTCCTAATAATAACAATAATAGATACACTAAAAGTATTTCGCCTTTCATTATTGGCACATATTTAATTTCAAACCATATGTGACCTTTCATTATCGAGTAATGCAACTCCTGGAAATACTGTTTGATTCCTACTCCAACAATAAATGTGCAGCACTGACAATTTTACAGTAGTAACTGGGCATGATTATTTAAATCATTACCAAACCACCCCTCTTTCTTTTCTTCCACCCCATCACCTACATTCCAGCTTTGTGTTACACTGCCAGTCTGACCATAAAATTCATGGTGAGGAAATGGAGGATGTGCTTCTGTGCTATCAAAGTGGTGCTACCTCTCCTTTCTTAGCATGGCAGATACATATGTTTTATGACAATTACAATGCATAGTTCTGCTTTTCTTATTATTGCTTTTAAAAAATTAGACAAATGTACTTAAATTAGTAATAGGTAAACCTTAATTTATTCCATAAATATTGTATGATTTTTAAACATAGTTAGCTAAAATTATATATCTCAGTGGGTATTTGAGCGCATACAGATAGGTATTTTGAATGCATTGAACATATTATCTTAATGACAGCAATTATGCAGAAAAATGCTCCATGACAGAGATTCGTTACTGAAACAGGTCTATGGAATTATTTCCATAGTCAGTGACTGCAGTATCAGCCCTAGAAGTCTTTTTTTTATTCTGTGTACCCACAACTTTTAGACTTGAGGACTACAGAATGCTGCCCTGAAATATTCAGGTACAGGCATTGTTTTATTAAGGAAATGTATATTGGAATCACTACAGTTCGAAATGCTATTCTATATGAACTCCTGTCTTCAATACATCTTGCTAGCTAGCAAGTAAATCCTCTTATTGTATCTATCTACATTTCTGGACAACTCTACAAAGATCTTGACTGCCTGTTTGTGTTTTCCTTCCTTATTTACATAATAGTTTGACATCATGAAGAATATATTTGCTTCCTATTCTGGGGCAGAAGTGGGGGACACCATCTTGCTGTGTAATAAATCATGTTTTGTTACAGGGGTACCATATAAGGATACAACACCTTTCTTTCAACAAAACTTGAATGGAAAAAAAATAGTATGGACAATTTCTATGTATGAGTCACCTCATAGCTTTGTTGGGTTCAGCAGGAACAAGGCAGACAATCAAAGGAGTCAAATACAAAGATAAAAGCATCACTCTAAATTGGAATATTTCTGCTTCTTGTCCACCTCCTTCCAGCTTTTCTTCTGCAAAGATTTGAATTAGTCTTCCCAAATTTGTTCTGGAAATCATTATTACTTAGTACAATTATAACCTTTTGTCCTGGTTTCAGCTGTGATAATTTTCTTCATAGTAGCTAACATAGTGTAGCTAGCAGCGATCACTCTTCCCCCTCTCTGACCAACTAACCCCCCCCCCGAGCATGACGTTCAATGGTATGGAATAGCTATTTGGTCATTTTAGGTCAACTGTCCTAGCTGTGCTCCCTCCCAGCTTGTTATGCACCTGGCCGAGCAGGAGAAGCTCAAAAAGTCCTTGAGTAGCCTTAGCACTACTTGGCAACAACTAAAAACATCAGTGTGTTACCAACATTCTTGTAGTACTAAATCCAAAACACAGCACTATGCTAGCTACTATGAAGAAAATTAACTATATCCCAGCCGAAACCAGGACATCTTTCTGCCTGTTTAAATTTATTTCTACAGTGTGCCTGATCCTGAATGTACGTTCACTTGCCAGTATCCGTGATAGGGATGGAAGCATGTGCTTCCATCTTAAATGTCTGCAAAGATGACTACAATCTTGCAAGTTAAGAGCCATGATGACATATTTCTAGACAAGGTGTACATATTCAGTTATTTGCCCTGCTTTTCTCAGAAGGCTGTGAAGATAGGATTTTATTTCTTTCTTTCCTCCTGATAAAATAATTTCTGAGAAAGGAAGGGGTTTTTTTAGACCTGGTAGCATCAAATGTACATACTGCAAAAGAGAACAAATCAGACAAGTGAAAGAAGAACTGTCTTTTGTCTCCACAAAGTCTGTGTCTCTGTGTTCCTGCTAGCTTTTATGCTGAAGGCAAGAAACCAAAGTCCCTT
This sequence comes from Butorides virescens, assembly GCA_017310255.1. NCBI lineage: Eukaryota > Metazoa > Chordata > Aves > Pelecaniformes > Ardeidae > Butorides > Butorides virescens. The sequence continues at coordinate 261,326 of JADKXX010000398.1, forward strand.
CTGAATCCTTGGGGTTTCTTTCTGAAAGCCACAAAACTATAATCACTTTAGCGGTTGTCCTGTTACTTTATGGTATCTTTGGTACTTCTGTTTTACCAGAATTAGAGTGTAGATGAGTGGACAGCTTTTCTACTCAGGCCACTTCAAAAGAGAGGTTTTGGTAACAGCGTAGGCAAACAGAGTAGCTGTTAGGCTTTTAATAGTAGCTCTAATATAGCTGGTAATACCCAAACCTACTTAGCATGAGAGAAGGTGTCCGAGAAGTAGAGAGTCTCCACTAAACTGTGTGATTAGGGTTGCTGGATTTTTAATTTTCATCCATAGAAGAAACAGGGAAGAAGAGAGAAAAAAGTCTTCCCCCAAAGGCAGATGTCTAGCTTGTGTCACGGTTGAGAATAAGATGAAATGAGGTTGTCAGTAACCAGAAAATTAAGTTATTCTTAACAGCTACCAGTGAGACAATTCTGTTTTCTAGAACCCTTACATGGGTGAGTTTTTTAGGACAGACTCACACTCCGTATTCATTTCCCTAATTTGGGATTCTACAGGAAGGAATGGAGCTCGACAGTCCTGCGGAGTCCTTCTATGCTGATTTTTGTGTCTGAACAAAAATATTTTCCTCTAGACTTAGAACAGGACTGGATCAATACAAGCTGTTTTACACAGAATCACAGAATCACAAGGGTTGGAAGGGACCTCGGGAGATCATCAGGCCACTTGGGAGGCATACAGGAATGCTGCCAGAGCATGTAGGGAAGCAACTAGAAAGGCCAAAGCTCACCTAGAACTAAGTCTGGCAAAGGACATCAAGGACAACAAGAAGAGATTCTTCAAGTATGTCAGCAGTAAAAGTAAGACCAGGGGTAATGTGGGACCGCTGCTGAACGAAATGGGTGCCCTGGTGACAGAAGATACAGAGAAGGCGGAGCTACTGAATGCCTTCTTTGCTCCAGTCTTCACTGTCGAGGCTGGCCCTCAGGCTCCCCAGTCCTGGCAGGTAATCGAGCAAGTTTGGAGAGAGGATGACCTTCCCTCTGTTGATGTGGATCAGGTTAGGGATCTTTTAAGGAAGCTGGACCCCCACAAGTCCATGGGCCCTGATGGAATGCACCCACAAGTGCTGAAGGAGCTGGCAGATGACATTGCTGAGCCGCTCTCCATCATTTATGAAAGGTCGTGGAGAACAGGGGAGGTGCCTGAAGACTGGAAGATAGCCAATGTCACTCCAGTCTTCAAAAAGGGCAAGAAGGAGGACCCAGGGAACTACAGGCCGATTAGTCTCACCTCTGTCCCTGGAAAGGTGATGGAACAACTCATTCTGAGTGTCCCTTCCAACCCTTGCACTTCTGTGATTCTGTGATCTAGTCCAACCCCCCTGCTAAAGCAGGCTCTCCTAGAGCATGCTACACAGGACTTTGTCCAGGCGGGCTTTGAATATCTCCAGAGAAGGAGACTCCACAACCTCCCTGGGCAGCCTGTTCCAGTGCTCTGTCACCCTCAGAGTAAAGAAGTTTTTCCTCATATTCAACTGAAACCTCTTACGTTTCAGTTTGTACCCACTGCCCCTTGTCCTGTCACTGGACACCACTGCAAAGAGACTGGCTCCGTCCTCGTGACTTCTGCCCTTAAGATATTTGTATGTGTTGATGAGGTCCCCTCTCAGTCTTCTCTTCTTCAGGCTGAACAAGCCCAACTCCCTCAGCCTTTCCTCGTAGGGGAGATGCTCCAGTCCCTTTATCATCCTAGTTGCTCTCCTCTGGACTCTTTCTAGGAGTTCCTCATCTTTTTTTTTCCTACATTGCACATCAGTGTAATGGTGCAAATGCTCCTATTACCTAACTTTATTCATTCTAATAATCTTTTTAACTACTTAACAGAGACCACTCAGTTGCGTAATGATTACTTAGAAACATCTGCAGATTCAGGCTCAAATTTGGAAAAGAAAAGGGCGTTCCTTAATATGTCAGTTGTGAAGCAATGTTGGTTTTTAAACCAAAAAAAAAAATTAAAAGCAGCACTTGTATTCAAGCTGAAGTGGCTGTGATGCAATTACAGCCATTTAAAAATCTATCCATTTCGCAAACTCCAAATATAATCTTTGGCTAACAGGAGCAGAATCAAAGAACGATCGCAAGCTGGTTAAGTGACAAACTGGTGCAACTATTTTCTTCATTTTGGATTAACAGTTAAAATAAACATTCTTTGATCTCATTACAGCAGATGGATGCAATTACATGCATATGAAAGTGCAAAGACCCTGGCTCAAAGAACTACTGAGTTATAAAGGTGAAGGCAATTTTCTAGTAGTATTATCCAGTACTGCTAAAACAGGGCTTACCACAGAATAATTACACAGCTGCTGGAAAATGAGAGATATTTGGGTCATGTTCTTGAAGGTATTTAAGTACCAAAAGGTTCATGTAATCAGCTACTGCAGTGCTAAAAACGCTTGCACGTTTTACATCTGCTGAAATAACTGATGTAGCTGTAGGCTTCCCAGTAGGCACCACTCCCTAAGTTCAGACACCTTCAGACCTACCTACATCATGCTGTGGTGTGTGATGCACAAACCTCCGGTCCCCAACTTGGATGGAACATGAGTCAACATTTCTGCTCAATGTACAGCTAACTCTGGAAGCAGAGCAGCTGTGTTAGGGCAGCATTGCACCTGACCTAACAGGAACCGGATTTCATAGCTATACTGTTGGTGATTCCACACACATCTGAAAGGAATTGCTGCCTTTCTGTATTACTTTCTTACACAAGGCAGATACAGAAGATACTTCTTACAGAAGTCTTATGCCACAAAAAAGGAGACTGTTTCCCAGCTCACTTGGACACTGAATTGTCTTCAGGGTTTCAAACACAGATGTTTTAAATTTCCATTTGAAGTTCAAATTCTGTGACCCAGATATATGGACTGACTTTTACATGGACCTTGTTTTTCAATGTTTCAGAAAAGCAACTAGCTGAAACAGCTAATATTACTGGCCATAAAGGAAACCACAGTGCCTTTTAAATATATCATCAGTCTGAATTTCTCTGTATTTGAGATCTTTTAATTTCCTTATGCAGACAATATATAAAATCATAGCCCATTCCTGATCCAAGCCAGATACTTTGATTACAATGTTAAGATGCTGGTCTGAACCAGAGCCAAAACTTAAAATGAGCCTACAGCTGATCTTACATATACGACAAGGAGTATGTATAAGCTGCTTTGTAATGCCACTCTGACTGCCAGGAATTAATGGCAAAATACTCTCTCTCAATTGGCTTTTTTTTGAGTTAGCTACACAGGCTGAACAAATGCCAAGCAGCCTGGGCCAAGTGCATGCCTGTTTTGAGGTTTTATTGGCTTTTCTATTTCTAATCACAAATCAAATAGAAAATAAGCACTTTAGCTAGTAACATATTAAACCCCTAGTCAGTGGAAAAGATCTTTAAGAGCAAGGGCTGCGTGTTTTAGAAAACAATATAAAATAGTTTTTAACTCACCACCAGCCACCTCAGAGGGACGTAGTAATGACAAAAGATAAATGCAAAAAGGGAGTCTTGGCTATGCACAATATTATAGTATAGAAGGTTAAAAAAAAAAAAATTGTTTAAAGGCCTCTAGGGACACATAAGGAAATCTGTTCGGAGTAGAAAGTCTTGTTGAGAAACCTACAAGGAAGTATTTAGGTTTTTATTTCCTCACGATGGTGTAGCCCCTAGAGGAAATACTCCTGTTAGACAAAGAAACACAGTCAAATTCTGTACTCAGTTTAGGCCTGTGTAATGGCCAATTTCAGAGAACCTGCTCTGGATTTCCACAGCCATAGCCAGGACAGAGTCTGATCACATGTGCAAGAGAGCTCTTAAGGAGTAACTTCACTGAAATCGGTGTTCTCAGTTCTTGGCCCGACAGGAGACCTCCCTGCTGGAAATCAACCAAAGAGTGCAAAGGAATTATGTGGTTGTTCTCACTCTGCATCAGGTTCTTGTGGTGGCCACTGTATTAGTTACCTAAGTTGACTGTTATCCAAGATTGGAGTTTATGCATAAAATGACCAGTATGTCTTTGTCATAGACTACTTGTCTTATGCTACAGCTTGGTGACAGGAGTATCAGAAAGGCTGAGTACACAACTTTCACAGTTTCTGTTGCGAGAACCATGAACCATCCAAATCTTCCTTATTCCCAATATCACTAGGAAGTGAGTGAGAAGCTGGAATGGCTTAGCATTACATTGGTGAGAAACTCGCAGAGAAAAGCAGAGTTCTTTATCAGTGACAAGTACTCATGCAACCACAGGGTCTTAGTTGTCCTCATCTTTAATTAAGTCATGATGATGCCCTTACTGTGACTCAGAAAGTAGTTTTAGCCTGACTTTATGGATAGAGAATTGAAACAAAAAGAGATTAAATGACTTGACCAAGGACAACAAAATAAGGCATGAAGTGGGGCAAGCAGTTAAACCCAGTAAGGACAAAGCTTGACCCTGAAAGAAATGGAAAAAAATGAAGAAATAGAAAAAAATGTGTAAACAAAGGTAGTATGGGAGAACACAGAGACTGAAATTCACAGCTAGCTCAGCAATTAATAAGAAATGCTTTGACAAATGTGGAATTTGAAAGAACATTGCAAAGTCTAAGGAATATATTACATATCTATTTGCAGAAGTCTGGCTTTAAGGGCTAGATAGGCATATTTCAGAAATTGAAACGGAAATCATATGAATGAGAAGTAGCTACTTTTACAGGTGAGAAAGTTGTAAAGCAAGACTGTTCAACATATGGGTGTTTGGGAGCCAGCTAGTAATCACAGCATTGCAAGGAAGCTGGAGGTAATTTTTATGAAGGTACAGAGGGGAGCAAAGGAGCATTAAGATGGGTGGAAATGCTTTGCCAGCTGCTGGAGGGGACCAGTGGAGCTGCAGCCTGTATATTCTGACTTGCCATGCAGATTTTACAAGGCCTTCCATACAAGCTCTGTGTGGTCCTCTGAATTCAATAGATTTCAGTAGTAGAGCAGCTGCACTCTGTTTACACTCCTCCTAATGGTAGGCACCCCTCAATGCACAATGGATTTCCTACCAAAATACTTTCTATCACCATATGATATTAATTCCAAATACTTATCCATATATTAACAATTTCAGATAAAACTCCCCAGCTCTCCAAAAGATACAAATGCAAAAAGCATGGTGTCTCGAGAAATAGCATGGTGTTCCTATCTACTGCAATTTCCACCTTACAGTGCTCCACTGCCTCTTTTTTACCCAGTGCCCATCTAGCTGTTCCTCATATAGAATATTTTAAACTGACCAAAACTATCAATGTTATCTGCTTCAAATTGCAAATACATACAAATATATATGTGTGTAAGACATATATACTATATATATATATATACACACACACAAAAATTTAGAAAGAGAGCAATAGTTTCCCAGCACATCATTCATCAGTATTCTGCACTTGCATCCCCATCTTGAGGAAATCCTTAAGAGACTAGGGTAAAAAGGGGCACTACCTCCTAGAAAAATGGATGCCAGGAGGCCTGCCAGTCTTTTGGGGGAGTACTTGTATCATCAGTAATTTGCTTTCAAAGTCCAGATCTTGAGGCACAGGGGTCAAAATCTACTTGTTCTAAAATTCTCTCTTCAATGGGAGTAGGTTTCACTGACACTTTGTAAGGCCAACAAGAGATGGAAAGTTTGAGTTGAAGAAGTGTCTAAACTGTTATAATTGATCTTGTTGCAAACACTGGATACTTTTTCAATACAAGTGACCACATTATTAATGAGATGAAAATCTTGAGGGTTCCAGAATGCAGTCTGAAATGGAACCAAAAGAAATTTAAGTCCAGTAAGCCCAGAAAACAACAGGCCATCGGAAACACAGCTCTAAAAGATCCCTGAAGAATGTAACGGGCAGTAAAAAAATATAAGACAGAAAGACAGCAAAAACAAAAAATAAATTACCAGGGAAAAGAGAGAAATGTAAAAGCACCTTAAGCAGTTGCTGGGGCTTCACCCCTCAGGCAGCTGAACAACACAGCCGCTTGCTCACTCTACCCCTCCCTCAGTGGGATGGGGGAGAGGATTGGGAAAAAAAGTAAAACCCGTGGGTTGAGAGAAAGACAGTTTAATAAAAAAACAGAGAAAAAAAATAATAATGGTAAGAATATACAAAATAAGTGAGGCACAATGCAATTGTTCACCACCTGCTGACCAATGCCCGGCTTGTCCTCAAGCAGCAATTGCTACCCCCTGGCCAACTCCCCCCACTTTATATACTGAGCCTGATGTCATGTGGTCTGGAATAGCCCTTTGGCAAGTTGGGCTCAGCTGTCCTGGCTGTGCCCCCTCCCAGCTTCTTGTGCCCCTGGCAGAGCAGGGGAAGCTGAAAAAATAAAAGGTCCTTGGCCAGTGTCAGCACTACTTAGCAACAACTAAAACATCAGTGTTTATCAACACTCTTCTCATCCTAAATCCAAAACACAGCACTATGCCAGCTACTAGGAAGAAAATTAACTCTATCCCAGCCAAAACCAGGACAGCAGTAAGAAAAAATAGTACGTTTCACTGAACATTTTTCAACAGTGAGTTCACTCATGTCATCGGTCTTCCCTCAAACTGCTGGTCCCTTTCATATCACTAGCATTGCCTATTTGAAAAGAAGTATAAGCACTTGCACATCTTGCCAAAAAAGGCTCCCATCAGCTCTTAGTTTTAGTTTTTGTGCTGATGGTTCAGGTAAAATCCAATGGACTTCACTGAGAACATGAAAATTAAAGCCTTGTCTTGCAAACACACACTAAGTAAATCTAAACAAAGGAGTAGTCTTATTAACCTCAATAGCAATGACTGGAATGCTCATCTCTTTTAAATGACTCCTGAGCAGTCTTCTTGCAGGTTTATGACATTAACTAATGTCCATTTAAATAAATGTAGAGTCTAATAGGTTTGTGTCTGTGCTCTCCCCACCCCTCAAAAAAAGAAAAAAAAAATCCTAAGTAGAAAGCTGGTCTGGATGAATTAACTGGAGGTACTAAGGAAGCCTTAATCCATGCCACTGATCCATGCTTCCCTGTACCCCACAAACATCACCCACATTCTTGTCTTTTCTGTGGTTTCCTAACTCTGACTGCACAGAAGAAGACAAGTGGTGGCACAGCACCCAGGAAGTCTGTGTCACTTTTCTGTCTTTTTTTCTTGTCCTCATATGGGAATTTTGAGTATTGTCCTTTACCCCAAGTTGGAAGCTACCTATAAAACTAATCCAGCTAACAGAGCTTTTCAAGCATATAGGAACAAAGGCCAATCTCTATGTATTTTTTAAAATAAGGGTTTTTTCCCTAATACTCAAATACCTCTTCATCCTTGGCCACAGAAACTGACTAGGTTCTGCTGCTCTTGGAAAAGAATCACAGAGCATTATTCCAATAATTGAAATGCCTGTGCTGGCAGACACAGTACAGTCCTCCTCTCTGACATACCTATACAGTTGCAATTGGCAGAACTGTACAGGTATATTGCTCTGAGATGAGCTCTCCAAGAACTGAAGATTACCAGGTGACTACCAGGCATTTAGGCAAGTGGATCATGAAGACAGTAATGTTAATCTCTTGTAGCCTGAAATGTGCTAAAGTGGAAAACCATTTTTTTTTTAAATAGGCACTTTTATGTTTTGAAAGTGGAGCTGAGGCATAAGACAATCTAAATCACATCCTTAATTGCATTCCTTGAATCCTCCACGGGTTTTGCTGTGCTGCATTGTGTAAATGAAAGTAGAATGCAGTTTGCTGTTTTGAAGCCACTCATATCCCAGTCTCATGGCTTGCTTTGTTGGCAGCTGGCAATCTTTTATCTTGAATGCAGAATCTAGAAGATCATTACTGATTAAGTTGTTGCCATAATATCAAATACCATTTCAAAATAACAGCTTTAAGGGACTTCATCAGCTTATGGGAATACAAAAGTAGACAGTGAGGTGGCCTCAAGGATTTGCAGAAATATATTAAAAATACTTTACAGTTAAAGCTGTAATATGTTTTTGAAAGTCCCTTATTGAGTTTGAATTTCCCATTTGGATTCTGATGTTCAAGTGAAGACTTTTCATAATTATTAATCACCACAGACAACAAATGAGTATCTGGAAGACATGTTATCTTGCTACTTTGATCATCCCATGTTATGAAAACACCAATGAGATTCTACCTTTATGTTTGAGTAAGTATGCGTATGATACACCTGTTCTTACTTTGAAGTAGAATTCTTGCTTTCTAGAAAGATGTTAGATGTTGCTTCTAAAAATCTGATCCAAGAAATCCTCTTTGAAACTGTAACTGAGGTTATCTGAATCACTCTTGAAGACATTAGGCAGTACTGACCCTGGTGTCAGCCGCTGGTGTACACCACTAGTGACTGGTCTCCAGCTAGGTGTTGTGCTGCAGATAACACACCTTTGAGCCTGGCAGTGTGATGCAATGGATATCAGTTTCTGACACATTAATACATGCACAGGGTGTTCATACCTATCAATTAAAATCACGCTAACAGTATATAGTCTAAATAATAGTAAGCAGAGTTGGAAATTATTTCTGTGTTTTGGAAAAATATGAAGAATATCCATTCAACCTTAGGAATTGCTATTGTCAGTGGGAATCACCCAGTCAGTGCTTTCCTTTTCTGAACATGTACTAAGAACTCTTAGTATATTTGCAAGTCTACCTGCCCCATCTTAGCCACACCATAGAGCAAAATTACCCATTGGAACAAAGCCAATTTTTTGGTTTTGAGTGTCAATTTCAGGGAAAATTATGTTGAGTATACTCATTATGTCTGGTGAAAATTACATATATTTCTGCACACTCCCCACACCCAAATACCCCCAAAGGAAAATGCTACTAATCACAGAATCATAGAAATGAAGGGATAGAGCGAGCCTCAAGAGATCACCTAGTATAACCTGCTGCACACAGGCGGGATCAAACATGTGTGGAAATAACCCAAATCTCCAACCTTCTCTTTATCTTGCTGTAGTTTCACTGTGAAGCTATTGGCAAATCTTTTTCTCTCATTTCTTTGAGTTTCCTACCTGTGAAATGGGATAAAAATATTGGAATTAGTATCTGAACAGTGCTCTGAAATTTATATTTATTATTATTTATATTACTTCCCCATCTTAGTTATGAACCATAACTGTGCTTTTGGGGGTTGGACTAGGTGACCTCTAAAGGTCCCTTCCAACCCCAGACATTCTATGATTCTACGATTTTGATCGCACATATGGGAGGGACCCAATGTAAATAGAACATAATATATAGGAAGATTCCCAGGTCTCTTATGTCAGATCATAGATAATAGTTCTCATGACATGATACACAAATGCATTTCTAAGATTACAGAGAAAGATACAAGTTTTCCAGACTTCAGGAGTACTTTTATTTGCAACCGCTGAAGATCACTTTGACAGCTTTATGTAATTATCAGCAAGTCTGAGCAACTAATTAAAGACATTTATTGAAATTAGTAGCAGAAAGACCTGTGCAAGTTTGGTTCAAAAAGTAATTCAGTATTAGGATATTTATAATGTGGCCTGCAAGATGACAAGTACATTGCTTTGGGACCAAACTCTTCACAGATGCCACTGTGGGCTTCCAAAGCCAATGAGAGTTTTACAGACAGGAAAGTTGGAAGTAAATGAGTTTTTCAAGAATAATAGTCCTCAAAATGCAGAAAGGAAATATATATGGTGAGCTTGCAGAATATTAAAAGCTTTCTGGGATCCTTTTATTTTAAATAGAGTCACGCCTCAACAATCCAAATCTGCTTGCAATTTTCATTTTTATGTGCTGGAAACCAAAATCAGATTAACAAACCAGCAAATGTATAAACACCAGGAGATTTCTCAGGCAGATAAATGACTCAGCAATGCCCGGGGCACACTCAAATCTAAGAGCAAACCACAGGAATACAGGAGCAGGCGTCCACACAGCCTGAGCCCGGTCCTTCCCCCTCCCAAGGGGTTAGACTGTCCATGCTCATGCCCTGCCATGGGGTCCGACTGCTGGGAGCAAGCTGTGTGAGAAAGGGCCTCGGTGGGAGCCCCACCGCTCTGCTCAGGAGCGGCACCTAAGCACAGCCCTTGCCCAGGGCCTTCCTGAGCTACACTGCAGCCCCGTGTTTGCCCAGCCTTGTACCTTGCTGATCCAGACCCTAACTCACAGGCTCGGTGTCCCAGCTAGGTCCCAGACATGCCTCATCACTCGGGGCCGCTGCCCCAGCCCTCTTCTTGTCCAGGTGCTGTGGGACTCTGCTCTGGCTGCTCCCTGGTCATACGTAAAGCCTGCTTTCAGCTGATTTAGCTGTTCCCTCTGAACATTATCCATCCAGGTAACAGTGCTCAGGATCTCAGGGTGAGATTCTAGGAGGTTTTGAAATGTTTTTCTTACTGTAAACCCAGTCACAGATACACATCTGGTCTTCTAGCAAACAGAAACTATTTAACAGTGGATATCTGAATATTCTTTTCAATTTACATCTATTAATTCCAAAAGGGTTTGGACTTTATCTGTTTAGGGTTTCTTTTTTTTGTATTTGGATCAGCCTATGCAAAATAGAAGCTTCTTTCTCCTGCTGTTAACTAAAGGAGCAGCAGGTGTGGGAGACCCTAACCACATGAAGAAAGGTGAAGGTCTGCATGTGGTGAGTGATGCAGAACTGTGTTGTACAGAACAGCATCTCAGCACCTAGTAAGTGCAGATAGGATGTTGTGTCAGGACAGGCTGGGTAAGTGCATCACCAAGCCGCTAAACACTGTACAACTGGAGAGGGCTGGACAACTCAAGGTAAACAAGCTGCTGCCTCCCACCACTTCCCATCTTGCCATTTGCATCCATGAGCCAAAGCGTCAAATAAAACAATGCTTACAAATGCAAAGGTGTTTTACTCTGCATGCAAAGTGTCTGCATTTGAAGGCCAGTTTCCCTGTCTTGTCATTCAATCTGAATATACAACCCCAGGAACCCTCAGCCAAACTTTTAGCACTATATTCTCAGTGTAAAATAATAGTTATGTTAACATACCACTCAGCTATTTAATTACTTTTACTGAAATCTACAAAGAAATGTACTCACTTCGAACTTTGCCCCAGATCTGCTTTATTAATGGTCTGGAGTTCACTGGCAAGAAGCTAGAGCCAGCTCTAGCTCTATTTGACCAGTCAAGCCCTTCACCAATGCAGCAGCACCTTACAGACACCCTTAACAAAACCAGAAGGAAAACAGTACTTCATCCAGGAATGTAGGAGACATCATGTGTCTGGAAATGTAGCAAGCTCAACACAAAATGTACTAGTGGCCTGAAGTAGCCTTCAATTGTTGTACAAGCAGTTATTTCGTTTCAGTTACAAAAACTATATAATATATATACATTATAGATATAACATATAATTATTTTAATATAGTAAGTCTTGGACAAACTCCATGTTGGAAGTTCAGTTGTAGATGGTAATTTTCAGTCAGCTCCCAAGTAAAATCAAAAAAAAAACCCTTGGTGAGCATGGAAGGGGAATTGGAAACTAAGAAATACCACTTTGTTGCCCACAAGACCATGAATTATGCTTCTATACATAACTACCTTGAGGTTTTGTTAGATTTTGTTGGAGCAACTAACCAAAAGGAAGGGGTGAAATAATGTTATTTGGCATTCACTTTCTAGGCATGTAAAAATAAATATCATAAATGCATGCATTTTAATTCATATTAATTAAGCCACGAGAGCTGAATCAGGTAAAATAACAGGCAGGAAAAGGCAATTTGGGGTTTATTTCTTTTTTTACAGAGAAGTTTGGCATAATTAGGGTTTAATACCTCAGTGTCTTGGTGCTCTCTACCACTCACTAGTATCAAGAGGAAACTGAAATGCTCCAACAGTGATAGCAATTAGTCTTTGCCAGGGATATGTCTCAAACCTTCTACATTACCCTTTAGCAGAGGAAGTGCTGTACAGTTACAGACAGCCTAGCTATAGAATTACAGAATCATAGAATGGTTTGGGTTGGAAGGGACCCCTAGAGGTCATCTAGTCCAACCCCCCTGCAGTGAGCAGGGACACCGCTAACTACATCAGGTTGCTCAGAGCCCCATCCAACCTGGCCTTGAATGTTTCCAGGGATGGGGCCTCCACCACCTCTCTGGGCAACCTGTTCCAGGGTTTCACCACCCTCATTGTAAAGAATTTATTCCTTATAACCAGTCTAAACCTACCCTGCTTCAGTTTAAAACCATTACCCCTTGTCCTGTCACAGTTGTCCCTACTAAAAAGATTTTCCCCATCTTTCCTACAGGCTCCCTTTAAGTACTGAAAGGCCACAATCAGGTCTCCCCGCAGCCTTCTCTTCTCCAGGCTGAACAAGCCCAATTCTCTCAGCTTGTCCTTGTAAGAGAGGTGCTCCAGCCTTGGATCAGTTTTGTCGCCCTCCTCTGGACCCGCTCCAACTGTTCCATGTCCTTCTTGTACTGAGGGCTCCAGAGCTGGATGCAGTACTCCAGGAGAGGTCTCACCAAAGAGTAGAGGGGCACTGTATTCAGACCAGGGGTCTCCTGTTTTGGGTATAACATGGAGCTGACACACAGCTTGAGAAGTTTCCTTGCTTAAGAAGTTAACGTGCTACTTGAGACACACTTCACCCATCTAGGCAAGCTCTGCAACATGGCAGCTTCAAAAAGAAAAGCTGGTTGGCCAAAAGGCTATGCGTCAACCAACAAAACAGTCTCTATCAAGGTGGGGGAAAAAGGGAAGCAGAACAACAAAGCAGCATACCAAATGCATCCACATTCCCCATGTCTACCTACTGCAAGAGTGGATGTGATGTTAGCTGGGCCCAACACCCTCTGCCCCGGCAGCATGCAAGGCAGGGACCTGACAAGCTGCAATGGGAGTCTTGCGGAAGACATTGCAACCCAGAAGTCACTGATCTTGAATAGGCCACCTCTGCTCTACTGCACCTTACACTTTGGGCCAGGGAAGCCCGCACGTTACTCATGTAACCTGTAAATTGCCATATCTTTGGGAAAGGTAACGTGTATGTGGATCAAGGGGTGAAATGTATTGATCCTGACCAAGAGACCATTGTACATGGAGGAGTCAGAGACACCCTGGCCCCTGCTGACCTGAGCAGGTGCAGGACGGTGCTGCGCTGCGCTGCCCTGCGTGTCCTGCTGGCCTGTGTGATGCTGCACAGGTCCCTTGGCACAGGACAAACGCAGCCGGCGCACTGCAACCGAGGAGCCTGCAGGCAGCTCCCGCCGGCTGCTGGCGATTACGTTACCTGCGTGGCCTTGCCCTTATCTAATGTGCTGCACGAAGTTCTCATGCAAACATCCTTTACGAATAGAGTTGTTTTCCTGTAAGAAAACTTTATAGTAGCTCAAACAACCAAAAAGGAGTAATCTCTCCCCACGTACAGGGTCTGTGCAGCATGCCATGGGAAAATCCATCTGGGGTCTGTCCAACACTGCATGAATGCAGGATTCCCACTACCTGAAGGGATGCAAGATTTACTTGCTATCTACATTCCTCTTTCTGTGCTATCAGCTATTTTGTTAAGCCATTTGCTTCTGGGCATTTCTTACTGAGATCCAGAAAGAGTCCCGCACTGCCTCTCTGCCAGCTTGCCCCCCACTCCCTGGTAGAGAAGGTGGCCCCCCACTCACACCCTCCACTACCAGGAAAATACTTGGCTGTGCTACAGTTCCACCAAGTGAAACTTACTGTGATGGGGGAAGCCCACACCAAAATTCCCACAACAAATGCCCTGTCTTCCCTTAATCTGGTCAGCATGTGAAGACCACAAAACCCTAAAGACAGCCAAGTCCACTTGTCTGTTTCCAAGTAAAACTAGCAATGGTCAAAATTATTACCTGGTTTACTACACAGAATCTCTCCTCTCCGTTCAGCTTTTATTTCTCTAGACTGACTGAGTAATAAAGACTTCTTAACTATTCAAATATATAGCCATCTATTACTTACTTATAAAACACCATCAAAGATTTTTAAACAAAATATATCAGAGCTGAGCTTAAGCTGCTCTTCTGCCTTTGAGAAAGCTGCAAAACATGCAGCAGAGAGAGCATCATTTATTCTTCATGTCCAGTGTCTTCCTGCTGTCCTTGCTGATCACTGGCTGCCAAATTATTTAGAAGATTAAATCACAGAATCATAGAATCCCAGCTTCGAAGAGACCTCAAGGATCATCTGGTCCAACCTTTCTGGGCAAGAGCCGTCTAAACAAGATGGCCCAGCACCCTATCCAGACGAATCTTAAGTGTCCAGTGTGACAGAGTCAACCACTCCCCTGGGGAGATTATTCCAACGGTTGTCTGCTCTCATAGCGTAAAATTTTCCTCTCATGTCCTCATGGAATCTTCTCGGGATTAACTTGTACCTACCACCCCTTGTCTTTTCCATGTGACTCTTTGTGAAAAGGGAGTCTCCATCTTCTTTGTAGCCACCGTTTAAGCACTGGTAGATGGTGATGAGATCACCTCTGAGCCTTCTTTTCTCGAGGCTGAACAAATCCAGTTCTCTCAGCCTTTCCTCGTATGGCAGGCTTCCCAGTCCTTTGATCATCTTGGTGGCCCTTCTCCCAACCCCCTCCATCCTGTCCACATCTTTTTTATATAGTGGGGACCAAAACTGTACCCAGTACACCAGGTGTGGCCTGACAAACGCTGAGTAGAGTGGGATAATGACTTCTTCATCCCTGCTGGTGAAGCCCTTGTTGATGCAACCCAGCAACCTGTTGGCCACCTTAGCCGCAGCAGCACACTGTTCACTCACATTGAGCTTCCTGTCCCCCAGGCCTCTGCGGTAATTTTGAAGCTGATAAAGGCGCTTTTTTTTTTTTTTTCCTATTTAGGGAATACATAATGGATTACCTCATCCTTTTCAACACATGTTATCTCACTTCTGTTTAAGCCTTGGATTTAACTCTGCATTTCAGTTGGGATGTAAGGAAGAGGCCGCACCTGGCCCAGCACTCTGAGGCTGCTGGGTTCCTGCCCCGCATCCCGCACAGCAGCCTGGGCCCGCAGTGCCGGCTGCGCAGGTACGCGAAGCCCGGCCAGACCCTGCGACCGAGGAACGCCCGGCAGCTGCGGCGGGGCGCTCACACAGCCGCGCCACGTGGAAGCACCCTGGTGGCTTGGGCCCGTCCTGCTATCACAGAATTGCAAGGGTTGGAAGGGACCTCAGGAGATCATCTAGTCCAACCCCCCTGCTAAAGCAGGCTCTCCTAGAGCATGCTACACAGGACTTTGTCCAGGCGGGCTTTGAATATCTCCAGAGAAGGAGACTCCACAACCTCCCTGGGCAGCCTGTTCCAGTGCTCAGTCACCCTTAGAGTAAAGAAGTTCTTCCTCATATTCAACTGAAACCTCTTATGTTTCAGTTTGCACCCGTTGCCCCTAGTCCTGTCACTGGACACCACTGTAAACAGACTGCTTCCGTCCTCTTGACTTCCGCCCTTAAGATATTTGTAGGTGTTGATGAGATCCCCTCTCAGTCTTCTCTTCTTCAGGCTGAACAAGCCCAGCTCTCTCAGCCTTTCCTCGTAGGGGAGATGCTCCAGTCCCTTTATCATCCTTGCTGCTCTCTTCTGGACTCTCTCCAGGAGTTCCTCATCTTTCTTGAACTGGGGAGCCCAGAACTGGACACAGCTATGATGGCACCGTTTGCAAAAACCCGCCGGATTCCCGCGACCGCGGCCCGGACCTAGCGCTCGCAGCTCGGGGTTGCCACAACCCCGCGGCACCCGCCCGCCCCCAGGCAGGCAGCGCGCAGGCGCCACCCGCCGCGCAGGCGCCTTCGCCGCTGGGGAGGGGGGGCCGAGCCTGAGGCCGGCGCTGGCGTCCGCCGCGGATTTCTGCCGGGGGGCGGGTGGGAGGCGCCGCGGAAGCCGGCAGGTCGCTCGGCGGGGCGAGGTGAGGGGCGCGGGGCGGCGGCTGTGCCGGTGGGCCTGGCGCGGGGGACGCCGCTAGCGCCGAGGCGCGGGGCGCAGGGCCGCGGGGCGGGCGCTGGGCTCCTGCCGCGCCTGGACGGGTGCGGGGACCGAACCGCGGCGGGGCGGGGTGGGGCCGCCTCTCCCCCGGGACCGCTCTTCGGGGCCCGCCGGGAGCTGGCCATGCTGGGCCGGGACGCGCCGGGCGCGCAGCGGGGCAGGCGGCCCCCGGCGAGGCCTCGGGGGCTGTCACCGCGGGGGGGGGGGGGGGGGGGGGGGGGGGGGGGCACTGGCACGGCGTCAGACCGGCCGCGAACTAACAACGACTGCTGCCGTTACCCAGCTGTGGGTTTCTTAATTTTTTTATTTTTAAATTTTTTTGTTGTTATTTAAACCTGGTTTTTTTAGACAGAATGCTGTCCCAAATATTGTAAGCTGGGTTAAAGATTGTCAGTAGTTTTCAAGGCTGCTGAAAGACTGTAGAGATCCTTGCCAGCTCTCATGACCCTGGCCCTCCTTGGTTTTGTGGTAAAAGACAGTCAAATATAGGAAACACTATTCTGCTGTTACTTTTCTGATTCTTGGGATTATTGTTTGGAAATTGTGCCATTCCTGGGAAGGAGAGAAAAGGTCTGCAAGAAATACTGATGCTTATACCTGTTTATAGAAGGGGTTTGGGATACTGACAAGATAAGACAGTAACGATAGCTCCTCCAGGTGACACAGCAGTTGTTTAGAATTTTTTTTTTAAATTAACAGAAAGTGGTCTTCACATTAAATTAGCTGCCTAAACTGAAGAAGGGGAAAAAAAAAAAAAACCTTTTTTTTTTTTTGTTTCTTTCTTTTCACAGTGTCTTAAGTCTTGACCTAATTTTGATAGCTTTCATGTCTTCAGTGCCAAAAAGCAATACTGGGTAAAGAAAAGGGTTTGCTTTTTTTTTTTTTTAAACTCCAGAATTAGGTAGTCCTGAGGTTCTGCTTTATAAATTATACTTGGAATTTTCTGCAATTATTTTGGATATCTTTTGGCTCTGCAGTTACTGCCAACAGTAGCTGTGCTGCTCCTGAACATGTTGTTCTTACTGGTTTGTCTCATCGTATCATCGCTCTGAGTGCACAAATGACTGTATGGTGTTATCATGGAGATTGTTTGCTATTGGGAAGACTGGAAATGACGCTTTGAGAAGTGGGATATAAAGGAATAAATAGCATCACGGGGAGGTGTGCCCAGCTCAAGAATGCATTTAGCAATTCCTAACTGTTTTCTGACTGAAGTCTGGAACTGCTCAGTTTGGTTGACTTCCAGGTGTCAACATGAATGTTATGTGAAAGCATATCTCTTCAAAGCTTTCAGACAACAGGGACCACTGCTGTTTGGGTACTACTTCCTTAAAGTTTTCCTTTTGGTGATTTTTAAATTTGCTAAATGTTGTCTGTGAACTTTTTACCTCTTCTTAGAAGCATGAAATGTTAATTTGACTCTGACAACACTGACAGTAATCATCTTCCATGATCTGTTTCTTTGGGGGTACAAAGTTAGTAGAAAGAAAGTAAGTGTTCCAAATAGCATATAGTGAGAAGAAAGACTTATTTTTGCACAGATGAATAACTATGAAATCGTATGCATAGATCAGAAGAACTATAAAATAGCATTTAATGTTTGTATTTTACTAGTGTGAAATAATATTCCACAGCCTAGTTATAAAGAGATATTTTGTTAAGTACGCATTTGGGATAAAAAACTTTCTGCTCTTTGTACCCATGCAAAATTTGCATGGGGAAATAGATAATAAAACAATGTATTAAAAGTAAGTTTTATTCTCTTTTTGTCCTCACAATACTTGAGCATTAGATGTTTTAACCTACCTATATTTTATACCTTCTAGTTCTGTAATGTAATTTCTAAAGAAAGAGAACCTTTCTTGCTTAGTATTAAGTACATAGGCAAATCCATGCCCACTCAGCAGACTCCTTTAGTATGGACAGATGTGCTTTGTTGAATGATGATGTCATTGTGATGCTTGAAGTTCTTTTTGTAGTTAAGGTTGGTGGCGTTGGATTTCTAGCTTGTTGGGTTTCCAATGCTATGTGTTCTTAATGTGCTCTTCAAAAAAATGCCATTAGAGTTGGATTCATTGGATTCCTCCATTTTTTACAATGTTTTGCAATTGCATTCCCATTTAAGCTTTGCAGCACTGTGCAGCGTGGCATCTTTATTTTTTGATTCATCTGGTTCCCAATTCTGAAGCTCAGATCAGAAACTATATAAGTATCTGTTCAACTGAGGGTGCAGCTTTCTCCCTCTTTCTACAGTGAGATTTTATTTCCTTTTGGTACATTTGCTTGTAAATGGCTAGAGCCCAGAAAAAGTGGGATGAGGAGAGTACAGACCCTGAATTTCAGGAGAGCAGATCTTGACTTATTCAGGGGACACTTTGGTAGGACCTATGAGTGGTAGCTTTGAAGGGTGAAGGAGCTCAGGAAAGCTGGCAGAGCTATAAGTACAGCATAACATGCAAGAAAAGACTATCCCGATACTCAGAAAACCACTAGATGTATTGGGAGACTGAACAGTGTGCTCCAGTACAAAACTGACAGCATACAGGAGGCAGAAGCAGAGAATTCTGCAGAAGCAGAGAAGTCTACAGAGGCACAGTATGAAAACATTGCTTGGGCATGCAGAGATGGTGATATAAAAGCTAAACCTCATTGCAAATTGAAACTTCTAAGGGATGTCAACAGCAACAAGAGGAGCTTCTGTTGTTACATTAATAGTAAAATGTTGAACAAAGAAACATTGGATGTTTTCATGGTGCTACGAGAGCTGGCCAATGCCCTTGTGAGGTTGCTCTCTGTTAATCTTCAAAATGTTGTGGAGATATGCAATGACTGCAGAAAGGCAAATGTTGACCCATTTTTGGAAAAGACAAAAAGGTCAGTGTGGAGTATAGCAAGCATGTCAACCTCACTTCAGTCTGTGGGAAGATCATGGAGTGCGCCCTCTTGGAGTGTGTTTCTGGGCATGAGAAGGAGGATCCAGTCAGCTACAAGCTAGTCAGTATCACCTCAGTCCTTGGGAAGGTTGGGAAACATATCCTTGTAGAAGCCATTTTTAAATGCGAGAACAGCGTGTGACTAGGAGCAGTCAGCGTGGATTTACCGACGGCAACTCATGCCTGCCTGACCAACATCATTGCTTTCTATAATGAGGTTACTTGTGCTGTGAACAAGGTGTCAGTGGATGTTGTATTCTTTACCAAGACCTTTGATACAGTCTTCCATTGTTTCCCTATCTCCAAATGGGTGCAATACGGCCTGAGTAAGTTACAATACAGTCAGTGGAAAACTGGCTGAATGGTTGGGCTCCAGGGGTGGTGATCCGTAGTGTAAGGTGTAATGGTGTCCCATGGGCATCGGCAGTGAGCCCAACGCTTCATAGTGCCTTCATTAATGGCTTGGATCATGAGATGGAGTACACTCAGGAAATCTGTGGCCGATTGCAGAGAGCATTCAAAGCACTGGTAAATAGGGTGCTCTTCGGATGCACCTGGACCGTCTGGAGAAATGGACTGATGGGAACTTCTTGTAACTCAGCATGGAGCAATGCAAGGTCTTGCACCTGGAATGAAATAATCCCATGCACCAGTACGGGCAGGGGCTGACTATCTAGGAGGCAGGTCTATACTATGGGGTGTCCTAGTAGACACCAAGATGAACATGAGTCAGCAGTGCAGTGTGGCAGCAAGGAAGGCCAGCTGCATCTGAGGCTGTGTTAATAAGAATGTGACCAGGATTGTTCTCCTCTGTGTGGCACTTGTGAGATAGCCCCAGAATTTGGGCTCCTCAGTACAAGGAACGCTGGAGCAGGTCTAGTAGGGGCCACCAAGGTGGTCAAATATAATATAATTCCAGTATGTTTTTGTCAAAACCACCCGAAAAGGAACCTTCTATCATTTTGCTGCTTGTTAGGTAGAACTGGAGGGGGCTGTTTCTTGTGACTCAGTTGGTATATACAAATGCATTGAATGCATCTAGATCCACTGGAGTAATTAGACGTGCTCAACAGATCTTGGTACATCTGGAATTGTTTGCTGTAGCAATCATACTTCTTTCTAAAGAAAAAAAAAAAGCAAGGTGTCAACTCTAGTAATGCGTGTTCATTTATTATATGGACACCTATTGTCTCAAAATGCAATTAAGTCTGTTCTAAAACTACACAAACACATACTGGCATAATTCTGAGTGCAGTTAACAGTTTTGGGGGTTTTTTCCTTCTGAACTTTCAGAAATGTAATTCAGAAGTATATGGGAATATTTTGCTATTTAACTGCCAGGAACTTGTATTTATAGAGGTGGTAACTATTAATTTAGAATTTTCTTGCTGTGAATGGTATTTGTTGTGGCACGTGCTGCATTTGCATGTTTCCAGGGTTTAATTCCATCTTTTTGAAAATAAGTGGCAAGATTCTGAACACATCACACTGATAGCATGTCTTGAAATCAGTGCTGTGCATGAATATGTTTTCTCAGTGCTTATTGCAAAGGATTACATGTAGGTTTTCAGCAAGGGCTAGTTTTTTTCTTTTTTTAAGGAAGCCATCCCAAGTGACCGGAGGTGTGTTTACAGTAAACTGAAATGTTTGAATATTTGCCATTGTGATCAGTTTCACTGGTGTACAAGGAGGTAAGCTGAGTTCTGATTTCTCTCCAATTCAGGTTCCTGTGTGCTTGTGTGTGCCTGCATATTCCAACTTACAGAAAAAGCTTTTCTTTTTTTGTCGAGCGTTCCAGCCCCTAATTACAGTTGCCATTTAGAGTCTCACAGGTATGTCTTTTATTTGTTTTACTTCTGGTTTTGCATGAAATAATTGAAAAAATTGTGAAGAATTTTGTGGTTTAAATCATGTTTTAGAAACTGGGAACGCTTGAGCTGTCCCATTTTCAAGTCAACAAGGTGCACTTAAAATGCTCTCAAGGATAAATGCTCTCAGAGTACACATATGCTGTGCCATATGTAACTGTATATTTGGTCCAGCTTTAAGAAATGTCTGCATTCTTTGTGCAAGACCAGTGAGTATTCAGCGTTTTCTTGGTTTTAAGCCCATAAAGCAAGGTGATGTGGTAGACTTAGGAGGTGTAAGAAAATGCTTCAATGCTTACATCTGCTGTTAAGTACAACATAAATTATGTGTATTATTTTCTGGCGAATAGCATGCGCTCTTTCCTAGTCCTAAGTATATTTTTTTTTAATCTCTTGCAGAGTGAGAGTTAGTGTTATATGACAGAGCCAAAATGTTGGACGACATCAAGAAGCGGTTTGAATTTCCTAATGCAGTTATTCAGTCACAGGTAATTTTTTTAAAAGCATTAAACAAATTTAATTGTCTGTGGAAACCTTTGTTCCAAGACCTGCTCCCTGACTGTAAAAAGGTGATAAGGAAGACCTTTTTTTTTTTTTTTTTTTTCTTTTGAGTGGGGGGTTTGGCTCCAAAGGCAGAAAACTCATAGAAGTAGGGTATTCTTAAGTTGCAAACAAATGCTAATTGCCCTCTCTATGTAATCCAAACATTGGATATAATTGCTCATCACTGTAAAGGCTCTGCAGGAAAATCAGAAAATTTCCGGGACTGGAAGGTTTAAGTGGGGCCAAATGGTTTTTAGTGACCCTGTGATCTCAAGAGAAGCCAGGCATTAACCAGATGTCATGTGTGGGTTGAAATATGTGACAAGACTTTAAAGAACTGTCTTTAGGACTGATATGTTTTCTTCCTGTGTGATGAGAGCTGATGAACTACTTCAGTCTTGCCAGTCATCAAAGAATAGCTGTATACAGCTCCACTGTGATCAGCAGACAAACCCCCTTTATTTTCAGGTCTATGCATTGGCTCCTAATTATGTTCACCTGAAACTTTCCCATGTGCATAAAATGTTTATCATGGTATTTTTAATGGACAGCAAGGCTCTGTTTAAAAAAATACACCTTCCTTGCTTTGGTCATCTGTCATTTCAGTATTAAAAATGTACCTCCAGCTGTAAGATAACTTCCCTGTTTTCTTCCTGTTCCTGTTTTGAATTCAGGATTAAATATGTAGCCATTTGTTTGATAGAGTAAGTTCATGTCAGTGCAGTCTCTGCACCTTAGTGTCTCTGTTGCCTTTTCAGTTCAGCTCAGTCTGAATTGGTTTACAATAATACAGTTTGAAAGAGAGACACAGAAGTCCCGTCGTGATCAATTTGGCATTTGGGAGAGGAAGTCGTGTCCCTGAATGCTAGAGTCCATCTAAGGTCTAGCCAATGAGCAGATGAGTTCGTGTCATTACTAGCCTTGATGATTACAACTCAGCATCTTTGAACCTGTTCATTTTTCTTCAGTGCAGAAGAATGTCCCCATGGTACAAGTTTTGCTGAAATGCCTTCTTGGCTCGTCACTACAGCTGCACATCATTAAGGGCTACTGGTGTGTGCTTTAGTTGTTTTGCTAGTTTCCACTTATATTCTGTGAGCCCTGAAAAGCATGCTGTAATCTTCAAACCAACATCAAGCCAGGATTCAACTTTGTGACAGGTGTCTTATCTTTATGGGACCAAGACATCTGCACTGCAGAGCATGTAACCTACACAGTCAAGGATCAGCAAAGTGAGGAACTTGAACATAGTTTTGTAGGTCAGAAAATTTTACTGGTGAATCAAGTTCTTGGAAGGCAGTGGGCTAATCTATGTTTTGACTTTCCTGTATAGCTCACTGCAAAAGCCGTTTTCTATTGATAAGCCTCTTTTCCAGTGTAATGAAAACATTTTAAGGATGTGGGTGTGAATTAATTTCTGAAGTTCCTCAGAAGCAGGAAAAAGACAAAATAATAGATGATTTGCTTGGTAAGTGCACTAAAAAAGATCTAATCTGTCTGGGGAACATGTTGTTGCTCTTGCAATGGGATAGCTGCAAAAAACCAGAGATAAATATCTGGCTTTGTCCCATTTACTCTTATGAAAACAGAATGAGAAAGATTCCAAAGTAATAAACCGTCTTTAAGTCAAATGTGCTAGAGTACATATCCAAACCTTTGAAAGGCATAATCCTTGTAGTGTAGGAAGGTTTAAAGTGTCATCTTTCCTGGAAGTGTGAACTGTTATCTCAGAGTGCTACCTTTTGTCATGTCAGGCTAGCATCTAGTATCTAAATGAAATGTAAATAAATCCCAAAAGGAGAAGGAACCTGAAAACATTTAAAATAATCTGTTCCTGTCTTTTTTTTTTTAATACACTAACAAAACTTGCTAGCTTCCTAGTTTACTTTTTCCAAAAGTCAGGATCTGTCCTTGCTATAGAAGAGTAACTGCTGTTCTGGGTACATTGATAATCTGAAACATTTTTGTGCTCTTACAATGAAAAGATGTCTTTCTGTCTCTCACAGAAAGGGTTTTTTGTGTGGTAGTATCAACGATTATGAAACAAGACAGAGTGAGGCATTAGAGATAAGTCAGAAAACAAAAGCCTGGAGTACTGTTAACTTGAAGTGCCTTGTTTAAAGGAAATTAAACATCTCGGGCAGTATGTATGCTAGGGGATATGTAAAGTGCTAAAGGTATGATATCGGTGTTTAGCAAAACTTGTGATACAAAAACTTGGGCAAGATACTGAGATTTGCTGTGTTCGGCTTCCTCTCTTGCTTCCACTGCCCTATGCAGTAAAGGATTTAATAATTACCAATGCTGTTAAGTACACTGAGATCTGTAGAGCAGTGGAGCTGTAAATGTCTATTACAGTTGATGCATTAAAATAGCTGCGCTTTCTGAGTACGTACCTGATTCTAATCTTATAAGGGGTTCTGTACAAAGAGACCCTTGGATCTATGTGGAATCCTGTGGAAGTTTGTTTCTATTCTGCTTCAGGATCACAGTAAAAAGTAATATGCCAACATTATGGAGCTTTTTGGCCCTAAAACATACTTCAGATGCCATACCAGTAAGTTTGGTATTTCAAATAATGATAAAATGATCGTATACAACAGCAGTGCAAAATCTTCCTAATGAATAATTGAAAAGTAACACTTGATCTGTATGTGGGTTTTTTTATTTCTTTTTCTCTTTTAGGCAGTGGGTCATCTGATTGCTGCAGTATTGAAAGAAAATGTTTCTTCGGCGAAGATCCAACAGGCGTCTGACCAGGTCTGAGTCGTTCTTTCACTTTTGTCTTCTCTCCCATCCATACGTGCTTACATTTTTCTGTGGTTTCCCATTCCCCATTCTGTAATTTTAATAAATCCTAGAAGTTAAGGTAGTTAGCAATATGTATCTACATACAGGTAGAAACAGTAAATATCAGAAGAGCAGTTTTACTTCCATCAGAAGTTTTAATGGCAGAAGTCTTAATTCTGCAGAATACCAACATCTAGCTGTGCTCAGTTTTAACAGCGTTTTATTTGAGTTTGTTTACTGCAAGTGAAGTGCTGTATGGTGAGACATTGTCACTTGAGTAGGAAAGTCTTTTACATCACTATAAATGTTTCAGAAAGTATGGCGTTTCACACACCTGTATTGGTGTTATATTTCATAATAGCTAAGTAGAGCTTGTACTTCTTTAAGAGAGAGCATGGTGCAAAGGCATACTTTGCCTTTTAATTGAGTCAAACTTACTTAAGTGCAGGTCTGTCTTGTTAGCTGAGAGGCATATGAAATGCTGGCATTTGCAAGTGTCACAGCAACGTAGGAGAGGTGTTAGTTAGTATTCGCTCCTCCGTTTTGCTCCATAAAAGCTGACTTGTACAGAAATGAGCAGAAAATGGTTTGTTGATTTTTCCTCACAGTCTGAAGTCTTAAACCCTCCCCCCAAACTAGCAAACCCAAATGTGAAAACTTCTGACATGAGGGAATGTTGGAGGTAGGTAGTTTCTATAACGGAAGCTCCTCCAACAACCCTGGTCACAATCATTTTCCCAAATTACATTCTGTTTTGAGATACAAGCTGACTCTTCCCATTTGCCACCCCGTGAAGGTATTAAACTGAAATACAGCAATACCTTCTGAAATGCTAAGAAAGCAAAAGATTGTGCTGCTTGGACATTAGAGGCTCCCTTTTTATTCAAGAGCATTTTGCAGTGTTCAGTTGTTTAGAAATGTTCCTTGTTTCTCCATTTGGAAGCTACAAAGTCAACAAACCTGTGAATGCAAATTTAGCATGAAAGCAAGCAGCAGTTTTGATGGATGCTGCCAAGTCTTTGTGCTTGCTAGCAAATGGAGAGAACTGAGGACTTCATATGGTGAGTATAGACAAGTTACCTCTGGGATAGCCCTTTGTATGCCTGCCTTAGCTGTCTGCATTACACCTTGCTGTAGACACAGCTTGACATAGCAGTTCCTGAGTTGTCTCCAATTACATCTTGATCTTTTTAAGGAAAGTGAAATTGATGATAGCCTATCTGCATAGGCATAGCTGAAAAATTCATCTGCCTTAGCCTTTTCTCAGAGATTCCTGTCCCCACTGAGGGCATAGGCAGTATGGGGCAGGAAAGTGGGAGCTGTCCTGGGAAAGGCCTTGCTTAGATGCAGAATCTCTATCCCAGCTTCCTCTCTTGTGCTCTCCAAGACTTCGAGGGAAGCTATTGAGCAGGTTTTTATTTAAAAGTGTGTTTGAGATGAATGAAGAGAAGTCAGTGTCAGCCTTCTCATTGCTTGTGTCTCATGCTTTTGACTTTAGACTCCAGCGCTGAACTTGCTTTGGGAGAAGTGCTGCAGTGAGAATGTTGCCTTGCGAACAGCCTGCTCTGAGGGGTTGGTGGCACTTGTTGCAGAGAAACATGCCGAGCTCAACTACGTTCTTCATGGAGCTCTCAACCTCATTCCCTCAGCAAGGTAGTGTTTGGTTGCCTGATTTTCTATCTTTTATCAGCTTTTTATCAGTCATTGCTTTTCCCTTGTAAATACAGGGGAAGAGGGGAGATTCTACAAATGACAGTCTCTTCAAATAAGCTGTGGCATTAAGGTCTGGCATCGCCCTGCCACTCTGCTGAAGGCTGTTGCTTTCATCTTGACAGTGTGACAGTGTGGGTCTGACTTAAGTCACAGAGTATCCTGTGCATGTAAGCTGAAGTCGTTAGCAGTTTAGACTAGTGCTCTGGACTCGGAACTGTGGAACCTCAGAAATCAATGCACTGCCTAGTTTTGTTGATTCTGTCATGGGGAAGGGGGAGAAAATGGCAAGAACTTCCCTCCATTAGGGGTGAGGAAAATAACTTCCTAATCAGTCTGTCCAAATAACTAGTTGCTCAAATAGAGTCACCGGGTGGGGATTAGGAATGCTGGGTTTTGTTTCCTTGTCTGTTGAGGAAGAAATAAATTTACCTGCAGCTACTTCCTCTTAGAAAATTCTGCAAATATAATACCTACATCTCGCAATGGTGTTTTGTGCAACATACTGAAAGAATGTAGTTACGGGGGACAAAGACGCTGTGTATAAAATTCATAAAAGGGAAGTCAAATGATGATCAGGAAAATGTTTCCATTCAACTCTACCAACCTTAAAGTTCCTTGGGTTATCGTTCTCTCTTCTGATTTCTGGCAGCTAACTGGATTTCTGCACTAAGCCTTCTCTTCCTAGAGAACGCTAGCTGTTTTTAGCCAAGCCAGCTAACTGGTGCTATACCTGTGATATATTATGCTGGTGGGCTCACCATAGAGGTTGCAAGAACCACACTATTCAAGATGTGTTTTTTCCACCCCTTCTAACCTTCACGTAATCAGTTTTAGGCTGAGGTTTGTCAGGATCAGTTTGAGCTAAAGGTGAGTTTAGGTTTGAGTAAATTGGTGAAATGCTTAAGAAATCAGATATTTTTAAAATCTATTTCTCTTCTTGTGACTTGCTTCTTGACAGCTAGGATCTTGCTGTGATGATGCTGATTCTATGCTGAGTTTACAATAGGTGGTTATGGATCCCTAGGAAAGGTTTTGTAATTATATTTTTTTAAATATGAATAATTTCTGCAAACCACTATCCTCCAAATGACAAAATTTTACTAGTTCAGTCTGGTGTTAAGGAAGTATCTGCATTGTTGACAAAGAAGTAAAATCACCTGTGCTTAGCACATGAGAACCAGAGTCCTGTAGGGTAAGGTGGAGGGAAAGTTCCATTAGCTGCAGCTTGCAGACTAAGGAGCATGAAATAGCTGTTCAGCTAAGGGTTTGCTACAGTGTCAGCGATTTATAAGGAAATGAAACGTTAATACAGTTTTGTACTTCAGAAAATAAAAAGGGTAAAATGGTTGTATTTAGGATTGAGTTAACCTTAAAAATAAAATCAGACTTATGTATTGAAAGGGCTTAGGTCTGCCCCATTTCTACACCATTCTTAGATTTTTGCAAGTGTGAAACCAACAGGCGTGACTGATCGCTATAGTAAGCGCTGGCAAATTACCCAGGAACTTCTTATGTATTTTTGGCCACTTCCCACCCCCTGCTCAGGATGCCACAATTCAAACCACATCCACTACGGATTGCAAAGGAAGGTTTATGTAGCCTAACCACAGAAGCCTGTGGGTTTAAAATGTCCGTAGCCTCAGGGGCTAATTAAACTGACAATTTCAGATTGTTTCATTTCAGTGCTGAGACTTTTTTTTTTCTTGACTCCTTCAGAGTTGTAACCTGCTGTTTGTCATGCTGTTCCATGCTGAGTTTTCATCCAGGTTTGCTCTGTGTCTTCATACTGCTGTGTGCACAGTGTCTCTAAGATAAAGTAAATATACAATTAGCAGCCCGTGGCAGCCAGCAGAAAGGCACTTGCAACTGCTCAGCACCTTTCAGTGTTGAATGGAGTTAGGTGAATGTTTTATTGGCAAAGACTACTTGTGTTCTTGCTTCTCTTCCATTATGATGAATTTAACAGGGCTTAGTGCATCTGGTGGGTTCTACTTTGTCAGGTGTGTCAAATTCTGCATCCTAGGAAAGACTTTGTGCTTTGTCAAAGGTGAACATTCAGTGCTTACCTGAGTTGACTTGTTATGTGGTTTGTGGTATCTGCTCATTATACAAATGGGAATCTATTCTTACCTTTCTGGTGCATCATTGTACCATACCTGTCTCTTATACCCAGTGTTGTTTCCTCTGATGCTCCATGAGTTTAAACTTCATGGAACATCATACATATGTGTGTGTTTGGGTCTGTTTGCATATATACAAAATGTGTATATGTGTATAAATATATACATGCACATTTTTAATACTGGTCTCTAGCTTTCTGTGTAGATGATGATAGGGAGAACTGTGGCCTGTATCAATAATGAATGAGTGTAAATAATCAAGTCAATCTATTGAAAATTTGAAACAATGGATTATTGTGTCATGGTTTTGGCTGGGATAGAGTTAATTTTCTTCCTAGTAGCTGGCATAGTGCTGTGTTTTGGGTTTAGGATGAGGAGAATGTTGATAACACCCTGATGTTTCAGTTGTTGCTACGTAGTGCTGACACGGGTCAAAGATGTTTTCAGCTTCCCATGCTCTGCCAGAGGCACAAGAAGCTGGGAGGGGGCACAGTCAGGACGGTTGACCCCAGCTGGCCAAAGGGCTATTCCAGACCACACAACATCATGCTCAGTGTATAAAGTGGGGGGAGTTGGCCAGGGGGAGGGGGAGAGTGGGTAAGTGGCTGCATAGTGCTTAGTTGCCAGCTGGATGGAGTTAAACCACAATATTGTAATCTTTAAGAAATTATCAGGATTTCTGTATGTATGTATGTTTTCAGAATGTTTTTATCACCTGAGCATCCATGCCTGTAGGAGATGGGGAGATCCTTGCAATATATTATGCCATTGTGCTGCTAATGTTCAGGAGCTGAGTGCAAAGCAGCTGTTCTCCCCCACATTCCTGCCTGGGAATTAGGACCAGCAATACAGGGGTTTCAGAACAGAGAAGCCTGTTTTCTTACTGAGTGTTTTATGGTTTGTGTTTGCTCTCGCTGCATAGTTATCCAACTGAATCTGGGGAATATGCTAGGAAATTCCTATTTAACTGACTCTTTCTATCCATGAAGCACCTAAAAGGTTGGGTTTTTTTTCTCTCTCTCTCTCTCCGCCACCCCCCATTTCCTTCCCCCCCCCCCCAAGACTCTCCTTCCTCCTTTGTGTGTTACATTGACTGCACTGGGATTTGGAAGCTTGCTAGACATCTTCCTGTTGGTTGCTTTGCAGCAGAGTTTTGTCAAACCTCAAGTTTTCTTGTATAGTCAGATTTCAGTGTTTTGAGAGCCAGGTGTCACTACAGCCAGTCATTTTAAAGATTACAGGCACATCTTTTAACTGGTCCATTTTTGGGATAAAGAAAGAAAGCAGAAGCATATTCTGTCAGTTTTGGTCTGGGTCAGTGTTTTCCAGCGCTGTTGGCAAAAGTATGAAAGGCACAGAAGAGAGAACATACTACTTTGCCTGTATCTGGAATATGAAGCTAAGCATTTATTAGTGGGGAAATCCACTGTGGGAATCTCTAGATGTTCCCTAGTATGGCATACCAGCTTATGGAAGAGAGTCTGTCTGCAGGTGGAGATAAGTATAGTAAAGCAGTCTGGCAATTGAAAGTGGTATTTGCCTGTGTGTTCCCATTGTCTTTTATGAATTATTTGAGGGGGTTTTAGGTTAGGATTCTCTAATCATATGATCCTTTGCCTTTGAAATTTTTGAATCTTCAGTAGAGCATTTGTGGATATCAAGTCATATTTCTTTGTGATTACATGTTGTTACCACACATTGTTGTGCTCATGTTGGTCCAGCCTGTGTGTAAACTCCTGTCTCTTAAGAGTTTTCACATGAAATCTCCCTGCCCTGTTCTTTAATAGAAATTGCTTAAACTTGTTCAGACTTTTTGGTATTGCTTGGAAGTCTAAATGTATGTATGTCCTTTCATAATTTAGCAATATATTTGTGGAGCATACTGCACTCTATGCCAAACAGTTAAAATTACTGTATCTCAGTTTGCTCATGTGTTAAATAAGGATGATTGTTTGTTTGTCCTATGAGAGGGTTACATAAATTCTGCATAATTTCTTGTTTCCAGCTCACCATTTGAGGAGTTCCTGCAGCTTTCCATTCACTGATGGAGAAGTGGAGTTGCAGATAAAATAGATTTCTCAGATTTTTTCCTGCTGGGAAGGAAAATAGGGGGAACAGTAAAAAAGAAAAACAAAAAAAACCCCACAGCACCCAATTCTCTTTCTCCTCCCTTACCTTGCCCCATGTGATAGAAGTAACTTTTTGTCAAGTGATGATCTCTTATGATTGTTATTGTGTTAGCTTTTCCTGTTCATTATCTGAATAAAGTGAGGAGTAATTATGGTTTATTAACATGAGTAGTAAACCATCTGATAGATTTTTAGGGGATGATGATGCAATTGTATAGCATGTTTGAGATGAAAAGTCAAAGAATCAACCCTGATTTTTTTTTTTTTTTTCCTCTGCTTCTACATTTTCACCTTGTGAAAGAGTGTTTCATTATAGAAACCAGGCTATTTTCTTGAGAAGGGGTTGGGTTGGATCTGGCATGGTCTGGCTGAAAAGGTGTGGAAAGCACTTAATTATGAAGAAGAGAGGAAAATTTTGAAAGTTGTCCTTGTAACCCCAGCCAAGCAGTAATAAGCTCTAGACTTCTTGAGCTCTTTACTGCATGGTCACAGAGCTTTCTTCCCCCTTGTGGTGGACTTACGTAATTTCCTTAGTGTCTTTCCAGGAGAATATGGGAAATCCTGTCAAAATTCCAGAAGTACTGTTGTTTCTTGAATTTTCCTGAATGATAAATTAAACAACATAGGAGGAGGGAAATAAAACAGCTGTATGTATCTATTTTATGTAGTCCTTGGCTCCTGAGATCAAAAGTCAGCACAAACTAGATGTCCCAAATGTCTTTTCTGACAGTGTGATTTCTTCTGCTTTCTTTTGCTGAAGAGTGGCATGGTTGAAATTTGTGTACCATGCGGCATGTTTACCTATATACTTGCATTTGGGGAAGAGCTAATTTTCCATTTTTAACATACTAAAAGCACCAGTTTCAGTTAAGCTAGGGACAGCAGATGTAAGATAGGGTAGAAGCAAACAGTCTAAAGTTTTAATTGATGCGCTAATTGTTCTCTCTGCTGTTTTGCTTATTATGTGAAAAGGAACACAAAGACACGTGGATGCACAACTTGCCCAAAATTGTGTGTTCAGATGTGAGGAGGTCCTTAAGGAGAACTCAAGGCTTCTTGAGTGTAGATTTTGTTACTGGATTCCTCCTCTTATGGAAGAATCAACTAATGCAATACCTACATGACAGTAATGTATTTCTTTTTGTCAACAGGAATGTGCATGGTTTAGTAAAAACTATTTGGAAATTACTACAAATTCAAGCTATTCAGCTGGGAAAAGATGGAGATGAGGCTGTTTGGAATCTGTATGGAATCAGGTTAGTTTCACATCAGTTTTATTTAGATACTAGAATAAATTTTTGTCTGATTTCCAGGAGAAAAAACATATATTAGTGTGTGTGATTAAGTGTTGATATTGGCTGGCTGTCTGTCTGTCTCTCTCTCTCTCTCTCGTTGCTGGGCAGGTAATCAAGGACTAGTACAGGTTGCCCGCACAGGTTGTGCAATCTCCATCCTTGGCGATAACTAAACCTGACTTTATGTGCTCCTGGGCAGCCTTCACAGATGAGACTGAGCGCATGGGTTGGACTAGGTGATCTGAGGAGTTCCCTTCGAACCTAAATCATTCTCTTATTATAGTACAGGGATAAGATTGCCCCATTGGAACTTATGGTAGCAATGGCAACATGAAGGCTGTGTGCAAGAAAGAACAAATAAATACTCTGACTTGTTCAAATATAGTAGTTGGATGATTGCTAATAGTCCTTTTAACAAGTCTTTTATTTTAAGACTGTGGACCACTTCCCTCTCACTTGTTTTTCTTGCTTTATTCCTGTTATCAGAGTAAGGTTCCTGAATGCTTTTACTGTTAAGGAGGTTGCCACATAAAAATGATTTAAAGATGCATCCAGAGCTGCTTATATAAAGCTGCTTGTCATGCAATAGCAGCCTTCCTACAGTGACATCTTAATGACTTCGTCCAGCTCTTGAGAAACCATGAGTCAGTGCTGACATTAACAGCCACTATTGTATCTTTTCTGGAGAAGGTCCCAGCTTGGTAGATGTCATGAACATTTTTCAAGTTGCTTTTTATGCAGTTAAGAGGTACCATTGTAGCAGGCTGTAGCCCTAATGCTTTAAGGATATAAAAGGCACTGTTTGGAAGACACAAATCATGTCTTCACTTAGGCAAAATGAAATAGTGAAGAAAAGTAAAACAGACTTTGGAGTGCTGGATGCACTTACATTCCTGAAATCCTGTGTACCGTTGTTTTTCTAGCTATATCAGTTCTCTCTACAAAGTCCACACTCTTACAGAACAGTTCTAATTGACAAGGCAAGTAATGAAGGGTAATAAGATGGAACTCTTTCGGAAACTTTTTTGCTTTAGTAGTAAATAAACTTATTTAATTTCTCCTGGTAAAAGAGGCTAAGCTAAAGCAACTTAATCTGGGCTCTGTGTGAGAAAGAGGTTAGTAGGATGTGGCTGGAATAAATAAATAGCCTTTCCACAGAAGAAAGATTATTACTTCCTTCACCCCACCTACCAAAAGAAAAATTGACAGTAACATACAAGGAAGGTGAAATTTGTTTGTTCAGAATAATTTAAAGTAATGGAGAACTGAACATAAGCAGCAGACTTATACTTAGCCGATAGGCTTTTTGTTTTTTCCTTTTGCTTCCTGTTAACTTTCACAGAGAGAGATGTCAGATTGTTTGACTTAGTTTTGCATATCTTGTAGGTCAAGACCCTGTGATTTTGAGATCTGACTTATGATTTCTAATGTACAGAAAGGCCTGTCTTTATTTAGTGACTTGTTATGTAACAATTTTTGTAGTCGCCACTCTGTCAAGTGCCATTAAAACTTGATTTCTGACTCAAACTGACCGAAGGGACATTTCATAACATATGATGTCGTGCTCAAGCAATAAAAGCTAAGAGAAAAGAGCTGGGAGGGAGCATTCTTTATTAAGGTGTTTGTCTTCCAAAGCAACCACTACACATACAAAAGCCCTACTTCCCAGGAAGTGGCTGGACATCGCCTGCTGATGGGAAGTAGAGAATAGATCTTTTTGTTTTCCTTTACTTTCATGTATGGCCTTTGCTTTTCTTTATTAAACTGCCTTTATCTCAATCCACAAGTTTTTCATCTCTTTTTTTTCTCCTGTCTGACTGAGGAGGGGCAGTGGGAAAGCAGCTTGGTGGGCACTTGGCAGCCAGCCAAGGTCAACCCACTACACAGGTTTTCTGATCTCATCTGGAGAAGCCTCTGTAGTTCTCATGCTGGGATTCTCCACTTCCTATAAGGAAATCAGCCTTGGAAAATAGAGAATAAAGTGGGAGATGTTCCTTTTACCCTAGTAAGTTGGTAGAAAACTGTATCATATATCACTGAATTTTGGGATTCCTAATTGTTTCCATAAGCTGTGTAAGTACCACTGTTTCGTCATTTTTTTTTTCTTGGTATTCCAATGGTGGATAAATACCAAAACAAATACGCTGGGTTTCTTTTAAGGATGTGTGAAAAAAGTTCTATATGATTTTTAAATTCACATATGGGGTGTTCCGCACTTTTTGTTGTGAAGTCAGGACCAACTGTAGCAGACACAGTAGTAGTTTGTAAGTTGGTCTCACTGTGGACTAGAACTGAGCGTTCCCAGTGGATTTACTATCTTTTGTAATACATGAAGTTGCCTGTTTCCTATGCATATTAATACAGGTGTCCAGTAACCTAAGCTCAAGCTGAATTGAGGTGGGAGGGGAGGGAAGAGGGGTTTTTGAGAGGAATGTGTCAGCATTCTCAGTGCAGGTGGGTTATGACATGCATATGCAGAACTTTGGCTATAATTTTTTTCCTGAAAGCTATTAACTTTTTTAAAATTAACTAGTATTTTACATTATTCTTAACGATTCACCATGCATGGTTTTTATTGTCTTAAAATTCTGGAGACATGCCAACTTTCTGAAATCAAAATTCAAAGCAGGTAGAAAAATGCTTTAAAAATGCATATTTGATGGAGTAAAGAGCTATTCCATCTTTCTAAAGGGGCCAGGGTCACAGCTGCATACACAGAAAAGTATGTTGACTGCAGATGTTGTTTCCTTATACAGAAAAACCAATCTGTCACTGAATTTGTGCTCTAAATCAGATTGGAGCTCTCTTATATTCAGAGATGTAACAAAGGTTGAGATGACCTGAAAGTTAAAAACAATTTTTGTTTTATTGTTGCTGCTCACATAGGATTTGTCTTTGTTTCCCTAGACGTTTACGTATTTACAGGTGGATAGTTGCTGTGTCTGCTTGTGCATTTTGCTTTATCCTGAACCCACTGGCAATAATTTAGGGTAGTACTACTGTAATGTCATTTAAAGATGTGCATTTTACAGTGCTGTGCTAGCAATTCTTAAGTCAGTATTACAATAAATTACATCTACGCACTTCATTTTTCCTACCGCTGATAGCTTTATCAAATGGAACTTCTTCGGGCTGCACTTTTTGGTGTTTCATTATTAATCACTGTTCACTATGGAACTTAAATGATTTCTTTCATCATCCAGTTCAGTGCAGTTATATTCATTTCAGAACACACAAAATCTGTCATAAAAGGCTTTTTTCCTGGATAGTAAGCCATTTTAATTTTAGACTTGATGTGTCACATGTGCTGACTTCATGAAGTTTCCATTGACTTCAGTGTCATAGTAGCACTTAAGATGACGGGAGACATATTCTTCTTATTAGGAAAGGTAATGAATTCTTAAAATATGACAAAAGTATTAAAATGTAGCAGCTGCTATAACTCTGTATGTCTGTCCAGGGCTATGCACTTTCAAGTTCCTGGCATGGTATGTAAACAGTATTTCTAGCTTGCTGCCTGATAAATGATCCTGTCTATGATCTTGCTGGATTCAAGTGCTAGACTGGCAACAAGATTTTTGCCTCTTGCATGCTGTCATCTTGGAAAGTTGCAGTGCGGCAATAACCTTAGGCCTTCTAGTCTTTGTGCACAGACTGTAAAAGACTTTGTAACTTTAGTAAAATGTTTACAGGATCAAGGAAGATAGATATATGAAGACTATGTATGTAAGTTAATGAATTTTAGACAAATGAATGTAGGAAGTTCCAGGCTTGTGGCACCAAATATGAAGGCCAGACCTGTGGTACATGCGTACTTTGTGATCTTAGTGTCTGTTTACTGAACATACTTCCAGTAGTTCATCACATCAGCCAGCTTTCTGAAAGTCCCTGTGTCTTCAGATGATTTATTTGTCTGAACAGAAACATACCTCTTTGGAAGAAAAATTGTTGGAGAAGCAGAGGGAGAAGGTAGCATAAGACAGACAAACAAAAAAACCACAAAAAACCCTATCTTCTGAGTTTGATAAATTGTTCCAGTGACTGATTCTTGTGAAAATACATCCTCTTTTTTCAGTCTGAATTTGCCAGTTTCAGTTACCAACCTCTGATTATTGTATGCTAGCTTGACATTTCTGTTTTTCCAGGCCTTTGTGAGACAGCCATGAGAA
Organism: Butorides virescens; assembly: GCA_017310255.1. Taxonomy (NCBI): domain Eukaryota; kingdom Metazoa; phylum Chordata; class Aves; order Pelecaniformes; family Ardeidae; genus Butorides; species Butorides virescens. The sequence continues at coordinate 296,938 of JADKXX010000398.1, forward strand.
TAATTAAATTTCTCCAGATTTTTAATAACTGACTTGAAAGATAGGTACTGGAAGAGGAGCACAGCCTGCTTTTTCCTTGGCACTTACCAGACTGTATCTGAAGTACTGTGTCCAGATTTGGGGCCCCCAGTACAAGAAAGAAATGATAAACTGGAGCAAGTTTAGTGGAGGGCCTCTAGGATGGTAACAGGGCTGAAGGACATGCTGTTTGCTGAGGGAATTGGGCATGTTTAGGCTGGAGAAGGAGAACACTTGGAGAGGTTCTAACAGCAGCCTTCCCAAGGACTGAAGAATACATAGAAGAGACTATTTGAATTGGAAGGGACGTACAATGATCATCTGGTCCAACTGCCTGACCACTCCAGGGCTGACCAACACTTAAAGCATATTTTTAAGGGTATTGTCCAAGTGCCCCTTAAACAGTGACAGGCTTGGGGCATTGACCACCTCCCTAGGAAGCCTGTTCCAGTGTTTGACCACCTTCAAAGAAATGTTTCCTAATGTCAAGTCTGAACCTCCTCTGATGCAGCTCTGAGCCATTCCCACACATCCTGTGGCTGGATCCCAGGGAGAAGAGCTCAGCACCTCCCTCTCCACTTCCCTTCCTCAGGAAACTGTAGAGAGCAATGAGGTCACCCCTCAGCCTTCTTTTCTTTAAAGCAGGCAAACCCAGAGTCCTCAGCCACTCCTCAGAGGACATGCCTTCCAGCCCTTCCACCAGCTTTGTTGCCCTCCATTGTATGACTGGGACGCAATCAAGTACCTCAACATCAATCTTAAATTGCGGGGCCCAGAACCACACACAGTAGTTGAGGTGAGGCCACACCAATGCTGAACACAGCAGGACAGTCACCTCTTCTGGCCGGCTGGCGATGCTGTTTGATGCCCCCCAGGGTGCGGGTTGCCCTCCTGGCTGCCAGGGCACGCTGCTGGCTCACACTGAGCCTGCTGCCGACCAGCACCCCCAGGTCCCTTTCTGCAGGGCTGCTCTCCAGCCGCTCCTCTCCTAATTTATACTTGTGCCCAGCGTTACTCCACCCTGGGTGCAGAATCTGGCATTTCAACTTGTTACATTTTGTCCCATTAACGATTGCCCAGTGCTTCCATCTCTTCAGCCCCCCTTACAAAGCCTCTTGTCCCTCAAGAGAGTCACCAGCACCTCCCAGTTTAGTATCATAAAACTTACCAGAAGTGCATTCAACTCCTGCATCCAGATTGTTGATAAATGATCGTTGAACAGAACTGGCCCTAGAATTCCCTGAGGAATGCCATTGGTGACCGGTTGCCAGCCAGATGTAGCCCCATTCACTACAACCCTTTGAACCCTGCTGTCCAGCCCGTTCTTCACACAGTGCACCATGAAGCTGCTCATCTCACAGTGGGACAACTTGTCCAAAAGGATGCTGTGAGGGGCAGTATCAAAAGCCTTACTGAAATCCAAAAGAGCTGCATTCCTCACCTTCCCTTCCTCCACTAGGTGGGTGACCTTGTCATTCAAGGGTAACAGATAGTTAGGCATATTGACTGTGCCCGATTGTATTGTCCTTTAAATGCTTTTCAGTAGCACCCAGTATGATCTTCTACATAATTTTTCTGGGAACTGAGGTTAGGCTAGCAGGTCTGTAGTTCCCTGGGTCTTCCCTCTTGCCTTTTTTGTAGACTGGGATAATATTGGCTAGCTTCCAGTCAGCAGGGACCTTGCCAGACTCCCAAGACCCTTGGTAGATGAAGAGGAAGAAAGGTTACTTGGAATGCAGAGTCTGGTTCTTGGTGGAATAATAATGGAGGTTGACCATCTGTTTAAAACCAGGAGTTTCTGACTGGATATAAGGAAAAATGTTTCAATGTGAGCACTGGAGCATGTTGCACAGAGAGCTGAATACGACACTGAAGTAAGATGGCACCTGCAACTCTTGAAATTATCCCAGTCATAGGCTGCAAAAGACTTCAGTGCTGAGACTGAAATCTACTGTGACCTCCTCCCACCTCCCCCCCTTCCCCCCCCCCCCCACCATTATGCAGTGGTACTTATCCTGCTTTCCAGTGTGGTTTTTGGCAATTGTAGTGCTGTATAGGTAAAACTGAATCTCTGGTGCGTAGCACAGATTTGTTGGACCTGAGAACAGGAACGATGGTTAACCAAACTGAAGGTGGTGCTCTGCAGCATCTGCAGTTCCTGGATTTACGCCACCCCTCTCTGGCTGCCAGCCTTGCGTGGCGTGCGTGCATTTGTTGCCTTTCCATTTATTTGTGTAGTCCTGCGCTCTCTCATGTGTCTGGCAGATCTGTAGGAATCAGCAAGACTCTTCCAACCTTTATCTCTTGCTATTAGGAAGGGTTTTGTCTGCTCTGAGAGCCAGGAAGTATCTGGTTCTCTGCTGTTAAACCGTTTGTATCCCAGAGAAGAATCTACACGACTCTGCTTGTAGTTGGCTGAAGCAGGAAAGGAAACTGGGGGACATAAGGACACTTAGCAGGCAGCTGGGAATAAGGGGGCCAGTCACAGCAAGGACAGTGGGTAAACTCCAAGAAGGAGGTGATGGAGGTAGTGATGAACCTGCCTTGATATCACCAGTTCTTTCCAATTTCCCACCTCTTCAGGAAATTTTATGTTTAGATTCTCATATCTGTTTTCCTTTCTTTTGCTAACTTACTCTAGTCAAATTACTTTGGTTTTGCTTCTGACAGAACAAATTATATACTTCAGGCTCCCCTCCTGCCCAGCTTTTCTTCCACCTGCTCCTGTACAAGGGTAGTCACAGTTTGATGTGAGCATCACGCTTCTAGGTGGTGTAGATGATCTTCAGTCATTGACTTTGGAGGTGGGGAAGGTGTTGGTGATAGATTCATCTGAGAAGAACAGATGACCACTAGGTCTCAGGGACCTTTCCAAATGCAACCATTGTCAGAGGGCTGGCAGTAAAGTGGAGGTCTCTAGGCTGGTGTTATGGCACGCTTTTCTCCTTTCCTGCTTCTTTCCCCACCTAAAAAAAAGGAAGAGTAAATAAGTGAGTTGGGAGCAGATTTAAAGTAGTATGTGGGGTGACAGTCACCTCAGTTGGTCTTGGGTGCTAATGATTTGTACCTGTGCTTGAAAGAATGAACTGATGTGTGATGTGGTTCAAATTTTGTGGTATTACTTGGAGCCCAATGCTAAACCCTAATGCTGCTACCAATGAATCAAATCAGACCACACATTTGAACAGTGATATTTTGATGTTTATTTAAAAAAAAAAACACAAAACCAACAAAAAAAACCCACAAGACTTTTTGAATATTTTGTTTTAATCTTGTTTCTTGAAGTTCCTATTAAATGTGGTCTTTTGACAGTGTAGCAGTCTTGGCAAAGCTGGTAAAGGGAGTTGGTAATACCAGGGGATTCAATAGCCTACTTCTACAGCTGCTTTTATTTTGAAAATAGTTATTTTGCACACTCGCTTTCTGCATTATAGATCCAAATGTGATTTCTTTGTGTTTCAGGAACACTCCTCATCCGTTAATCAATGTCCTTGAAAACAGACCTGATTGCTGGCCAGTTCTACTGCAGCAGATAACAGTATTTTTCCATCAGTGTCCAGAGAGGTAAATAAATGAATAATTAAAAAATATCAAATATAGATAACTGAATCATATCAGTGTAACTTTTTTCTTGAAGTCAGCTGTAATGACCACTGAAAATTCTGTTGTTTAAAAAAGATTATAAAATGTAATGATGCCATTTAAAGGTTAAAAATAGGATATTAATAAAATACTAGAATAACCCATCAAAAATCGATTTTTATAGTTTTTTTCTTAACTCTTTTATGATGATATATTTTTTAGAGATGTGGAAAAATTAGTGCAAAATTTATAGCACCTTTGCAATTTTTTTCTAAAATAAGCAATTTTGACAATTTGCTTTGTCAGACTGCTTAGTCAAAAAATATTACTAGTATGCAGGTATAACTCATCCATACAAAATGGTGGGATGATAAAGAGAAAGCACAGACAATTACATCTCACAGTAAAGGATGAGGTCTTTAAAAATTATGTATGCTTGCTGATTTTAAAAGAACAAAAAGGACAAAATCAGCGGCAGAGCCTTATTATGAAATACCTTTAACAATGAACAAATATATAAGTTGCCAACAATTTCAACATTTCTCCATGCTTACCTCCAAGGAACTTGTCTAATAAAGCTTCAGTATAAGATACCAAATGCTGTAGCAGCCTTAAAGCCAAATATTTTCAGTGATTTTACACCTATATATATGCTTTTTAGATAGAAAATATCTCTTTTCTCCTGTTTCTGGAACACTGATACAAATCCAACACAGTAATAGTACAGTGAAATTGGCTTCTGTATTCTGTTGTTGAGTAAACAAGTAAGTTTATTAATCTCTTAAATTTCTAGTGGGCTTAGACTACATGATCAACAGTAAGACTTTCAAGCATAAGTGTGTTTTGTTCAATTAAATTGATCAGTATATTGTTAAAATACTGTTTGTGGACTTGTTCTTCCACTCACCTGCTAAATCTGGGACTTGTGAAGAGTCCTGCCAGATGTCTGAATGATAGAATGAACTGTGGATATTTGCTAGTGGTTTGTTTTGAATTAAAACAGGAGTTGTTCTTGCTGGAAAGGGTAATATCTTAAACTTCTTTTACTGCTTTTTGTGCAAAGGTTTCTGTGGAATAAAGTTCTAGTCTGAGAATATAGAATCATAGAATCATTTAGGTTGGAAAAGACCCTTAAGAACATCAAGTCCAACCATTAACCTAACACTACCAAGTCTGCGACTAAACCATGTCCCTAAGCACAACGTCAACAAGCACCACATATGCTGATGTAGATCTGTTAGTGAGTTCTTTGTAAAGCTCTGCATCAGGGCTGAGTCTTTTTTAAAACTGACTTTTACTTTTGATTCCGTGTATATTTGTTAATGTGTTGATCATTAGCTTTATTTGGTTATTTTAATAATGTCAAGAACCACTGGTATTCCTAACATGATCAAGCCAAAAGAATTGTTCTGTGATAATTTTTTTACTGTGAAGCCATCTCAGTTAAAGCCGTTCCTGTGTCATGTAATTGTTTAAGACCATTGTGCAAAAACTGGCAAGGAATGGATGGCTCTTTTTAATTGAAATTAGGTTTTATGTATTAAAAAGATATTTCTTAGTAGTCTTATCCAAATGCTACTTCAGAATGGCACACTAGTCTCTCACGACATTCAGCAAGGAAAGTCACTTTCTTGAATTGATGAGAAAAAAAAAATAATCAAGAGTGTCATAGTCTGCAAATACATACTAAGTAGTATTCATGCTTAAATATTGAGTCTTCACACTTGCACTTCATTGTATGGTTGCTTTATAAGGTGTCATGACAGTACTTCATGCTATTAAGTCAAAGGTTTTTTATGAGATTTAACAATGCTTTTTAAAACACCTTTCTATTAATTGCATCTTGTAAATGATTGCAGGGAATGTCACGTTGCTTGGGTTTTCCTTGTCATTTGTTAAGTCTTCAGTAGAAAGCAGTCTTGGCAAACTTATTTCTTGAACTGCAGGGCACAGAGTTCATGTGTTGGCATAATGGCTCCATTTCTAAGATACCTGTATTGCGAACCATCTCAGTTACGGGAATATGCTGAACTGCGAATGGGTTTACTTAAGATCTTACTTCAGCCTCATGGTCCAAAGCACAAAGAAGCACCCTCCATGCTGGAATGCCAGATTCTTCAACTTCTGTGCGATTTGATTCCACATCTTCAGGTACAGTTGTTGCCTGACCCAACCTCTTACAAATAAATGATATCAAAGCAATGATAGTAGTAGTAGTAGTATTACTGCCTTTCAAATGTGCAAATATAGCGTTTTTTCCATTTCCTATGGATCTGATTGGTTGGTAGTGCAGAAATCTAACAAACTGGCTCTTTCTGGTAGAAGGTAAAGCTTTTTAATTGCTCAAATCTGATATACCTGGTAAGGTGTAAATTGAAACATGTTCACCATAATTAGTTGCCACTGCTTGCTTCAGTAAACATACAGTAAACTTGTAGAGATACCCATGAGAGAGAGCATGTTGTTAAATGGTAAAATATTTGTCAAAAACATGCAATTTTTAACTTAACATGGATACCATTAAAATGAAACAAACTATATGAGAAGCGTGATTTAAGTACTCCTAGACATTCCTTTTTCGCTCTTTTTAACAGAGGGATTAGTGTAACTGAAGAAAAAAATGGAGTATGCTGAAGTTTTTTAATGTGTTTTTGTTGCACAGTGATACTTGCTAGGAGCTGGGGATTTAATCTTTCTGTTCCCTTTGGTTAGGGGTCTAGGGTGTTGATTATCTAGGGTGTTAATATCTCTGCTTTTCCTCATGCTTTACTGTGACATTGGTTACGTTTTTTTGTACCTATGTACCTGTTCCTTCCTCTTTATGTTAGAACATCTGCAGTTTCAAACATATTCAGTCAAACATGAGGTGCTATGGTATCATTGCCATAGAGAGAGGGTTTGATAATTTCAATAACGTGAAGCTAAATAGGCTCGATATGAGGATGTCATATCAAGGATATGGTAGCATCTTCCTCCTGAGGAATTTTACTTGTAAAGTCTACTTTCTACTGGTAGCTGTTTTTCACAGTCTTTTGGATGAATAACAATTTGTATTATAGACATTTATCTTGGTTCAGGTTTACTCTTTGTGATGATAGGTACATGCTGAATTTTTCTAGTCATGGGGACATTTCTGATTTTGTCTTGATTCTACCTGAACTTCAGTATAACGTTGTGTCCTGAATGTATGACCGAGCTTCTGACCTGGTAACATTTAGCCATAAAAATGGCACTGAAGTAGTCTTATAAAATTAGTTATAAAGCTTTCTTTCTTACATGCCTGTTGGCACTTCTTTTTTTTTACTAGAAAACGGTTGCATTTTTTAAACTCAGATTAATACTTGAATGTGTATGTCTTGCCTGAGACACAACTTTCACAATGGAAAGGGAAATACTTCCTTCAAGAATCCTGTTTGATGGACTGTTCTATAACCTGTCATTCCTTCTTCTTTCTCTGAACCTCAGGTTCTTCTTATCCTTCCTTTAAGCTTAGTCTTATTTAATCTGTTGTACTGTATAAATGCTGACATGCTTCCTAGTCATTTTATCTGGCAATATCAAGCAAGCTGTCAAAAGTACAGTTCGTCATCAGCAGACTTTTCTACTGAAACATTCAGTGGACATAAGGCTTCTGATTAGAGCAGATTATTCATAGAATTTGTTCCAAAGAACTAAAAATCATGGTGTTATCCTTAATGCTGGCTCTAGGGTTTGGATCGGAACATCTGGCTTTGTCTGGAACTAAAATTTTCAAGAGCTAACACACTAGGTTTTTGAGGCAACCTGCTTCTTGAAATCTCTTTACTTGGCTTACAAGTGTGGAGATACTGCTTTTGTGTATCACACTTCAGCTTTTCGTTTTTGTGGTAGGCAGATTGCATCGTGCTCTAGAAGCAGGTAACACTGCTGCCTTTCTATTTTGAGACCTATATTAAAACCTTGGTTACATTACAGAGAAAATATCCTAGAGCAGGATGTTTCCATTACAAGAATGTTTACCCACTATATGAAATCCCCATGCAATTTTTATGTTGCTGGGAGAACCCTGAGAGCTGAATTAATTTGCTGTTGCTTTTGAGGAGAAAGGGATTTTTGTCATCAACTACCAAGAAATCTTTGTATTCTTTCATATGTTTCTAATTTTACTTGAGAACATTAAACAGCAGTTTATCTATTGTTTTTTTCAGGGAAGTTGGGTAAGAGATTCCTGGGTTTAGTGTATAAATGTGTTTCTTCAAAGTCTTAGCAATATTTGCAATGGAAACATTGCAGAGCTAATACAATTAATTCTAAACTTGGGGAATTCTGTGTAGATAGGGCAGGGGAACTAATCCAGAATGTGTTGTGTTTTGTTTTTTAACTACTTCTCTACAGCTTAAAGACTTACTGCAAGTTACAGAAGCCTTGTTTTTTCTGCAAGAGCTATTCCTTAGCCTACTGCGCTATCCTGTGTTTTGGAAAGTTCAATTATCCCAGTTTTGTCTGCAACTGTTATGCTTCTGTGAAGTGTGCTTAAATGTAACGGGAGAATGCTCATCTTTGATGGCCTTAATAGAGGACAACTTTGAGCTCTTAAAAGAGGTAAGAGTTCATGGAGGAAAAATAAAATAGTTGTATGAAATTTAAAGATTGTCACATTTAAGACAGTATTTATAGACATTGATACATGGCATTCATCTGCAAGTGATCAGTGTTGTGTCAAAAGCTTCTAAGTTGTTTTTTTTTTCTTGGTTGAAGACCTTCAAAAGGTGAAAACTTAACTGGTTCTGTATATATCAGTTAACCTTTCAGTATGGGAGTTGGTTTAAACTGAGCTAAAATCGTTTGAACAAAGTAACAAATTAAAATGTTCTAGTTACTCACTTAAAATACTATCTTTACACTACTTATATTCTTCATTGCATGTGCTGTGTCGCTGTGTGTGCACTTACTATGATTCATGAAGGAACTCCTTACAGAGTTTTGGTTGTTGCCCATTTGTACTGTTTAATGCCACTGAAAACCAAAGACGACTTGAACCTCTTTCTTCTTCCTTGTAGGTATTTCCAGTGGAACAGTGTATAATTGGGCTAGCACTTCTACTGTTGCAAACACCAGAAAGTCAGCAGAAGTCTGTCTTGAGTCTAGGTAAAGCTGCTCTTGTGAAAGAGGAGTCCACATTCTTAAGACCGTGTCTTTCCTCTGAAGCTGGACTGGGTGGTGAAATGTTGGGGTTTTTTTTTATAAGCAGGATTTTTCCTGAATTTAAAAAGTAACACTTGAACTAATGGCAATAGAGATAAATTTTCCTGTTACACTGACTTTTCCCATGGGTGTTACTGTATTCTAAGCTCCTTGCTATCTTGGAGCTTATCGGTTTCATTTTTGAGTCAACAACAGGATATTCTCAGCTGAGATTGATGCATCCTGAATGGCTTCTTTTGACAGATCTTAAGAGAGCAGGCCTGACAGTCATGTCAATGTTTGACTGAGCTTTTGACTTAGCAGTTTTGAGTAGTGGAGTTATTCCAGTGAAAGCAAAGGACTGTGCTACGTTCCCTTATTGTATTTCTTGCTGCCATTGGGTACTTCACTATAAACAGCATAAATGTATGGGTGTCTAAATAGAACTGGATTTTTATCAAAAAGTCTTTTGCACTTTAATTCTAGTATGCACATACTGTAATTCTGGGGTCTATTACTTTGCTTGACCAGAGTGTTTCCTAGAAATGTTTGTGTCATGCCTAAAAGTATAAATTATGCTACGGCTTTTTTCCCTACATGATCTTTGTTTTGCCCCTCCTTGTCTTAAATAGCCTACAAGCTCCTTTCCTATTCAGAAACTCGGAACATCTCAACCACAGCTCTTACTTTGGTGATGCCTGTACTACAGATCTTATCTTCTGCAACAGTTGGGGACTGCCTATCAGAGGATGATTCTGGGACTACCAGGCAGCAGCTGGCTGTAAATCTTCTGGGAATATTACAGAAGGAAGGTGTGAAGGACAAAAAGGAATTGGTAAAGCTATAATGTTTTTTCCTTCTTTTGGGGCTGGCAGAGGATGCATTTAACAATTTTGCTGCATTTCATAGAATAATAGAATTGTTTGGGTTGGAAAAGATCTTTAAGATCAAGTCCAACCATTAACCTAACACTGCCATTCCACCACTGAACCATGTCCCTAAGTGCCACAGCTACCCGTCTTTTAAATACCTCCAGGGATGAGGACTCAACCACTTCTCTGGGCAGCCCATTCGAGTGCTTGACAACCCTTTCAGTGACAAAATCTTTCCTATTGTCCAATCTAAACCTCCCCTGGTGCAACTTGAGGTCATTTTCTCTTGTCTTGTCGCCCATTACCTGGGAGAAGAGACCGACACCCACCTTCCTAAGACCTCCTTTCAGGCAGCTGTAGAGAGCGATATGGTCTCCCTAGCTGCTTGGGAAATGATGAACAACATGGGGCTCAGTATTGATCCCTGCAGGACTCCGCTTTTGACAGGCTGTCTGCCTGAGTAAAAACCAATGATTGCCACCCTCTGATTGCATACTGTGAGACAATTCCCTGCCCATCTCGCAGACCACCCATCCAGTCTGTGTATCTTGACAGTTTGTCTGGGAGAAGGCTGTGGGAAACAATGTTGAATTCTTTGCTGAAGTCCAGCTAAACAACATCCACTGCTCTCTCCATGTCAACAGAAGATATTTTGTTGTAGAAGACAATCAGGTTAGCCTGGCACGATTTGCCTTTGGTAAATCTGTGACGGATTTCCCTGATCACCTGCTTCATTTGGTTTGTAATAGTTTCTAGGAGGACTTGTTCCACTTCTTTCCCAGGGACTGAAGTAAGGCTAATGGACCTGTCATTTCTTGGGTGCTCTTTTGGGCCATTCTTGTAGAAGGGTATGACATTTGCCCTCTTCCAGTCATCAGGGTTGCCCCTTGATTGCCACAACTTTTCAAAGATGACAGCAGCCTTGCGACAAAGTCAGCCACTTTTGTCAACACCCTGGGGTGGATTCCCTCCGGGTCCATCGGTTATGTGGGTTGAGCCCTTGCAGCGGGCCACTGCTGGTGGGTCGACACTGGTGGTGTTGTAGCTGCTTGATCCTGTGAGCTGGGGTGCAGTTACCAGTTATGCTGGTAAAGACAGAAGGAAGGAGGTATTGAGAACCTCTGCCTTGTCAGCATTATTAGTAACTTGTTTCCCTGCCCTGTTTAGTAATGGGCCTGTGTTTTCCCTGTGCTCCTGCTTAGTGGTCATGTATCTGCAGAACCCTTTCTTCTTCTTGACATCTCTGGCCAGTTTCAGCTCTAGCGAAGCTTTAACTTTCCCGTCTGCATCTCTGCATGCCCTAGCAATGTCCTTGTAGTCCTTCATGAGTATGTGGCTGTCTTTCCATAGCCAGTATGCTGCTTTTTTACTTTTAACCACACACAAAAGCTATATTTCCTTCAATGGCTTTTTTTTGGGGTAGTGATCGTAATGGGGAATCATTCTATTTGTAGTAGTAATGTTTTGAAAAATGTTAGGACAGGGCTAACCTGCGCTTCTACTTTGCCATTGAGGGATTTTATATATATTTTACAGTGTTGGCAGACTGAAATTTTCTATATAATTTGCTTGAATGATGCGCAGCATTAAAGTAAAAATATGGTGATAGCTTGTTTTCTTGCAGCTGAAATAAAGTGAGAAGGGAACGAGTACAATTATATAGCAAAACCTTTGGGGAAGTAATGTGGAATGGGAAATACCAATATAATATTTCAGGCTTTACCAATTCTAGCAGTGTTTCCCAGGCATTTAAAAAAAAAAAAAAAAACAAACCCAACACCCACCTGTAATAGTCTGATCTTGATTTCAAGTCCTGTGATCTTGTAGGGGCAGGCAACTATAAACAGTACAACTTACAGATCCTGACGCTCTTCTTAGCCCAGCGTATGTCCTTGGATGAAGTTTAAATACCTTTATCAATAAATGGCAGTTTCACAGCTGTATCCAGAAGAGATTTTTGGCTCCAAGTGATCTTGCCAGCCAGAGAGATCACTATAGATTGCTGAATTTTTCACATACAGTAATTGTAGTTAGTACTGGAAGCAAGTAATGGAATAAGCTTCTTTTAAGTACAGGGTCATTCTACGTTCCATTAGCCAAAAATAAATTCACATTGCGTTGAACAGTGTGATTAAAGTGAAATTCTGCAGCTTTATGGAGAACAGCTTTTGCCACTCAAAAATCTCTTCTTTTCCCTGGTAATTTAAAGGTGAGTGGGCCCTGTCTTGTTGGAGTCTGAATTCCATTTTTAATGTTCATTTGGAGATCTGTTATTGAATACTTTCTTGACCTGATTTTTATATAAATGTTCTTCATCTAATTGCTGCCTGCCAACTACCGCCTTGATACTGGAAAGACATTTCTGAAAACATAACATTTTCTAAGGAAACAAAGAATTAGTAGGAAAAAGATGGTTTGTCTTGGATTAAGCTTTTTTTTTTAATGAAAAACTTTGAACTTTCACATTAATTTGCAGGAGCTTGAAAATATACATACTTTTACATATATAAAAAACTTTGAGTTAGGAGCATTCCTCATTTGTATTTTACTGCTTTTCTGCTTCTAAATGTTGTCTTCCATGACTGCGTCTATAGAATATTTTGTTCTGAGAAGCGAAGCAGTTAAACAAAAAATGTAAAGTCGGATTAACTTAAACTATGGTGTTTTATTAAGTACAAAAGTTAAGAGAATTTCCTTGGAAGTAATGTAGATGATATTTACACTTTTGTGATGCACTTGTCATTGTCAGGAAGAGAAGCTTTTAATGTACTCCAGTTTTATTGTGTCCATTTTAGTGAGGAAGTAGCACTGCAGTTACCAGCAGGAACAGGAATGGTGGATGCCAAATAAAGGGGCAGTAGGGAATTAGAAACTTTTTCAAACATTCTTAGTGCAAGAATTCATATAAAGGATTGTAAAGGACTGTATTACAATTTATTCTTTACATTTAGTACATTGGGATCCTAAAAAAAAGATGCGTTTTGGATGACAGAACTGGATTAGTTAATTTTTTTTTTCTTTTTTTGTTATGGTACCTTATTTGTTTGATTGAGAATTTTGTTTGTCTCACTTGTTCTTAGGTGTCCTGCAAACTCCTTTTCCCCATCACCAACTCTTACAGCTCATTGCATACAACCTGGAAGATCATAGACCTCATGAAAGAGAAGTCTGCAGTTACTAACTGGTTATCTTCAGTGAAATCACTGCTACCTGTTACAACTCAAGTCCCTGCCCATGTTTTTCTTCTGCTGGCTTATCTACTGATCCAAGAAAACGGAGACAGTCTTCATGATGTACTCCAAGCTACTACAGAAATAGCCAAGGCCGATTGTTCTCAGGTAAAAACTTACCATTGATGGATTTTGTTACAGGACTTAGGCTGGATTCTGCAGCCCGAGAGAGACAAGGCTGCCACAGCTTTGTGACCGGAGGTCCAACAAGTGGCAAGACTGTCTGTCTTCCCAGTCGGTTCATGCACATGCAGCACACGCATACGCCACATACCGGTGCTTATGTATATATAACGCAGACACACAGAGTGCTCACAAGAACACAGAACAGCACCAGAGGCCACATCCTGCTCCGCTTTCTGGCTGAGTGGGATGGAGGTTTACTAGTGGGAATATATGTACAATGTATGGATATATATGATATGTACAGTACGGATATCTCCAGCAATGGGGCATAGAGGCAGTGTGTGCCAACTGGATCCCAGTCTTACCAGTTGCTGGCATCTGGACGTGTGAGCCCCTGAGGCTGCAGCTCCACTGCAGTTGCCAGTGCAGACTGCCCCCTATACTGCAGCAACACACACACATGCACCCCTGCTGTTTGGGACTCCCCTGACCTCCAAGTAGGCAGCCCCCCTGTGGCCTTGTCCTTAGACACACACATATGCATGTGCACGCATATACCCCAAGCTGGCTGGAATTCACCTTTTATGTGTCACTTACAGCAAAATACATATTTTGTCTCTATTTTGGAGTATTTTTTTAGTTATTTAGGCTTAGGAAAAAAGACTGGCTTATTTGTTGATATTATCTAATAAGTATGAAAATACAACATGAGGAAGTTGAAAAGAGGCTACTAAACCATTTCTGACTTCTGGTGGCTTCGTGAATTATTCTCTGTGTTCTTTTGTGCTTACTGGAAGACTGCGAAGTTCCTTGTGATGCCTGTATTCTTGCTTCTTCAAAATATGTACATAGTCTTTGTCTGCTTCAGTACTGAATTTAAGACAGAATTTCGCATTATGCTTATACTTATCTGCATAACCTGGAAAGATAAATGAGGATATCTAGAAACAGTAATAGGTAATGCAGGAGGTGTTATACACAAATGATCATATCTTATTTGTAAAATAAAAAAAAAAAAAGTAGAGAAGGGAGAAATGTTGCTTCGAATTCCAGATGTGCCATAAAGACAAGCTTTATTTGCTTCAGGTTTGGTGGTTTTTTTAATTGCTTTGTGTCTCAAAGAGTTATCATACACTGCAGCACAAGACTTGGAAAAAGATACAGCTTACGGGCTATGTGCTTGATGACTGACGGTGCTGAGCACTAGTTCGGGTCCAGGGAAGCAGTCCAGGATGTGCTTGCTGTTGAACGCATACTGAAATGCTGTGATAAACCAGGCCTGTTCTACAGTGCTTTTAGAGATAACTGTTTCTTAAGCTGGAGAAGTTTTTGAACCAGGGGACAGCTTCATCTGTTGCGGGTTGCCTGCTGTTAACGTTTTATGTCTCTTCTCAAATCTCTTTCAGGCTGGCCTTTTTTTGTTTCCTTTTATTGGTGTGTCTTATAAGGCATTCAAATTGATGCAGATTTGCAAGCATGCAACTTCAACTAGATCAGATTGCTCAGAGCCCTGTCCAACCTGGCCGTGAATGTTTCCAGGGATGGGGCATTAACCACCTCTCCAGGCAACCTGTTCCAGTGTCTCACCACCCTCATTGTAAAAAATGGCTTCCGTATATCTAGTCTAAATCTACCCTCTTTGAGTTTAAAACCATCACCCCTTGTGATGTGAACTATCACAACAGGCCCTACTAAAAGTCTGTCCCCATTGTTCTTCTAAGCCCCCTTTGAGTACTGAAAGGCTGCAATAAGGTATGCCTGGAGCCTTCTTGATTATAATATTTTAATACACTTAAACATCAGTTGATTAACAAAATGTTTCAATAAAATTAATTAAAACAGTGACTTAGTTAGAGATTTGAAGATGGCAAGGTTTTCTCCATTACTGCGTGGAAAAAGTATACAGAGGAAATCAAGTTACACTTGAATTGGAATGATTCACAGAGGTGTTATGGATGCAAGGGTAAGGAAGACCCTCCTGCTGAGGCACGAAGTTCAGAGTAGACCCCCTTGCTTTCTAAACTCTGTCTGAGAGAGGAGTCTAGGTGCAGC
This sequence comes from Butorides virescens, assembly GCA_017310255.1. NCBI lineage: Eukaryota > Metazoa > Chordata > Aves > Pelecaniformes > Ardeidae > Butorides > Butorides virescens. The sequence goes on from JADKXX010000398.1 coordinate 311,981, forward strand.
TAATTCCACTCTTAGTCCCAGACTTGGTCAACGGTTTATGTGTATGTTAAAACAAAGCTGAGCTCATGTAGAATCATCTGTGCCTCTCCGCTTTCTTATTTTCTTGAAAATCACTTTCTGTAAGTCAGCATTCAAAACTAGTATGAGTAGTACACCCCAACTGTGAGTAGTTTGATAAGTCCACTAAATAGTCTATAAGCAGGGATACACACCTCAGGCTTTGTAAAGGAATTAGTTATCCTCTAGGAAAAGGGTAAGTAAGTCATGGCTATGTGTTGTGCCACCTGCAATGGACATAATCTACCCTGTCCTGGGAGACTTTTCTTCATTCTGATCTGAACTGCTACAAGTGAGGCAGTTTTCTTCTTGTGACTAGCTAGCCATATAAAAAACACCAAGATAACTCCAGGCTTGATATTGTGAGTTTCCTGTTTTTGTCTATAGACTGTCACTAACTTGGTTTGCTGCAGTAGGTCTTTGAGTTGTGTGATAAAACAGTGGTACATTACAGAAAGAGGAAAGGCATAATGGTTTGTTTATTAGCTATTTGATACAGTCGTTCAAAATGTAATTTGGTAGTCATTCAAAAAAGCAATAACTTTCTGAAAAAAAAAAACCCTAAACCCACTGAAGTAATCACTGAAGCCTTTGACACTGTCTTCCATAGAATTCTCTGAGAGAAGCTGGCAGCTCATGGCTTAGACAGGCGCAGTCTTTGCTGGGTAAAAAACTGGCTGGATGGCCGAGCCCCGAGAGTTGTGGGGCTAAATCCAGTTGGCGGCTGGTAACAAGCGGTGTTCCTCAGGGCTTGGTTCTAGAGCCAGTCTTGTTTAATATCTTTATCAATGAACTGGATGAGGGGATTGAGTGCAGCCTCAGTAAGTTTGCACATGACACCAAATTGGGCAGGAGTGTCAATTTGCTGGAGGTTTAGGGAGGCTCTGCAGAGGGATCTGGACAGGCTGGGTCAATGGGCCGAGGCCAATTGTATGCAGTTTAACAAGGCCAAGTGCCATGTCCTGCACTTGGATCACAACAATCCCATGCAATGCTACAGGCTTGGGGAAGAGTGGCTGGAAAGCTGCCCAGTGGAAAAGGACCTAGGGATACTGGTTGACAGCCAGCTGAATATGAGCCAACAGTATTCCCAGGTGGCCTAGGCAGCCAAAGGCATCCTGGCTTGTATCAGGAATAGTGTGGCCAGCAGGAGTAGGGAAGCGATCATCCTCCTGTGCTCAGCACTGGTGAGGGCACACCTCAAATACTGTGTTCAGTTTTGGGTCCCTCAGTTCAAGAAGGACATTGGGGTGCTAGAGCGTGTCCAGAGAAGGGCAGTGAAGCTGGTGAAGGGTCTGGAGCACATGTCTTACAAGGGGCAACTGAGGGAACTGGGGTTGTTTAGCCTGGAGAAGAGGAGGCTGAGGTGAGACCTTATCGCTCTCTACAACAACCTGAAAGGACATTGTAGTGAGGTGGGTGTTGGTCTCTTCTCCCATGTAACTAGTGATAGGATGAGAGGAAGCAGCTTCAAGTTGCATCAAGGGCTATTTGGATTGTATATTAGGAAAAATACTGAAAAAGTGCAAGCATTGGAAGAGGCTGCCCAGAGAAGTGGTTGAATTGCTGTCTCTGGAGGTGTTCAAAAAACATGTAGACGTGGCACTTTGGGACACGGTTTAGTAGGCATGGTGGTGTTGGGTTGATGGTTGGACCTGATGATCTTGGAGGTCTTTTCCAACCTTAATGATTGTATGATTCTGCATGGTACCTGAGCAGAATGGCCTGAACTCTGATTGTAGAGAATGATTCTCTTCTGAGTTTCATCGGAGTAATCTGGAATAGGTCCACTAACTTTAAATGAACAGCTTTAGAGACAAATTTAAATGCAAGTCAGCAGAGTTACAGAAGCTTTAGACAGTTACAGGGAGAGGAATTTAACCCAAACTTGTTGATATTTAACATGACATGACTGGGTTTACCTACTTTGTTCTGCTTGGTTTAGGGCAAAGCTTTTGTTCACCAATACAGTAAATAAGATTGATGGACACAGCCTCTTGAGCTAGCTATGGTGGTCTGACTACTTCAGAATTAAGAAGCCCTTCAAACTAGTGAAGTCCTTCATGGCATTGGGAAAAATGGCTCATGACCAAATGCAGTGAGAAGGTGGAGTTCAAACTGCATCATATTCTGCTTCCCTAATGATCAGCATAAGTCCATGTGAATAAGAAACTGTTGTTTAAAATGCAGAACTCAAACCGTAATTAGTTGATACCATCTAACTGGCTCACATTTTGTTCACTAACAGCGACTGCAAATGGTGAGCTTTGTCAATTACTGTGGGCTTTAAAATATTTGTCTGTGAAGTATGTAAAGTATTTAGGTGTCTTTTTAGTAGTATTACATAAAACAATCAGTATAATTAGTAATATAGCAGGTGTTCTGCTGGGTAATATTTGGATATTTGGTGTGATAAGAATACTGTCCTTAACTGGGGTGATATTTCCCTTCTCAGGCCTTAGTTAAGTGCAGCCAATGACACCTGAATATTCTCCAGTTAGCAATATCTAATGCATTGCTGTCTCTTAAATTACATTTTTTTTATTCCAAAAGAACTCTTTAAAACTGGGACTTACTGTCTGGCTCAGTTGAACTTGGGATCACCTGGCATCTGTCTTGACTGTGACAAGTTATTTTAGTTCTGAGTCTGTTTAACGGGTCCACAGAGGTTATTACAGCGTGGTACAGCACTGAAAGATTATCACATTGTTTCTTGTAGGTGCAATGCTCTGTCTAAGGCAGGAAGAATTACCTAGGACTTGTCTGGTCTTTCTCTTGTAGTTAAAGTAGTTAGTACAGGGGGAGAAATCACTGAAACTCATGGATGGGGGAAATAACCGATTACTTTAATAAACTCAATGGGCAGTGTGATGGCAACAACCATTAACATATTGATGGCAAAGTTATACTTTGGGAATAGCTTTATTTGGTTCAGTGTTTTATTCAGTTCCACATAAATAAATGGTGCTTTGTAAAAGATGAGGGAAAGTAGGTGGTAAAACAGTGATTGAAATGTTCTTTAAGTTAAGAAGGTGGAAAGGTCATCACAACAAACTTCTTAAACACTTTCAGTCTTCAGTTCCATAGGGCGCTTTCTGAAGGATGCAGTGGAAGGTTGTGTGCAGCATAGCAAATAGAAGGCTGTTCTGAAGAAGTGAAGCAGAAAGGCAGAGATTGGGTGTGGAAAAAAGAAAACACAAAATGGCTCTTAATCCCAATCTTATTTTTAAGCAGTCACCTATCTTAACTTAATCTGTTCATTTGGTGTTAGCAGCGCTTGAACACTCACTTTAAACACAAGTGTTTGTAATGGAAAGAGAGTCAAACCAAGCGAACACAGGTACATTCTGAATTCCGTGTCTTTGATTCATGTTCACATCAAAGTAAACTTGGGCTTGGAGGCCTCAGAGCTTAGCCTTGCAGAAGGTAAATAAAATGTCCACAGGGCAAAATGAAAAAGTGTCAACTTTGCAGCCAAACTGTGGACTACCGGGTGTACTACAGCAGAATATATGGAGGTGCTGTGATATCATGGTGAGGGTTGCTGCATAAAAAGAATTGTGGAATTGTTTTTTTCTTTTTTTTTTTTTTTTAAAGGTATCAATATAATCAGTAATTCTGCTGCTAGTGAAATTCTGTTACTTTGTGGTACAGATGGTTAGTGGTTGTAGCTGTAGGTATTGAATTGAAAAGCCATGGGTAATTGCCATGTAAAATCTGAGTTGAAGAGTTGTGTTTCAAAACAAAACAGGGTCAGAAGGAGAGAATGTGCATCAAGAATGCTATCCTCATTGCTTTCATGTTTATTACAGCTCCATGAGGGGTGGTTTGCAAGCAGGATCTCCCATTTCCACACTGAATGTGGTTTTTATAAGGAGTCTGTTGTCTCTGCAGTAAATTAATGGAGGATTTAAAAAACTTTGCTAGGTTTAGAAGTAATTACTGTAATTGATTTTGCAGACATTGTTCTGATTATGCTTTATTTTTGTTTTTTCTTACCCTTCCCATGAATAGAGTCTACAGAGGACTTCTGTGTGTGCACCTTCACCTTCCCTACTGAGTAAAAGCGTTTTTATGGTGCAAGACTAGTGATTATACTAGATCTGTTTTTAGCTGAGGCATTTTGGAGTAATGGTCTGAAACACTATGGAAGAAAATCCAGAAATCTTTTTAAAAGACTGATGAATGAAGAGGGCTTTTAGGCTGTCTTAAATCAAATCACTGCAGAGGCTGCACTGACACATGCTGGTCGTGAGAGACTTAATATAGTCCTTCTAATCAGATGAATTTTCTTGTTGTGCAAAAACTGTTATTACACTCTGTGTGAAACCAGCTGTGCTGCAAGGGGAAGAAATTAAATTGTCTAACTGAGAGGTCATTGGTGAATAATAGCACAAAATCTATTACCATTATTAGAGGATTATGAGGCTCTAGAGGACATCCGTTCTTTTATGGTCTTTCAACTGCTGAAATGAAATATTTTAGTGCTAAATTACACCATTCTGGGAAATCCATCTGAAGATGCATTATTTTGTGTTCTTTGGGGGCTAGGAGTGCATTTAAAAAAAAAAAAGTAAAACACATTTTTATTTGTGTAGAAGACATGCTTAAGGCTATGTTGAACTAGATTTGGCTCACTCAGGTGGTGCTTGATGGTATTGTTCCATGTCTGATTCTGTGAACTTTGGAGAATAGCTGTAGGGAAACAATCATATTATAGTCAGATCTTGTGGACAGGTTCTTCACAGTTGAAGCTTATTGGTTAGGATCCTGCTGGAGTATGTGAAACTTCTGAAAACCTAGTTTATGTTCTCTAAAAAGTGCTTCTCATTTTTGAGAGCAGTTTATTTTATAACTTTTATAAACAGAAACTTATCTTCATTTGTGCACTTACCTGAAAAACTGGTTCATTGATTTGTGTGAATTTTTCAGTACCTTTGTCTTGCTCACTGGGGCAAGAAATGCCTGAGTACGGAATGCTTTCAAAAACATGCTCATTTCACTGCCCTGTATACTGGAGAACTAGATTGATGGTATCTCTCTTCCAAGCTTCAGCCTGACATTTCCCAGAAATAAAACCTGGAACTTTGCAGTGACATTTATTTCCTGCCTTTTGGTTGGCTTTTCATGGGGGGCCTGGAATGGCCTCTTAGTGTTGTAACTGACTCAAAAGAACCCTCCAGGGTACGCATGCAAAGCAAGAAAGTGTGGTGGGAATAATGTGATGTCCTACATTTAGAATTTAAAATCGGAGCAGCATATGTTAATACATATTTGGATTATATTTTTTTAAAATTGATTTTTCCTTTTGAACGTGGCTTGACTTAGCTTACTTTTTTTCTGGCTGTCTCTTATTCTTTGCTCTGACACGGGCTGCATGAGAACAATTTCTCTTAAGTAAAATGTAAGGAAATGTGAAGGAACAGAAGAGGAGATCATCTTCCTCCCTTGCTATCCTCCCTTAGCTTGTCCTTTTGAAGAAAAATAACTGTCCTGTAGCTTAGAAAAAAGAAACCAGACCACCAAATTGCAGAGAATGAGAACAGTTCTCAGACCTATTTATTAAATAAAAGCATTTTGTCTCACATTTTTAATCTTACTTTAAAAAGGAGAGTTATTGATGTATGTTGGCATCATTTTTGAGGTGCAAATTAATTTTAAAAACAAAAAACATAATCTTGAAACCCTTCTTCAGGTTGCTAATGACAGAGTTGACCTAACAGCAACATCCTCAGAGAGCGTGGGGGATGCAGGAGGCAGTGTTGCCAGGCAGCATGCCTCTCCCCCTCCAGGGCTGCTTCCTATCTACTGGGAGCTAATGAATCGTCTTTTTTTGGGCCCTTGATGAAGATTCTGCATAAATTTAATATTGAAATTAGTCCCAACATAGTTTATCCATGACATGATAGCATTTATCAGGGATGTGTATGGTTTAAACAGTTAACAAAACCCTCTTATTCTCAGAGCTGAGAGTCTTCCAACCATGCTGCTGCATACAAAACTGTCTGGATAATGTTATTAGAAGACATTTCTTCCCTGTTCACACGTTGTGTTAACAGTTGCATGGAAAACTTGCGTATCTCAATGGAGGAGCACATGTAACCTTCCTGATACTTTGGGACTTAAAAGGGTGATGCAGGTTGCTGTGTTAGTGTTATTGATTGCCCCCCTACCCCAAGGTATGGAATGTCCATTGCTTCTTCATTGCCCTGTGATTTACCTCGTATCATTCAAAGATTTAGGTAGCAGTAAATCAGGTGACTTTTACTTTCTTAACCCTCAAGGTACAACAGGTGTCCAGAAATAAAACTGCTTCCATCTATCAAGTGTCCTAACTTCAAGGGCACTTTTTTTTCCCCCTGTAGTACTTTGTTTCTGTGCAAGCTTCCCTTTCCCTAAGGCTTTATTTAACCAAAATATGTTCTTGCTTTGAGGATGTTGAGTCTTTGGTACTCAAGTCTTCTTTTTGGGTTTTATTTAACTTAATCAGGAAGTTAATTTTTGTTTTCTTCCGGTGTACTAATGAACACAGTTTTCTTTTGGGCAGTGCTGTTGTCCCTTTGGCATGGGTAAAGTGGGGAGTACAACTGCATTGTGCATAGGTTTGTCTAAAAAAAATCATTACAACTGGGGAGTGTGAAGGAAAGGTAGGGCAGCAAATGAAATCTCATGTTTTGAGTGAAGGTTTAATTTTTCTGTTTTTCAATGTTAATGCAGACATCTTATTACTGAATTTTTACTGGGACCAAAATTGATGTTAATCAAATTCTATCATGTGGCTGGTGAGTTTGGAATGGCTTGCTTCCCCCACCTGCTTTTGTACTTTAAAGAATATAATGACAATAAAGAATAATCCTTATGATGCAGGATTTATAAAATGTTGTCATAGTGGTCTTGAAAGTGTGACCAAGCATTTCAAAGACACTTAGCTAGGAGGAATGTGCTGATTAAGGCACATGATGGGATAAATTCAGGGAAGCCTCCAGAGAGTGGGGTGGGATAGAAAGATCCCAATTGCTGTGCATGTCTGAAATAGCAGCTGAGCTGTGATGAGGATAAAGCCAGGTGGGGAGGAGGAGAAAGAAGAAAACAAAACAAACTTATTTTGAACAGAGAAGAAAAGGTAGTTTAGAGAATTACTGAGTAGCGCCCTTCCCCGGGTTACATTAAAACCTTGTTCCAAGGTGATGCAGTGAGGTGGGTGCTATGTGGACTCGCTCCTTTGAATTCCGTCATGTAGACCTACATGATAGGTCTGAAAGGTGTTTGGGGTTTAAAAGGTTCTTATTTGTTGTCATACAAGAGAAAATCTGAGAGAACGTAAAAACCGTGAGGTTGCTCTTGGAAGTATTTTACTTCTCGTTATATTTTAGTCTTTCTTCTACAGGACTGTTTATTCTGGATGAGTTAAGTTTTTGATGAGAGAAAAGCAGATTGATAATTTCAGAGCAACTTGCAAAGAACCGCCACTGTTCTAGTGAAAGTCAAGGTTATGGCCACTTAAACAGGAGGAGTGGTATCCATCTCATAACTTACCTTGAATTATTCCAAAGTTGTTGTCACTTTGTACACTTATGGTAATTTAGAAATGCGTCAGAATTATCTCTGCCTACCACTGTCTGGGCTACTTTGGTCAGCTGAGATCAGGTTGCTAAGTTGGCCTGGGAGAGTGTTGGTTAAGTATGCTGGTTGGGAATGTTCACACTGGGGCAAAGTTCTGGAGAATATGATATAAAACCAAATCTTGGTGGGTGACTCTTATGGTCCATGTGTTTTATGCTTAGCTTTAAGGTAATAGTAGTGTTTATTATAGATTCAGCTTCTGAGAGTGAAGAAGCAAAACCAAAAAACCCTGGGGGGAAAAAAAAAGGCAGAGGAATGATTGAGATGAAAAGCTAAATTTGTCACTTAGAGCTTTCCATATTCAGATGAGCTATTCTCACCACCACCTTGTATGCTGATCTGTGCTGTAAGATATGCACAGTTAGATAAACCAATAACCTGCACTTAATTATCTCTGAAATCCTGAAAATTGATTGATGTGATGTATTTTATTACACACTGGCTTTTGAAACCTACAGTTGCAGCCTAGATTCCTATAAAAGCATTTATACAGATTTCCAGTCATCTTTTTGCATAAGTCTAACAGTCTTGTGATCTGTGTAAGGCAGGACGTTTGTTTAACCCATTTGCAATTTACATTTTCTGTGTATAAAAATTTTTAATTCACCTCATGGAAGAAGTCTTGCTCCCATGGCTTTTATTTAGAAAACTAGTCATTATGTGTGTATAATTGGAGGATTGAATGTTCTCTTTGAAATATTTGTGCTTCAGATGAAGTTTTACCTTGACAAATCCTGCCTCATCTGTATCTCTGATACCTTATTTCTATTTTGCTCATCTGCCATTCAGTTTTTATGTAAAAGATAACTTTAAAAAAATCAGTTTGGACATGTTGTGGTTTAACTCTGGTGGGCAGCAGAGTCCCACGCAGCTGCTTGCTCACTCTCCCCCTGCAGTGGGATGGGGGAGAGAATTGGAAGGTTGAAAATGAGAAGACTCGTGGGTTGAGCTAAATAAAGACAGCTTCATAGGGAAAGCAAAAGCCATGTGCACAAGCAAAGCGAAGCAAGGAATTAATTCACTGCTTCCATGGGCGGGCAGGTGTTCAGCCATCTCTAGGAAAGTAGGGATCCATTATGCATAACGGTGACTTGGGAAGACAAATGCTGTAACTCTGAATGTTGTCTTTCTTCCTTCTTCCCCCACTTTTATTGCTGAGCATGACATCATATGGTCTGTGATATCCCTCTGATCAGTTGGGGTCCTGGCTGTGTCCCTCCCAGCTTCTTGTGTGCCCCCAGCCAACTTGCTGGTGGGGCAGTGTGAGGACAGAGAAGGCCCTGACGCCGTGTGAATGCTGCTCAGCAATAGCTAGAACATCCCTGTCTTATCAATACTGTTTTGCTCACAAATCCAAAACACAGCCCCATACAAGCTATTATGAAGAAACTTAACTCTAGCCAAGCCAAAATCAGTACACAACAAAAGCTGGAAAAACTGCCCAATTTATCTTGAATCCAAAGGTCTGAAAGAAATGGGAGGGAGAGTGCTAGCTAAGAAGATGCTTTCCATTTGGAATAAACAGGTTGGAAAGCAAGGCACTGTTAAAACTGTATTGAAAGTACTCCTGGGTGTGAAGGTCTGCTCAAATTAATATTACCTTAAATTCTCAGACACTTTTATTGATTTTGCTTTGAAAGATTGATTTTGCTTTGAAAGTAAAGCAAGTCCTCTGTCTAGGCAGGTGATGGGGGTGATGACTTCCTCTACAGATGGTAGACAACAGCCTTGGGAAATAGAGGGGGCGGGGAGACTAGTCAATTCGTCAAAAATGTGTGGAAATTTTGGTATATAGAGGGATTTATTCTATTTAAGAATGTCAAGTCATATTTGGAAAACTGGAAAAAAAATTGTTACAGTTAATTCCTTAGGTATTAAATATGGATTCCAGAACAAAGTTTTTAAGTTTGTGGAAGCATGAATTTGGATTGGTCAGCTGTAGAGATAATGATGTCTTGTAGACCAAACTTTTTTTTTGTCTGTAATTTGGAACTAGTAATTATAGAGGGAATTAAGCAAAATCACAGAGCTCTTGGATTTTTATTCATTTTTCTTGCTCTGTAGTTTCTGTGGACTGAAACAGACCTTTGTACAGTGAAAAATTTTATCATCTGAAGACATCTGCTCATGTAAAAATGCATATTGAGAGAATGTTGTAGCAGGATTTCCCATTAATGGTTTTTGAGCCACTGTATTTATAAACCACCCATAGAGAGATCGAGATTAAAAGGATTAGGTTTACCAAGATAAATTTTCAGAGATGTAAGATTGCTGAATTATAGATTGGATTAAAGATTGGATACAATCTTGTAAACATTGGATTTGAGAGTTGCTCAGCTCAGTATGTGTGGGATTTAATACACATTTGTTCTTGTGCTTTAAGCCTCCAATCTTGGAATTACTGAATGAGTTTTCTAAAGTTACAGTAATTTGAGGTTAAAGAGGGAAAAAAACTCTTCCACAGGTGTCTCCAGACGTAAACCCTAAAAGTGAAATGGAAACTCTATACGCTGTTTACCATGTCAGGAAAAATTTTCTGAAAGCCAGAAGACTCAAAAATAATTGTGTCCGCTTACTACTGCTAAATACCAAATTTCTGGATTAGCATTACTGTTTTGGGGAATGACCATTATCTTTTAACACAAGTTTTATCTGTGGAAGACTAACCATGTGGCTAAGCAAAATTCATTACTACTGTGTAAAGGCAGAATGTAAACCAGTGCTGTGTAATTACTTTTAATTCCATAAAATCAAGGGTGGAGAAAAAAAGCATGGCCATCATGAGTAGATTTAATTTTACAACATAGTGATACGAATGTGCACAAGAACAAAGTGAAGGACCTGTAGGTTTGAAAATACTGAAAAATTGATTTAAATAAAAGGGGAATAGAGGTAAATAAGTTTCCTTTCCCTCATTGTCACTTCAGGGGCAGATCTCTGTAAGCTTTGTACTATATATTAAAGAATGCAGTAAGTTATGTTGTATATATGACAGGTTTGTGGGATATGATAGTAGCATCATCAAAATTCCTCTTAATGACAGAACTGAATTGGAATAGTTTCTTCATTGATTTGGTATGTATTTTAATGTACTGTTCCCAATTACATGTTCCTTTCAGTGTGCCTGTAATGGAATTTCAAGTAAAAATGAATTTATTGTGGAAATTAGATTTTTGTGGTTACAGCTGAACGCGCACAATAAGGTGTTTTTAAGATGATAAATTAAAAAGAAATAAATATAAGTCCTATGAAATTGCAGACTTCAGAATTTTCCTCTTTCCTATTAGCAGAAAAAATAATGCAAAAAGGTAGGAGTTTCTAATATGTTCTGACAAGTTCACCGTCTTATGTAAGATACTATCTTGGCAACCTAGTTTCAAGGTTATTTTACTGCTTTTGTTTTATTTTAGGTCCCAAATCTGATCCCAGTTCTGATATTTAAATTGGGAAGACCTTTGGAGGCTGCACTTTACAGGGATATATTGTATACGTTGCCTACACTGGGTGTACACAAGGTCAGAATGAAAAACTTTTTGTAAAACAAGAACTGTAGCAATAAGAGGTCATTTATTTATAAAAAATCATTTAGACTGTGCAGTGCATAGCTTGCTTAAAATAACTGATTTGTAAGCTTCAGCATAACTTTCTAATAATTTGAATGGGGCATGACATTTGTTTTTAAGAGTAAAATTTACATTATGCTTTATTGTCTTTACTGTATCATCATTACAGCATAAGCCTACGCATATGGCATAAGAAGATGCCCTTGGGTTCATTACGTACAACGTTTTGCAGAAATTGACTTCCAGTTTCTTTGACAGTCTTCCAGTTTCTGACACTGCAGTTGGAGAGTTCTCCTTGTTGTACTTGGTTGTCAAATAATGATTTGTAGATTAGTCTTTATTCTTGGATATAAATAGCAATGACATTTGGTTAAAACATTTCTTTCAGGTTTGTGTAGCTCAGATTCTACGTGCCATACACATGCTGGGGAGCACGCCAAAGCTTAGAGCAATTACTTTGCGGCTGATGACATCCTTATGGGAAAGACAGGTTAGAAAATTCTTGTAGTGTCACTAAGATAAGTGTTGTTGAAAAACTTCGTTACCTTTAACCAAGGAAGGACGTTAATTTTGGAAGATTGCTTATACTAGTGTCTCATTATCAGCAGTATAAAGTAAATGATGGAAGTGGTGTCTATATTGATTCTGTCGTAGTGAAAAATTTCAATAGTATGTCCTTCATGAAACCTGCTCTTCATTTCATTAGGTCTCAGACTAGAGTTAGGCAAAAAAATTGTTTGAAGGACAGCTCTCTCTGCTTTCATAATGTACAGTAAGAACAAGACCATAGTTACATGGCAATAATTTGCTTCTCTGTTTGTAAAGTAGCCATAGAGATTTGGTCTGCAAAAGCCAGTTAGATCTCAACGCAGCATTAGATTCCAGTAATAAAGAAAAGCAAAGTATGGTATGCAATAAAAGTTGTATTTGAAGTCATGTAAAAGTGCTATCAATTGAAAATCCTGCCACCAACTTGTAAAGGTATGATGATAATTTTTAAATCAAATTTTTTTCAGGATCGAATTTACCCAGAATTGCAAAAGTTGTTGGCGATGTCTGATATGCCCTCTTTGTCTGTTGACAAAGATGCTCAATGGGAAAAGCTGATTGCTAAAGCTGCTTGTATAAGAGATATATGTAGGCAGAGGTAAGCGCAAGTGTTATTCGTCTTATATCTTTGTAACAGAAAACATTTTTATTTTCAGAAAAGCTTCATATTTATTTTTACCTAATCTTTAATATTAATTGTGGGTAATGTTTTTCCAGTTGTATGAGATGCTGACTCAGGTATTTTTAATCTCAGCAAGGAGGAAGTTTTGGGGTTTATATTATAAATAATAGAAAGCACATATAAATAATGTTAAAACTCAAATGTCTTCATCCTGAAACAAAATATGCATCTTATACTGATCCAGAGTAGAAACTTAAAGCATACCACTTCTAAATTATAAAAAGAGAGTGATGAAACATTAGAAGAAACAACTAATGATCTGTCTATCTTTTGATCTATTCAAAGAAAGATTGGGTGCTTTTCTGAAAATTATATTTTGTCACATGCAAATTACTGGTCTTTATTTAGGTATAATAGTGACCACAAAACACAGTTCTGTGTTCATCCCATTAGACTGGATGATATAATGATCCTTTCCAGCTCTTAACAATCCATGAATATCAGTACTTGATAATAACTTACAGTTCCTGTAAAGATAATTTTTAAGCACATTATCAATTACTTCCTGGTTTTATGTGCACAATACCATCTTTTCTCTTTGTGACCTGTCTTTTGGGTTCCGCTTTTCACTTTCCTTCTTGAAGGTCAGTTACTAACAGCTGGGAAGATTCATGTATCTTTCAGTCACCAAATAAAAAAAAAATTCTTTTACCTCTTCAGCGTTTTATTTTGCCAAACAGCGTTTTTCGAGAAATAAAATAAAGTTAAAAGCAAAGAGATAAATCTCAGTGCAGCTGCAATATTCGTATTGCCAGGTAAGTGCTGTAGTTAGAGTTCAGGTGTATGCACGTTCTTCGTGCATTTAAAAATTATTTGGAAGAAAGTGAGAGCAAATAGTGGAAGCCTGAATGTTCCATGTAGATGCTGTTTCCCCCCAAGTTCTTAGAGAAGCAGTTTGAGGAACTGCTGAATCATGAGTTGAAACATGCACACACACCCCCACCCAGTTAAACTGAATGAATACTAAAAGACTGGAAAGCAAACAAGCATCCCATGCAGTCATTGAAGGAGAGACAAATGACACTGAAGCAGCAAAAACTGGAAAAATGTTACTTGTCTGATGTAAGAGGGCCAAAATTTTTACTGCCAGAATCTCCACCAATAAGTAGTAGTGAGTACTTGTAGAAGACTATAACAAAGAAGCAAAGAATAGTGTCTTCAGTAGTGCACGTGGCTTTTCCTTCTCAGTCACTTCTTGAGTGATGTAATCTTCTAGCATACAAAACATCCTTGAGCAAAAACTTCCATAACTTAACCACTTGGTGATCTTTTATTTGGATTTTGATGCCTGCTGATTTAATTCTCCATTAATTCTCCAGATCCACTCAGCCTTTAGAGCTCTCTATCATATCCTCCCTTGTTTCTATTTTTTTTCCCCCTCCCAGTTTTAGTCTGTTTTAGTTGTCACTTCAACAAAACAATTAATTAATGAATTTTTCTGTATAGAATAGAACTTGTGTGTATGCGTGAATATTGCCTTGTATCTTCATGGTTTTTTTGTTTAGGCCATACCAGCACGGAGCAGACATGTTGGCTGCAATTTCCCAGGTATTAAATGAATGCACAAAACCTGATCAAGCTTCACCTGCAGCCATAGTGTTACAGGGTCTTCAGGCACTGTGTGAGGCTGAGGTAAGATTAAGTTGGCTTGTCCCTGTGTTTTATGTTCTGCTTGTGGATCACGGACTTTTTTCCTAGTTGGCTTTTTTTAAGAGTACATTGGATTGTTGCAGATTTTTATTTTTCTTCTGACAGATTTAATTCCTCTTTTCCAGTATCAGTTAATTGTTCCTGGGAAATTGTACCGTGAACTTCTACTACAGCAAGTCAGCCCTTCAGAGTAGGGATTGTAATTTTAGGTCAGCTTCGCAGTTTGTTTCAAAGATATCCTTTCACACGTTTTTACTTGAGATTTGAAAAGAATAGCTGTTTTCGTACATAATTCTGATTGGCTGAAAAGTATGTAAATAATCTCATTTTTTATGTCTTCTTACTGGCCTTCCCTGCTGGGTCTCATTCACATAGTGTACCTGGTAGGGAGTGAAATCGCTTGTAGTGGGGAGGCTTCTGTTTTACTCTGATGCGTTCGTTACTTACTGATGAAGAGTACAAGTAAGCATTGGAACAGGCTGCCCAAGAGAGGTTGTGCTGTCTCCATCCTTGCAGGTTTTCACATTCATTTTGGATACAGCCCTGAGCAACTGGATCCAATCTTATAGTGACCCCGTTTTCAGCAGGAGGTTGGACTAGAAATATCCTGGTGTCCCTTCCAACCCAAATTGTCCTGTGATCCTACGATATCCCTGAGTTAGGAGCCAAGGCTCTTTGTTTCCACAGTGACAACCCAGACACGGTAATGCAAGCACAGACGTGCTGTGAATCACACTATAGACAAACAGTGGACCGTGCAGCCTATCTGAGTTAGGGGACTAACGATAGCCTGCAGAAATACTTGATTACCCATTCTCTGCCAAACAGCCATTTTAAGCTCATTCTCTTCCTCACTTTTAGTGCAGTGTTTACTGCAGTGAGGCCAATCCAACACAATCCTGCATTAGGCACGTTATACGTTTGAAATCATGTCAGCAGTTCAAGAACAATGTAGTAAATGGATAGCAATCCATAGACATTAATATTCAATATAGTTAAAAAGCTTCAGACAATGGCTAATAAGAAACAACATATTCAGCATAATTAATGTGTTTGCTTTTGCAATGGAGTTTGGCTCTTCTTCAGGTCACATAGGTTCTTTGAAATCTGGCCTCAGTATTTAAGCAGTGTTTTCCCAGGCTGGATTATATTTAGACTTTGTTTCCTGCAAAGAAGCAGGAACTAGGCCTATGACAAATGTCACATCCTACTATAAAACCTCATTTCAGCACAGACTTACTGTACCACTCTTGAGAAGTGGAAGGCTGAGACAACTGCAGGTACTCAGGAAGGAAGGAAAGGAAAGGAAAGAATCACTTTGTGAACAGGTACCAATTTTTCCTGTCCTAATTCCTTATAGCCTCCCCCTCAGGTTGCTTTGTTTCTTCAGTTTCATGCCAGTGTAATGTTCTGGGAGACCAGATCCGCCACCCAGGTATCCTGAAACTTTAATAGCGAATTCGCTTCTGGTTTGGTAAACTGGTTAAGCATTTGGGTTAAGTAATACAGTCTGTCCTTTATTTAGGATTTAGACTCCAGTTCTCAGTGCAGAAACCTTAAAAGGCATAATCATAGAGGATGGTCAGAGGGTTTTGTTCTGGTGCTTTCTCTCTTTGCCAGTGTCTCAGTAGATAACCACAGGAAAGGGTTCTAATCTCTTTGAGCTTTTCTATGTGCAGCTGTTTAGGTGCAGGATTTTATTCAGCACCTAATTTTCAGTTAACTTCTGCACCAGTATAACTAATTATGTTTTCATACGTGTAGTGTTGACATAGTTGATGATGGAACCATATACACCATGTTGCTTTGTCAAAGCTGAGTTCCGAGTGTCTCAGGATCCCTTTAAAAAGTAATGCTATAACAAGATGTGCTGTTACATTGTCGTGGAGGAATAGTTTTCCTTTTTGTTGACTGCAGTAATTGTTTTGTGTAAGTGTAATGGCCTTACCCAAAGTATGTACTACATGAATAGCATTAAGAGCATTTAGTTTTTGTGGGACTTAAAGGAAGGGCTACCCACTCCCCCCCCCCTTTTTTTTTGGTAGGTATAACTTGGCCTTGTTGAACCTCATACAGTTGGCCTCGGCCCATCGATCCAGCCTGTCCAGGTCTAGGTAAAGGACAAGCAGGTGATCAGGCCCAGTTAACATGGGTTTATAAAAGGTAGATCCTGCTTGACCAACCTGATTTCCTTCTATGACAAGGTGATTGGCTTAGTGAATGAGGGAAAGGCTGTGGGTGTAGTGCACCTGGACTTTACTGAAGCCTTTGACATTGTTTCCCACAGCATTCTCCTAGAGAAGCTGGCAGCTCATGGCTTAGACAGGCGCACTCTTCGCTGGGTAAAAAACTGGCTGGGTGGCTGAGCCCTGAGAGTTGTAGTGAATGGAGTTAAATCCAGTTGGTAGCTGGTCACAAGCGGCGCTCCCCAGGGCTCAGTTCTGGAGCCAGTCTTGTTTAGTATCTTTATCAATGAAGTGTATGAGGGGATTGAGTGCACCCTCAGTAAGCTTGCAGGCAACACCAAGTTGGGTGGGAGTGTTGATCTTCTCGAAGGTAATGAGGCTCTGCAGAAGGATCTGGACAGGCTGGATTGATGGGCCAAGGTCAATTGTAGGAGGTTTAACAAGGCCAAGTGCCATGTCCTGCACTTGGATCACAACAATCCCATGCAACGCTACAGGCTTGGGGAAGAGTGGCTGGAAAGCTGCCCAGTGGAAAAGGACCTAGGGATACTGGTTGACAGCCAGCTGAATATGAGCCAAGAGTGTGCCCAGGGGGCCAAGGCAGCCAACAGCATCCTCTGGAGGCCCCATCCCCGGAAACATTCAAGACCAGGTTGGACGGGGCTCTGAGCAACCTGATCTAGTTAGCCGTGTCCCTGTTCACTGCAGGGGGTTGGACTAGATGACCACTAGGGGTCCCTTCCAACCCAAAACATTCTATGATTCTATGATCCTGGCTTGTGTCAGGAATAGTGTGGCCAGCAGGAGTAGGGAAGCGATCATCCTCCTGTGCTCAGCACTGGTGAGGGCACACCTCAAATACTGTGTTCAGTTTTGGGTCCCTCAGTTCAAGAAGGACATTGGGGTGCTAGAGCGTATCCAGAGAAGGGCAGTGAAGCTGGTGAAGGGTCTGGAGCACATGTCTTAAAAGGGGCAACTGAGGGAACTGGGGTTGTTTAGCCTGGAGAAGAGGAGGCTGAGGTGAGACCTTATCGCTCTCTACAACTACCTGAAAGGACATTGTAGTGAGGTGGGTGTTGGTCTCTCCTCCGAACTAAGAAGTGATAGGACAAGAGGAAATGTCCTCAAGTTGCACCAGGGGAGGTTTAGATTGGATGTTAGGAAAAATTTCTTTACTGAAAGGGTTATCAGGCACTGGAATGGGCTATCCAGGGAAGTGGTCCAGTCACCATCCCTGGAGGTGTTCAAGAAACATGTAGGCATAGTACTTCAAGACATGGTTTAGTAGTGGACAGGTACAA
This sequence comes from Butorides virescens, assembly GCA_017310255.1. Classification (NCBI taxonomy): domain Eukaryota; kingdom Metazoa; phylum Chordata; class Aves; order Pelecaniformes; family Ardeidae; genus Butorides; species Butorides virescens. The sequence goes on from JADKXX010000398.1 coordinate 329,592, forward strand.
TTGGGTTCAATGATCTTTTCCAACCTTAATGATTCTAGGATTCGTCATTTCTATGTGAACTCTTTATCCAGCAGAGTAGGTGCAATTCCTTACCCGTGCAGATCTTCTGTTCAAGAGAGCTGCCAGGCTCCCAGGGTGAACTCTATGCAGGTCAAGGTTTTTCCACGTAGTGAATGAGTGTGTAAAATAAATTGACTAGTAAACTTACTGGCCTGCATTCAGTCTGACTGGTCTGGTGAATACCCACTGTTAGAATATTTGCCATTTTACTTGATCTCTCGATTACCTGCTACTGCTCCTAAAAAAGAAGCAGCAGCCCTTTTTCTTCTGAGCTGCCTGATTTATGCCCTCACTGAATGAAAATCATGTTACCAGCTCCACTTTCAAGTCAACTACCAAAATCTTTCTAATCTGAGAAAACACCAGCTTTGGAGAATTCCACTGATTCTTAACTCTGGTGTTGAGCTTCATGCACAGCTATGTAATAGGACTGTGGTGAAGATGATCCTGTGTTCAGTAGAGGTCCAGAGTGCCGCATACTAAGAAGACGGGAGAATGCCTTAGACAAGAGCATCCTTGTTCTGTCTTACTGTTAAGACCCTTCATGCCACTCGGTCCTGCCAGTATCTCGGTGTTCTGCAGGACCTGAGCCTTCTGTTGTTTGAGTTTACAATCTATGTAAGACTGGAGCTGCGCACCTTTGGACTTTGGAGAACTAACTGATACAATGCATCTGGGATTTTGTCTCAGTGCCTGGCCAGTAACTCAAGACCTCATCCAAACTGAAGATTCTCTTTAATCTTTTTCCCCCCTCCCCCCACTTTAGGACTTCAGATAGTGTGGTAGTGTTATGATGAAGGGTCAAATCTGGAACCTCGCTGGCAAAATTTTTTGATGGCTAAAGCACTTTCTTTTGTTTGAATCTCCTTTTATTTATAAACAACCCCCCTAAATATAAATACCTGGAAAGCAAATAAAATTATGTTCTTTATCTTTTGCCCTCCAGAATAATACAGGAGCAGTGGTGTGTGAGGAGATTGAAACATGATTGTGAGAGACTGAAAAGACCCACAGAAAAGTGCAATTGTAATCTTATATCTTTTTGTTTAGTATGATCCAGCTTTTTTTTCCTAAGGGGTTAATCTCTCAAGTAGTACAACTTGTTAGACTTGGTGTATTTTGGGACTGTGTGTTCTGTTTGGTATGCTGCGAACCTGACTGAGACAGCATAGTGGCACTTGCAGCTTAGTAGGACATTTCAGCATGTGTTGAGCATGCTGGAGACTGGCAAGTCATTAATTACAAAAAAAGAACCGTCAAGAAGTTGCATATGGTAGCATATGTATGTTGCTGTACTGAAGAATGCATCTTTCTGCAAGTACACGATGCCTATACTCTTCAGTAAAATGTCTGGTATTTGGAAACTCATTTGGAAACACAGGCTGTTTCTTTTAGCCAGTAGAAAAACTGAACTTCTGCTGGACTTCCACTTCTCAAGATAGACATGTATCAACAGATTTCAAATCAGTAGTATATTAATATAATCTCTGCCATTAGTATGAAAGTTTTATATATACAGTAAGAAAATAAATCCTTTCTGTTTGTGAAAGGAAAAAAGTTCTTAAAATTGATTTTATAGTGAAAGTGTTTTGGTGTTGACAAAACTACTGAAATACTATTTATTCACTACAGTCTAAGTACTAGATCCTGCATGGCAGTAATACTGCATTTAGTGCTTACATAGACAAGAATATGTGTGCCAAAACAATCCTTGGTGGAATACTGTATAAGATACCATACGATTGTTGTAATGCTATTGTATTGTTGTTTGTGTGTCTTAATTGAGAGCCAATGTTTCTGGCATACCAAACATATATGGTCCAAACCCAATATGATGTTTCAACGTAGCTGGTAAAAGACATTTTTCAAATGTTGTTCCTGCAGATTTTATTTAGCTCCATCTGCTGTGGGGTTTAACACTGAAAAAGCTAATACATCTGGTTGTTCCAAACAATTACCACAGAGTGCAATTTGCTGTTGCTTAGGTGTGGTATGGGTATCTGCTAAATCTGAAACTTCTGTTAGATTGTTGCCTATTTTTTATGGTCTTTTTTTTACCTGTTAGCTGAAATTGGAGAATGGGTGTGATACTATAGGAAAGAAGGAAATTAAATGTTCTTGGCTAGCTAATCTTTTTGTAGTCTTCCTAAATGACAACATCAAGTGAGTCCTCACGAATACACAACTTTATTTGTTTTTCTGTGTATTAATACAAGGTGTATTTTCTAGGTGTTTCCAGACAACTAGCTCGTTACAAAGTTAAAATTTCTGTATAGTTAGTTTAGTAAGAATTTAACAGTGCTAATAGATACATCCGTCTTTCTGAATACTGGCAGAGGTATTTTCTTATTCTTGCAAACAGTGTGTTTTGGAAGATGGGAAAAAGAAGCATCATTTTCACTGGGAATGTTATCAGATTAGGTGTTTCTAGCCATCAGTGATTGTTACCATAGAAACGTACTCATGGGTTTGCTATTCCTGAAATGGATTCAGCTTAAAAAGCATTTTCAGTTCTTTAAACAGCACTCTAAAATGTGTTTTGCACTCACTGAAGTGACTGCTTAATTCAGCAATTACCTGAAATCAGTGATACCAAGCCTGCTGGTTTTTTCAGTGCAGAATAATGCTAAAACTGTCTTTTTTTAATGGCTTTGTGGAATAAGTTCACAAACATCTTCAGTCGATTTCATTACATAGATGGATTTGTATTTCTTTTTGGCTGACTCCTATGTTGTTTTGCTTTAATTTCATAGACCTGGAAGAAATTTTCTTGGCATTTGCTCAGATTGTTTAAAGAAGGGTTTTGATTTGCAGTTCTGTTATGTTTTCCTCTTTAAAAGGCTGAGTATATATACTCATACCATAGCTATTTTTTCTTTTTCATCTAGACTGTGGTTCTAAGCCTGCATGGTTACGGTTTTTGGTTTGGAATGTGAAGGTGCTTATTTGACTATCAGACGGGTAGATAAGTTAAGTTAAACTGGTAGTTTGAGCTGATTTTGCAGTGTAAATGATTCCCTTCCTACTGAAGGAGAAATGAGGTGAGGGTAATGGGTATTAGCTGTGAATGGATTTGAAGTTGAAGATGAGTGTTTCATTGTATTCCCTTCCCTTTCCAAAAGGACCGGAGTGATACTTCTTGAACACTTTTTATCAGGTTGGAAGGTGAGAAAGGCCATTTGCTTTGAATGTAGAAGTCATCACAGATTTCTAAAAGCTTCTGCATTTGTGTGAGGAACAGTCTGAAGAATTTCCAGTGTGTATAAAATGATTCAAGTAACTTTCAGACTTGAAGAAGAACATATAGAGTAGGCCACAGCTCAGCTTGAAATCTTGTATGCTGCTGTTACTCTTCATAAAATACTGTGGTGAACATAAGCAGTAGACAGAAATGACTTTTTTAGCATCCCTAAGTGGAAGTATTCATATTTGCGAGTCTTTATTTTGTGTGAGTGCTCTGAATAAAGCAGGTACTGTTTTCATCTTGAAGCTTGAATCGTGTTTTCCTGGAAATAAAGCTGAGCATCAGGAACTTCTGGGTCAAGTGGAACAGTGCCACCTTTGTCATTTGGCTATTATTGCTTGCAGTTTTCAAAAAATCTCTCTGTACTTATTATATTCATGCTGTGCTGTGCTGACATGCACCACTAGGAAAAAGAGAAAAAGAAAAGTTCATGGTACTGCTCTGGTACCGCTGCACAGCAGTAATGCCTTTACTTCAGGAGGACCTTCTGACTGAAGAAATCAGAATGCTTTTGTGACAATTAATCTGTGCAACTCTCCTGTTAGTATTCTTTTTTTTCAGCTAGGAGAAGTCAAAGCCTTCACTTTCTTCCACAGCTTCAACGAAATAAAACTCCAGTATCTGCTTCATTGTCCTTTCATATGACTCAAAAGATTACTCTTATCTCTATACTGTAAAATTTTTACTAATTATGTATGACAAGTTTCTTAACTATTTCAGAGACTCATGACTTTGAATTAAGGATAGTTTGGTAAAGTGCTTAAGGATAATGAATTTAAGCATAAAAAGTGATCTTGTGTTCAGTGGGATTGTTTACATGTTTAAAGCTAGGCTAAAAGTGGAGTGCATTTTTGACTTGAGGTCTGAAAAGTGAAGCATGTCTCCAGAATGTTCATCCAGACAGCTTGCCATGAGAGTGAACTAGCTACTGACTTGATAAATAAAGCCAACAGTTTAGTGTTTTATGTGAAACAACACTGTAATACAGAGGTTGCTGTAAATATGTTTTATAATGCACTTGGTTCCTGGTTTTATTCAGTGTAATGTCTGAGCCCTAGAAGTCATAGTTGGCTAGGGAAAAAAGAGCCAAGAGTTTTGTTGTTGCTTATCAAATACTGAATGTGAGTGGGGAGAGATTTGTTTGGGGCTAATGAAACTATTCAATTGTGAGAAACAAGCTGTAGAACTCTCCTCCCCCCCTTTTTTTTTCGCCTTACAGCTGACAATTTCGTAGGATTTTGGTTATTGGTGTATGTGATTAAAAAGATATTCAGATCTGTTGAGCTGGTTAACATGCTTTTCACTATGCGGTAATGCTTCCCGGTTGGGTCTGCATGAGAGTGCTCTTCTGATGGTCTTTTTGCCACCTAACCACTGGGGTACATGTGTCTAGTACTATTATTTTTTGAAACTTAATGATTCGGCTTTCTCTATCCTCTATAGGTATTAAAGAACAGGTTAGACTTCTTTCTATGCAGAGTGCAACTTTTTTGTTGGAGGATTTCAATTTTTTGTTGGTTTTTTTCCCCAGTGATTTCTATCTGTGAAAAAATACCAACCAGCCTTAGAACCATACCCTGCAAGGTGCTCCGAGTGTTTAATTTTATGATCTCTTCAGGGCATGTTTGTCTTATAGCCAAATATTAGCCTCCTGAATTGGGGAAAAATAAATAACCACAGAAAAAGCATGATTTTTCCAGTTTACACTGGATTATTTGTATCATGGAAGCCTGCAGATAGTTCTGGTTTTAGCTGCCATTGCCAATATTTTGTTGTGGTTGCTTTTGCGTTTGTTTTTCCTTCTCCCTTATCTCTTGAGGACCTAATAGCTGGGATTGCAGAAGTGAATCTGAAGTGATTTCAGTGTCTATTTAATGCACAGTAACTTTCTGGTTTCTACTATAACTGCAAAAGCAGACTTAAAGTGCTGAAGTTACTATGTTCTCAGGACCTGGAAAGCAAATTATAAGACTCCAAATTCATTATTAACAGAACAAAAATAAATTCTATGATTTTCAAAGCAGTTTCACAGTTTTTGTAAGTGAACAATTGGAAGCATGGTGTTACTATAATCTGTGATTTCTTAACAGAATTTTTTTTTATGTTTCTGGTTCGTTGAAGTGATTTCTTTCACTGTAAATTGTAAAAACTGACCTGCTTAGTATAGGGCTAATGAAGCTGTAGTATTATTGTTTATTTTAGTTGGGACATTTTCCCAATGATTTCTGTATTACTGTAGTTTTACAGTCGTCTTTTGTTCTGCAAATGTAGTTGGATTTGGTTGTGTTTAAAGATTAAGGGCATTTTGTTTTGGAGGGCTCCCAGGGAACATAGCTTCCTCCATAGCTTCCTCTGCTTTAGCCTTGTTGAACTCCCAGAGGCAGCTTGCTTTTAAGCTAATTTGAACTCTTGAAGTAAAGCAGTAGTGTTACATGGAGATAGCAATACACATAAAGCTGTAGATTTAAGTATCCTGTCTATTCGTAGTGGTAGCTGCTTTATCTGGTGAAGTGTTGTGCAGTATTATCACATGACATCAATTAATATACTGCGAGACTGTTAATACAAGTGAATTTTTAACATGCTGCTTTTTTTTTTTTTCTCTTTTTATGAACCCTATATTAGTTCCTGTTCCCAAGTAGGAAGAAAGAAGGCAAGTGCTGGAAAGAAATGTTTAAGTCAAGTTGCTGTTAGTAACGGTGCCTCCCACTTTCCTTCCAGGTTGTTTGCATCCGTTCTACATGGAATGCTCTGTCACCAAAGCTGAGCTGTGATAAAAGACCCCTCATTTTAAAAGCGTTGAATGAATTGTTTGCCCTGGTGCCCTCGTTAACAGTGAATACAAACGAATATGAGGTAGGTACTCATGGACTAAGGTGAGCCTGTTCTTTTAGTTTATCTTTGTATATGAGTTTTAAATGTGCCTGCTTGTTCTTAGTATCCCTAAATTGCCACCACTGCTTAATTCAGGTTAATCATAATGCACTTTTACATACAGTTTCTCAATTTTAGCTTACACTAGTGAATCTTGGGAGATAGGTGAGAAGTTCCAGTGCAAGGTTGATCAGAGGTTTCCCTCTCCCAGAATGTGAGGACATGTGAATGCGTCTACAGTTCAAACCTGCGCTCCTTCCGCTTTTCTAGCTCAGTGCATATTGATGTGGCAGCAGTTTGTTTCAGGTAACTGCCTCTATTTCAACTGCGTATTTGGTTAAAGAAAATCTAAATGCCCATTTTGTTTGCTTTTGTAGAAATTCAAAGCTCAAGTTATCAGCTTCCTTTGGAACAACACACAAAACAAGGTAGGTGATGTAACTGAAAATGTTGACTCCTGGTGATAGCAACTGGATATTAAGTTTTATACCCTTCTGTCAAGACAAGGTTATCAGTGTTAGCAGCCTCATTTTCTAATAGGGTTTTCTTCTTGTCATTGACCATTTAACACTGGTTTTGAAGCAGTATAATGCACATGAAAGGTGGTAACTGGTGGTCCTAACATCTGCCATTCTGAAGGACAGCAGTAACACAAACTAGTTTGATTCCTCTGGCAGGCTTCCGCCTTGACATGGTAAAGCATTCTTAGCAAAGCTGCAGCTGTGACAACTAACTTGATTCTTTGGTGGGGCATTGTAATATACTGGGAATGTTGGACCATCATCACCATGGGTATGGTGGAATCCAAGTATTTTACATCAAATTTAGCTTGGATATTTCTACATAAACTACCCTCAGAGCAGTAAGTAATGGAGTGTAGCAATCAGAATGTTTGCTATCAGACCTAGATAATTGGTCTTGCTAGTTTGCATTGTATATATAAAGTAAGCAATTGAGAGTGCGCCTCAGGAAAGCGTTGTTATTTTTACAGTCTTTTTCACCATCCAGTGGTTAGTGGATAGGCTTTTTGTATTTGGAGTTTCCAATAGGTGTCAATACTGTATGCTGTACTTGTGATTTTTCTTCTTCTTCCTATTAATTTTCTAGGATGCTGTTGTAGCTATTTCTGCCTATAAATCACTCTCATCATTTGGCTCTGAAGAACATACAATTCTTCATCTTCCTGAACAGGTAGCAATGTTTTATGTTTAATCGTAAAGGACATCTGATACATCCACCTTTCATGGGTTGTATCCTCTTGGAAAGGAAACAAGGCCTTGTGCCATCTCTACCAGACAACTATCAGAGCCCTGTAGAAGGAATATGAGCTCCTGCTGGTGAAATGGGATGATATTATGTGTGATTGGCATAACTAAGACTTATGAGAGAGGAAAGGTGCAAATGGAGTTTGAGTGAGGTCTAAACAGTAAGAAGGTATTTTTTCTTCTTTCATTAGTTAAATCAGCAGGTTATTCTTGGGGCACTTGACTTGGATTTTATGCTAGTTCAGATTTTATAAGTATCAAAATTAATTTTATTATTACAGGTATGGATTTACCTACACGTGATTTTTATTAACCATTTTTGCCTTTTGTTTGGGCAGAAGAAAAGCTTTTATTATTTCAGCTTCAAATTAATGAAATGTAGTGAAATTAATGAAATGGGGCACTTTTTCATAGTTAGCTGCTATTTTTGACACTTGGAATCATGAAAGGTAATGAGGATTTGGAATTTTTGTGCTGACACTTCCTTTTTTCTAATCCTTCAGGCACGACAAGAAGTTGACTCACTGGAGGAGGCAGACATGAATGAAGATGAAGAAGAAGAGAAGGAGGCAGATCTTTTTGTTCCGGGTTCTTCATATATCAAACTGTTGTCTCTAACACCAGCTCCTGTTCTAGGAGGTATAATATATTCAGTATTTGAGGTTACTTTGCAGATTTATAATCACAGTGACTGTACAAACATGTGGCTTTCATGTAATGGAGTGTCATATTAGAGTGCAGCCTTTTTTTTTTTTTTTTCCCCTGGGAAAATTATCTTTACTAAATTACAGGAAAAAATGTGAAGTAAAAATTTGGAGGAAAACAAAACCCCCAACACATTTTTAGGAAGACGGGGGTCAGAGGTCCTGATGGTGGAAAAAGTGCTTATAACATGACTTAAAAAACCTTATCTGTCCTATAGGAACAGCCAGTTGCTTATTATTTACTTCAAGTGCCCATTGTTTCGTCACAGTGCAACTTCAATAGGGAGGACTGAACGAATGTTTTTAAAGGCAGCTCTGTATTTTAGCCCAGCACAGACTGAACAAAAAAAACCCATACCCAAAACCATAGTGTTTTATAAACAGAGAATTAATAGTATTCAAACAATGTTGTATACAAAATCTACTTAATTAATAAAGATGTTAGTGCTATGCTTAATGCTTAGTTTGTGGAGCATATTGATACTGAAGTATGCTTCAACAGATGGTCTCTAGTTGATGCACTTGTTTTGACACCTATGCAGTTGAATCATCTTTAGTATTGGGGTTTTTTCGTGTTTACTTGTTTACTCTCATTAATGCTGTCTTTTACTTCCAGTTACAAGATTATGACGTTAGTGCCTGGACACAGGCATTGTTACTTCACGGTTTTTAGAATGCCTGGGCTGTGGATGTGTGACTGCAACCTGTAAACATTGCCATGAGATGATAGTAGTATTTCCCCTAGTGGGGGCTCCAAGAAAGATCCATTCATTAAATACTCCATGCTTCAGAGTCTGGAGTATGTGCAGCCTCACCTAGAGAGTCTATATGCACTAACTAGTAAGTTCTGGAAGCTTTGTGGGGAAGACCGACATAACCTGCTTCAACAAAAGAGTGATGCATCTGGGCAGAAAACTCAAGCTGTCTAATGGGTGCTGAGATAGGCAATGTAGCAGGAAGATGGGAAACCAAAACAGACTTCAGAGACAACAGACTGGAATAAAAGCATGTATGCAAATAGCTTTTCCAACACATTCACTGAATAGATTCTCCCTCAGAAGGGTCATCATCTAACAGTTGGTTAACACAGAATACAGAACAGCTGAGCAAAAACTTTAGTGACTGGCAGGAGTGGTTGTTGCGAGTTAATTGCTCCGCTTAAAGGGTATGAAACTGGATTCATGAGACAATGTCGAAGATAGGCTGAGCCACAAAATCTCTTTTCTATTGGAGCTGAGTCTGTGCCATCTCATCTGCTGGAATCCTGCCATTACACCTTTTTGAGATTAATTCACTACTTCATTTCTGCTTGGAAGGAGAAGGACCGAGACACTTTTAAGAAGACAAAGCTGTTTCTCAGAGTTTCACCCAAAGTCCTTGTTAGTGCACACCAACACACTGGAACTTCTAAAGTGCTGCTTATGACATCTCCCTTCTTCTTGCTTTTCCTTGCTGATTCCTTAAGCTCTGAATTGGTGCTTCTTTTTCTTCCTTCACTCTTCTTTAATCCTTGCAGGAGGAGGAAAATCTTTAGTTTTTTTCAGCCTCTGCATGCTTCTTCCTGAAGAATTGAACACAATGCTATCACAGCTGCAGTTATAAGGTTCCAACCAGAACGTGGGCTTAGTGCTGGCATTACTATTGTATTGGGGGCTTTTTTTCTAAGTGCCTTCTCCAGCTCTGTGGGAGGAAAATGTCTAAGCTTGCAAAGAAATCTGTAGGGCCTGTTTCTGCAACAGAGTTGAGGATAAAATAGGAAACAAAGTAAAAGTAGACTTTCTATGGCAGTTGATTGGAACACGCTGCAATTCCAATTTACCACAGCTGTCTGCTTATGTGAAGCATTGGAAAGTGAAAATCTAGGTAGTATTTTCTCTCCAGCTCCTTTAAAATCAATTTGTCATTTCAGTTTCCATATTGTGTCCAAAGCATTGAAGTCCACAGGGTATCAGAAATGCTATGACAGCCTTTGTATTTTAATAGTTTTTCATTCTGGATATCTGAAACTTGTCTGAAACCTGGTAGTCAGAGAATTAAAAATAATCCATATAACAAACTATAAACTTGAGACAACAGCTATTTATTTTTTATTTTTATTGCTAAGTGATATATCTCCACAGGAAGGATGCTAAGAATTTTGTTCCCGTGATGTTAGTTACCTCTTTTTTTTCCTTCAGACTTATTCCAACCATTAAAAGAAGATATTCTAGCATTTGCTGCATATCTAAGTGTTTCATTAAATTTCTCCAGATTTTCTGGTTTGAGTTACATCTGGCAGCCTGGATTCTTGGATTGTATCTCTTGCCTGAAGAATTGCTTTTGAATGGCTTCTAAATGTTAAGTCCTTTGGTGTAACTAGCAAATGCAGTAATATGACAGCAGTGATATTACCTGTGCTAGGGTGTCTCTGGCAATGTGAATGGTTATGAGCAGAGAAAGAGCTTTCCTCTTTCAGAGAATTTCTTTCCTGTTGCTTCATTCACTCCAAACAAACAAGCTCTTATAAAAGTCTTATAAAAGCAAGTCGGTGGATAGTATTTTCATGTCGCTAAATCTAGTTTTGTTGGAAGAGTATGCAGTGTTGAGGACTAGGGACAAAGATTTATTGTTTCTGTCTGAATCACTGTAGAATATTGGCATTACAGGTGGAGAAAAAAAATCCCCAGATACAGGTTCCTTTCCTGCCATGCTACAAAAACTTATCAAATTTAGACTACTACTCCACTCTGAAGTTGAAGTGGGAACGAGCATTGCTGAAAATCACAGGAACTTGCTGAAAGTAGAAAATGTGAGGAAGTTCCAGTATAAAACTCTTTTATTCCAGGTATTTCTTGGACCTATAAAGGATGAGTCAGTTCCCTTTTGTCTCCTTTGTTGTCTAGTTCCTAGTCAAATTAGGACCGTATGTGATTTGGGAACTCGTAAGCCAAAGTTTCAGGCCTAGTGTGAAGCAGTTTTTATAAATCCCGTTAAAACTCAGTTGTATAACGAAAGCACCAGCAGACTTTTAAACATACCAGGTTTGCAAGGTGCTGGTACAATGTTGGCTCTCGGTTGTGTTGTGGTAACAAGCACCATGCAGTCATATATATGTACGTACAGAAACATGACCCTTTTTTTCTAACATGCCAGCAGTTAGCTCCTTCAGATTGACTTCACAAATGAACAATAACTTTATATTAATTCTGCGTAATTTTAAACCTGGTTAGGCCATAAAATGCATAGCCTGAGAGCACAGAACTTAATGCACTATTTGTACTGCCATGGTAACAGAAATTGAGGCAATACTTGTGTCTCTCTCTGTCCCCTTCCCTCTCCCCTCCCGTTTGCATATACACACTCTCTCTCCATCTACCCTCTTTCCATTGTGCTTCTTTTAAATGTCTTTAATAACAACCTGGTTTTAGAGACAATATTTTTCACTCTGTTGCTAAAGATCAGTTTTATTTCTGGTTGTCCTGTTAGCATGTGCCGGTATTATTGGTGCGGCAGTCAAAGAATGCAGCCAACAGCTCATGGGAATAGCTAAGGCTATTTTTCTTCCCCAGCCTTAGTATCTGAGATGACTTACTCAGCCTCTTGAAGTTGCAGTGGCGGCAAGTATGTTGTCAGAGAGACTTGCTAAGAGGTCTCAATTCTTTGACATTGAGCTTTCATCTGAATGTGTCATTACGAGTTTATCTAAGCGTATCTCCCCCGAAGCACAGGTGTCATTTTGGCTTTTCCGGGGCTTGTTTGGGGTCTCAGTCATCAGGCTCTGACATTCCCTTTCCTCTCTCTTCATTTTCTTGCACTTCATCCAGCATTTGAAGAGTTTGCAGCATCACTTGTGAAACAGGAGATGACCAACATGCCCCGTGGTGTGTATCATTCTGCCTTGAGAGGAGGGACCACACGCTCAGACCAGGGGAAGACCGTGGCAGGTGTTCCAAACTTCTTGCTGAAAATGTATGAGAGGAACAAACAACCAGGCATGACACCGGGCCTTGCAGGTAAGCTGTCGCTATTCTTGAAGTCAGACAAGTATACATGCTTTGACCCAAAGATTTCGATGAGAGTGAAATGAGAGTTTAAGAAACGACAATGTCTTACACCACTTGCACACGCTTACATATGCTTTTAGAGTGTTGTCTTACCATTACTTTTCTGTGGGCTCTCCACTGACTTACACGAGACTTCTGGATTATTAGCATGAGGGTGGTTTTTTTTTTCCTTTTACTGACCTTTCTTTTCCCCTTCCCTCCCTCTTTAAGCTGGCATGCTGTTGTGTTACGACCTTCCTGTCCATGTGGGCAAAGACGGCAAGCCCATTCATCGCTTTCTGGCCAGCAGGGGGCGCAATTTCCAGCAGACGTTGGTGGCCCTCATTCACGAGGTGAGTTGCTGGCTGCCCTTCCTTTCCCTGTGCTTCTTGCCCTGCCTTAAGACCTCACTTGTTTATGCGAATTAGGAATTAGTATCAGCTAGCAAGGGCAGGTATAAATGTATCACAATTAACTAGAGTTGCTATGATGTTCAACTAACTTGAGTTGAACATGTAAATACTTTTTTTTAAGTGGTCACTGCTGAAGTACCTCTTCTGAAGATCAGTAGAACAAACAAAAGATGACTTTTGCCTTAATCTGCCTTGCAGAGTACTGTACCTGCCTTATACCCGTCATGTGTAACCAGTTGTACGTGGATAGCAGCTCTGAACCATGATGGGATTCTGTGGGGAAATCTACACCTTGCTAAGACTTGCTATTTTCTTCTGTCTCTTTAAGTGTTTCAGCTTCCTGACTACTAGGCTTATGCCGCTGAAACCATGCCATTACCTTTGGTGTGATTTTGGAAAAAGGGCATGAAATAAGCCCCCACTTAATCATTACAGAAAATATAATGTTACAAGTTACTTTGTTATACGTGCTTATAACGAAATCTTTCAGAGAGTTTAGAATTACAGTACTTTTATGGTTGATATGAAAGTTGATCTTGGAAAATTTTGGAGAGCAGTAAAACAAAATAAGGAGTTAAACTGGATCTAGGGAAATAAGTGTTCGTTTCACAATTTTATGCCAATGAGAGCAGTTACTAACACAAGTGGAAGCGTATTAATCTCTTGAAAAGTTCATAAAATAATTTTCTAACACGATCATGTTGTATTGCTGCAGAGGTTAATTACGTGCATCTGAGGGTGATGTTTCCGCTCAAAGGACATGAATAAGAATACATGAATTATAAGTGTCCGATATGAGTAAGAGAGCACAGATGGCAATTAAAAAAAAAAAAACTATGTAAAATTTATATTGAGTCTTAGGCAGTATGTCCAGAAATGGATGCAATGTATGAATAACTGGACATTTTAAAGAGTTTTTTGGGTTTTTTTCCCCCCTGACCCCACAGCGATACCAATTCCTGTTCTACTTCTCAAGGGTAGAAAAGATTAAATTACTCCTCCTTTCTCTGTCCCATGTACAGGCAGCTTGGTATTATGAAAGGTAATTTGTTTGTATGCTGTTTTGTACAGAGGAGCCTTTTGTTCAGGGCATGGAATGGATCCTTGTGTTGACAGTGAACCAGAACTGTGTAATAAAAGGAAGTGTTTTATCTAACACTCATACTAGACTTGTTGCAGAAGTTGGAAGAAGTAGAATGAATGAGAGATGGGTTGCAGGTGGGAGCGTGTCTGGGTCCTGATTTTGATTTGTGACTCACACCCAACAGACCTGGAGACGACCTGCTGCAAAATTCCTTTATGATGCTAATAAAATCACTGACACAAAACACTTTCTGTTATGAAGTAAGTACAGCACAGGGTTTGAGTGGGAAGGTTGTGTGCACACAGTTTGGAGAGTTTTCTGTTTTCAAACTGAAATGGGCTGCTTCTCCCTAGTGCAGTCTTCCAGCTCTGTACTATCTCTCAAATGCTTCTGTGTGCTAGCATACACACAAAATTTTTACCTATCACACAACATCTTATCGCTTTGGTCATTCTGAACTGAACCAAAAAGCCACAAAAAGTATTAATCGTGTCTTGTGGCCACAGAGGCACCACATGGATCCCAGTAGAAGTTAGGCCAGATGGTACAAGGATGAAAGCCAGTCTGCAGCAGTTGGACTGGGGTATAGAAATCCCTCCCTGGTGCTGTGTTAATGAAGACAGTGTCAACAGCGTTATGAAGTACTTCAGATGGCAAGTTTTTCTCTCAAACTAGTAAAAATAAAAAACAAAACGCACCTTTAAATACAGATCTCAAGGTATCTGATCATGTATGCAAATTTAATACATATTTTCCATCTAGACGATTTTACTGCTGAAGAATGAAAGCAGAAACTGGAGATAATACCCCTCATCATCACAGGAGTGTGCAAGTAAATTAATGAATGTTTTCTAACTGCTTGTATATTCCAGTGGAGAGCACCAGGGGAAGTCCACAAGGATATTGCAAAATATGTCAGGGGAGCAGATTTAGAGTAATGAGTTATGAACAAAACGAGCGCTTGTATAGCATCCAGAAAGAAAAGCTCTGCCTTTTATGTAGTTGCTTCATCCAGTGGGACATGGGTTCAGTGGCAGAGGTTTTGGAGAAAAAGATATTTAATTATATTATAATAAAAGACATGAATTAAGTGTTGTGTAAGCTGAATTAGTGGGATGAAGATCAGTTCTGAACTATGATGTTGTAAACACTCACCTCTTCTCCTGCTAAAGCACCAAATGCAGTATCTGGTAAAAAAATTAAATTATTTATTTGTGTCTGCTAGCAGTGATTATAACATCCAGCAGCACATCAAAAATCGGCTTTTCTTATGCTAACAAGCTATCTTTATAGAAACACCATCTTAGAATGGTTTGCTTGACAAAGCATCAGGATTTTATTGAATGCAGTGAACTGGATGGAGTTAGTGAATACATACCAATGACTGGAGACAAAAATATTTTATTAAGTATCTCAGTATTTTAGAAAGTCAATTGATTCTAGGTGGGGTAAAACTAAAAACAAAGCCAAGCATGTTTGAAATATAAACCTAAACACAAAACATCTTCAGACAATCCTAACTGCACCCTTTTACTGAAGATTCACAATAACTATAAAATTTTGATCAAAGTATATCAATATTTCTGTTCTCAGCTTACGCTACTTTAAGAGACAAGGTTTTTTCTTTCCTTCTTTACCCTTGTATGTAGAGACAGTTGGAGTTAGGGTTTTGAGGGAAAAGGTATTTGGGCCTTTGGCTAGAAGAGAAGCAAGTCCCTGGACTTACTCGACTGAATTTCATGCCTTAGTGTTTGTTTAGGCCTTAGTGTTCTTCTGGGGAGCAGAGTTGAACAGTAAAAACAGAGAGCTTAAGTTGTAAAGCTGTCAAATAGCAGTATTGGTCTCAGAAAATTGAGTGAGTTAGGACCTAGGCTCACCTTTTCCCTGCAGTGGCTATAGGAATTAACGTGGTTTTGCAAAGTCATCGCTTCAGAGTTTAACACAGCACATTAAACAGGTTTTTTAGGGGCTTTAAATTACCGGAATGAGGCTTGTTTGCCACTGCTTTGACTCCTTTTTATTTTGAGGTTTCTTTGTAACTCTTCCAGTGACTTTTTAAATAAAGTGTTTCCTTAAAAAGAAGGCTTGAAGTTGCCTTTGAAGCATTGCAGTCAGCAAAAAGCTCTGAGAAAACTGAGAGGTGGATGTAAACACCAAGAAATTACAATAATTTGGGAGATGGCAAGCATCCTTTTATTTTATCTCTAATAATCCCCAGCAGTTGGCATTTCTTTAGTTAGGGATTAGCAGTCATCAATATAATTACCATACTGGCCTAATAATGTTCTTATCTCTTCAGTCATTTGATCTATGCTCACATCTGTAGAATATGAACCTAAAGGTTGCATATCGTGTCTGTCTCTGTGTGTGCTTAGTTGCCATTGTTACACCTAGTTTTTTGAAAACTGAGGTATGAGGAGGGGCTTGCAGCAACCAGTTTCATTTTTGTGAGATTCTTTTTGTGTAAAATTGTGATGCCTGAGATTCTGCCACCAAAAAAAAGTGTTACATGAGGTTTGTATGCAGAGGAAAGATTTTCTTCTTGTATGTTTAAAAGTTTATAAAGCGTACAAATATCAAATACCTGGATTTAGCTGCCATTCAAACCTAATAGTAACAACAGTAAAAAGGTAATTTACTGTTAAACCTTAATGAGCCAGACTTGTTCTGTC
This sequence comes from Butorides virescens, assembly GCA_017310255.1. Lineage (NCBI taxonomy): Eukaryota > Metazoa > Chordata > Aves > Pelecaniformes > Ardeidae > Butorides > Butorides virescens. The sequence continues at coordinate 345,930 of JADKXX010000398.1, forward strand.
TCCTAGGTGCTATTCTAGCTAAGGGATTGGATGCAGCTGTAATAGCTGTCAGCAGGATCAGATTAAGATGCAGAAAGGTCTTTTTGGTGTTATTTGAACTGGTATCTCATGGGAAGCAGAACACATGTTCAATAAACAGTGGTGCGTTTGAAATGCTGTATTGCACTTTACTGGTCACTGGTTCCTTGAAAGAGGAAGATCATCTTTCCCCCCAGACATTGAGTTGTGCTGTTTGATTATTAAACATAGCTTGTTAACCTCTCTTTGAGAGGATGTGTAAGTTACTGTAGTCACAGTGGTCAGAAGTCACACAGACCATGGGTTTTCTTTGTTTTCTCTGCCGCTGCCTGGATCATACCATACAATAACTCCCTGAGGTTCATCAAAGTCATCTGGGCTAGATAAGCTAAAAGTTACCTGTGACTGTTTCAGATTTTGGAGTAATTCTTCCTAGGAGTTTATAGGAATAATCTCTTGCCAGCTTTACTTATCTCTGTTGTGAAAATGAATGAGGATGAATAGTCAACATCTGTTCACTTCATGTACCATATGATTTGACGGTTCTGTGAATGTGTTTTGGGTCAAAGTTATTAGGCTTTCAGCTAGCTACCCATCTTTTCTTTAGTGGAGGTGAAGGGAACGGTTCATGCTACATGCAGAAAGCGCAGAGGCAGCCTGCTTTTGGTATATAGATGTGGTAAATGGTGGCTTTGACAGTCTGAACTGGTGTGGTTCTTTTAAAATAAAGGAGGATGGTCTTGCCTTCGCATGTTTCTCAATGTTCAAGTGCTTTCTTTGTGTTAGAAATAGCACAGTTATTTTGCCCTAATGATTAGTAATATTTGCAGGCACAATTGCAAAGTTGGGTGTCAGTGCTGAATTGTACAGTATTAAATACTGCTATACAAAGAATAATCATGTTAGGCACTCTGTATACTCATGGAAGAAGCATTCCCTGCTTCTGTTTTAAGTGCATTCATTAGATGTGCTGTGATAATGTGCATCTTTGAAGACTGAAGTGAAAAGCTCCTTCTGTGCATTTCTTTCCAGGTTTGATTGTGATGTAATCAAGAGATTTAAGGGCTTACTCAGAGTTTGTGCATGAAGTACCTTAGGATGATAATTGGATTTTCTGGAACAGAATTCACTGTAGTGTATTCTTCTGTGCCTAGGTATTTCGATGGATGTAGTTCAGATGATGAACTACTTTGTGCTGGTTTCCATTACTGAATTTACTGAATGTTATCTCTTCCAGTGATGAAACGGTATTCAGGAAGTACGTTTGACAGATTTTTTTGCTTTCCTCCTCCTTAGTCTAATGTGTCTTGGAGAAAGACAATTTTTTTCTCAGAAAGGAACGCTGAGGGGAGGATTTCAAAGTGTATGCATGCAAGTATGTTAAAAAGAGCCTCTAAGCAAAATTCGGGATGAAAAGAGATGCTACTTCACTATTTCATTGATATGGATATGTAATGCTAGCCTTATTTATGGAATCACTGAGGCTGCAGCTTATATGCCCCATATGTGAGAAGCATATTTAAATACATGTGTAAACATTTCACTGGCATACGGGTATTGTCTAAAACACACTTTCACAGCTACACATTTGTTACAGATGAGCTGAATTTAGGAACTATGTGAGCAGGCAGGGCAATCGAGATGGAAACCTGTTGTATTTAGTAAGAGAACTTACTAGGATTCCCAGTCTCCCTGCTCTACAGGAGATTTAAGATGGGCCCTAAATATTGATGATATCATAGTTTTAGGTTCTTTAAACAGTATTATCTCAGTTAGATACCTAGGAAAGTGACAGAAACGTTTCATGGTTCCCTAAATCTGTTTTCTGTGCCCTCTGCTGACTTTGTATCGGTGCAAAACAAGTGAGATACAAAGATCTGTGGCAGCACAGAGGCACCAGTGCTGAAAGAAAGCTCATCCAGATCTTGCCACAGTGTTTGATTTTTACTGGGAGTGCGCTAGAGAGGGGAAATGAGCTTCTGCTTTCACTTGAAATTACTTTCCAGTCTTGCAGAATCATGCAAAACTTGTGCCATGTGTATTCGGAAGTGTTAAAGTACAGTAGTAGTATCTCCCATGGTTTGTCAACATTCCCTGTCTTGGGTTTTGGTCAACACAGTCTATGCTTGTGTGTCTTTTCAGGGAGATGTCCTTCTTAAGCATCAATCAACAAGTTCAGATTACTAGCTCCTAGCTCATGCTGTTTCTTATTGCCTCAGCTGTCAGGCTGTGGCTCTTCCTTGAAAACTACTTGGCAGCCTGGTCTGACTATGTTGCCTCCTAAGACCATCCCAGAGTGTGGCAGTGCTTCACAACCACTCGTCATTGGTTCTGAAGTCCCTTGAACCTCCTTTCCTCTGCCTCCCACCTGCCCAATATCATCTTACACATAAACTGTGCACTCAGAAGAATCTGAACTTCACTGTCAGCTTTATCTATGCTTGCTAGTATTAATTAACACTTAATGTAGTTGTTATCCTTGTGTATCCAGTGATAGAGAAGGAAAGACTGCTGGTTTCCTGAAATAGCAGGTATCAGTGCTGCTTATGTGATAATCTTCAGCACTATGTCAAATCATTTCCTGTCGTAGATTAATTTTACTTCAGTGTTCTTTCTTACGTGAAGATATTCTGTATAGGGACACTGCCTGTATGTAGAGAGGGGGTCAGGAAGGCCAAGGCATACCTGGAGCTGAACTTGGCAAGGGACGTAAAGAATAATAAGAAGGGCTTCTACAGGTATATCAGCCAGAAAATGAAAGTCAAAGAAGGCATACCCCACTTGATGAGCAAGACTGGCAAACTGGTAATAAGAGACAAGGAGAAAGCCAAGGTACTCAATAACTTCTTTGCTTTAGCCTTCACTGGCAGCCTCTCTTCCCACACCTGTGGATGGACCACAAGGCAGGGACTGGGGCAGCAAATTCCTTCCCACTGTAAGAAAAGATCAGGTTCATGACCACCTGAGGAACCTGAACATATATAAGTCTGTGGGACCTGATGAGATGCATCCCAGAGGCCTGAGGGAATTGCCGATGTAGTCGCCAAGCCACTCTCCATGATACTTGAAAAGTCCTGGCAGTCAGGTGAAGTCCCTGGTGACTGGAAAAAGGGAAACATTGTGCCCATTTTCAAAAAGGGTAGAAAGGAAGACCCTGGGAACTACTGACCTGTCAGCCTCATCTCTGTGCCTGGGAAGATCAGGGAACCATTCATCTTAGAAGCTATGCTTAAGGGTCATGGAGTACAGGGAGGTGATTCAAGACAACCAGCATGGCTTTACCAAGGGCAAGTCCTGACTGTCTGACTTAATGGCCTTCTATGATGGAGTGACTACCTCTGGACAAGGGAACAGCTACAGATGTCATCTATCTGGACTTCTATAAGGCCTTTGACACAGTCCCCAACAACATCCTTCTCTCTGAATTGGAGATATATGGATTTGATGTTTGGAGTACCCAGCACGGATTCACCAAGGGGAAATCATGCCTGACCAATCTGATAGCCTTTTATGATGGCATGACCGGCTGGGCTGATGAGGGGAGAGCAGTGGATGTTGTATACCTCGACTTCAGCAAGGCTTTTGACACTGTTTCCCATAACATCCTCATAGGGAAGCTCAGGAAGTATGGGTTGGATGAGTGGACAGTGAGGTGGATTGGGAACTGGTTGAATGACAGGGCTCAGAGGGTTCTGATCAGCGGGGCAGAGTCCAGCTGGAGGCCGGTAGCTAGTGGAGTTCCCCAGGGCTCGGTACTCGGCCTGGTCTTGTTCAACTTGTTCATCAGTGACCTGGACGAGGGGACAGAGTGCACCATCAGCAAGTTCGCTAATGACACAAAACTGGGAGGAGTGGCTGATACGCTGGAGGGCTGCGCTGCCATTCAGCGGGACCTGGACAGGCTGGAGAGTTGGGCGGAGAGGAACCTGATGAAGTTCAACAAGGGCAAGTGTCGAGTGCTGCACCTGGGGAGGTCGAACCCCATGCACCAGTACAGGCTGGGGGCTGACCTGCTGGAAAGCAGCTCTGCCGAGAGGGACCTGGGAGTCATGGTAGACGACAAGCTGACCATGAGCCAGCAGTGTGCCCTTGTTGCCAAGAAGGCCAATGGTATCCTGGGGTGTATTAAGAGGAGTGTGGCCAGCAGGTCGAGGGAGGTTCTCCTCCCCCTCTACTCTGCCCTGGTGAGACCCCACCTGGAGCACTGTGTCCAGTTCTGGGCTCCCCAGTTCAAGAAAGATGAGGAACTCCTAGAGAGAGTCCAGAGGAGGGCAACGAGGATGATAAAGGGACTGGAGCATCTCCCCTACGAGGAAAGGCTGAGAGAGTTGGGCTTGTTCAGCCTGAAGAAGAGGAGACTGAGAGGGGACCTCATCAACACCTACAAATATCTTAAGGGCGGAAGTCAAGAGGACGGAAGCAGTCTGTTTACAGTGGTGTCCAGTGACAGGACTAGGGGCAACGGGTGCAAACTGAAACATAAGAGGTTTCAGTTGAATAGGAGGAAGAACTTCTTTACTCTAAGGGTGACAGAGCACTGGAACAGGCTGCCCAGGGGGGTTGTGGAGTCTCCTTCTCTGGAGATATTCAAAGCCCGCCTGGACGAAGTCCTGTGTAGCATGCTCTAGGAGAGCCTGCTTTAGCAGGGGGGTTGGACTAGATGATCTCCTGAGGTCCCTTCCAACCCTTGCAATTCTGTGTGATTCTGTGTGGTGGACGAGGAATTGGTTGGATGGTCACATCCAGAGGGTAGCGGTCAATGGCTTGTCATGATTTAACCATAGTTGGCAACCAAGCACCACACAGCTACTTGCTCACCTGCCCCTTCTGGTGGCATGGGGGAGAGAATCAGAAAAAAAAAAAAAAGAGCAAAACCTGTGGGTTGAGGTAAACACAGTTTAATAGGACAGCAGAGGAAGAGAAATCATAATAATAATGCACAGCACTTGCTCACCACCTGCTGATCGAGGCCCAGCCTGTCCCTGAGCAGCAGTTGCTGCCTCCTGGCCAACTACCCCCAGGTTACATACTGAGCATGAGGTCATATGGTCTGGAACAGCCCTTTGGCCAGTGGGGGTCAGCTGTCCTGGCTGGGCCCCCTCCCAGCTTCTTGTGCACTGGCAGAGCACGGGAAGTTGAAGAAGTCCTTGACTAGTATAAATGCTACTTAGCAAGAACTAAAACATCAGTTTGTTCTCAACGTTATTTTCAACCCAACTCCTTTTGAATAATCTGCCCTGTATTTAGATAGTCATGTATTTGTATTTATTTTAAAGACCTGTTTAAAGCTTTTAGCAGCTCCTAAGATTTACAGAAACCATGACAAACATAAACTGCACTAACATCTTTGTTATGTATGTATTTTTGTCTGCCAGTGCTACTAAATGTTTTGCTTATTGCTACATAGAATTCCACTGCTCTCTCTGGGATCACTTATCTGTTGAACTACCTGAAGCAACCAATTTTGTCTGGTCTGGGTAGCAAAGTAGAAAGCAACTTGGTGGGGGTAAAACCAGAAAGGAGAAAAAAGTACATTATCATTTTAGTTTCCTACAGCCGTGTGTAATGTCCTACACACACAAATGATTGCCTGCAAATCACAGGTTGGAGAACATGCATATGTTAGCCTGAATGTAACCACTTCTACCCTTTCTGGTGTGTTGTACAGGTTAACATTCAACCTTCTGAATGGCACCGCTCCATACTGCTGCCACAGTCCTGGCTAGGATTTATGAATCGAACCTACAGTGCAGTCCTGCAGGTAATTTTGAGGTACATAATATTGTGCACACTAATGCTTGTTCAAGTGTTTGTTTTGTTTTTACCAGCAAGAGCATTCGTACAAGTTACAATAATTTAAAAATAGACCTTGAGGTGTTTAATAATAAAATTTGTGAAAATGAAATAAAAGTAAGATGAATCTTCAGTTAATGGCATCACAATCTGGGATACTTTGTAGTTTACTTTGAAGTTTAACTTCTGCTTATGGTTCAGGTTCTTTCAGTCTTGTTCCTGTGTCAAGTTGCAGAATGTGTCGATTCTTAGAATTTTTAGAATGTGAAATTTTAGCTAGAGCTCTAACCTATTATTTTGGGCAGGAATTTTGTGATAGTAGTATCACAAAGGATACAGAAGCTATTGAGTAATGATTCATTAAATAGATCTTCTCTTAATCAGCATGTAATGCTGTCACACTGTGAGGGACTTATCTTTTGATTTTTTTCACCCTATCTAATGATTAGGAAATATCTTAAAGCCTCTCTTTCATTAGGTTAGCTGACCAGATACCTAGAACAATGTAGTGTTGTTTGGTTTTTCAACAGGAAAATGATCTAAAAAACTTAACAAATAGCTGCCTTCTAGAAGGCTGTCTTTGTGCTACTAGAAGGGCTTATTTGTTTGTATTTCCAGGCCATATCAGCTGTTTTCAGCATGAGCAGCTCAGGTTGCTGAGCAAATTCTAGAAGCTTTGACTGTTCCCTGTTTTGCTGTGCAGCAAACCATCTGCTTCTCTAACATTTTCAAAACAAATTTTATCTTGGCCATAAGCAAAATATCAGATTCTAAGCCGAGCCAGACCCACTACAAAGCAGGCAGCAGCTATTCAAATTGTAATTTTAGGTCTTAACTACAGAGGGGGCCATTGTTGCTTGCATTTAATTACTTTCCTATTTTACTTCCCGTCTAAGGCAGGATTTCACAAGAAGCTTGGCATTTACCAGACTTGTTTCTGAAAGCCTCTCTAGGATTTTGTGCCATTTTACAGGGCAATAGAGTCTATTTTTGTTGCTTCTGAAGACCTTCACTGGAGACCTAGTATCTTTTCTTACTCCTTATGCTTCTATAGTACGTTTCATCTGAGATGGTCAAAAGAGACTACAATATAAGAGGAGTAGTCTGGATAGTACATGATTCAGTATTTCTGAACAGCTAGTAGAGTTATCATTTCTACAGTTTGGAGGCAAACATTCATAGAGTCCGGTTCACCAAAACACTTGTGTGAGGATTTTTTTTCCCTTTGGACACCTGAAAGTCCTGTCTTTTTTTACGTCTACTCACATGCTTAAGCATTTCTGCCAATTTGTGCATTCACCGTGTTTTTGAGACTGAAATCAAATTCATCATGATGATCCTACAGGTCTTGATTTAGTACAGAACTTAAGCCAATGTTCATGTGTTCTGGAAAACTGCAGTAGGTTTTTACATAGGTTTTATGCAGCTTTCTCTCTAGTCAGTGTGTTGTATATGCTCCTTTAAATCTCTGTGGAGAGTCACCTTTTGAGTGATATCTGGATTTACAGGATTGACTCTGCATTCTCAGGTTTTTATGCACACCCAAACTACAGGCATTGAATACCTGGAAAACACAGCTTATGTGCCTATATTTTTCACTTAAGGTTTAATAACCTACTGAAGAACAGTAACTGACAACCTAAACAAGTTGAGATGTAGTTGTCTCATGGTTGGAGACTGGACATTAAAGCAAAGTGCCTTAATATGTTTAGATAACTTGTTAGAGACCAGAATCCATATCATCTCCTTCAAGGTACAAAAAGAACTGTTGCAGGAGGTCACAGGGAGGTTGCTGTCATAGAAAGGAAAAGGATGAGGAATTCTGCTTTAAGTAGTGAATCAAGACAGTGATGTTTTGCTGTTTGAATCCATTTTAACCAGCAGGCTTCTAAATCTCATTCCCTGCTTGTTGTACCCTTTTCCAAGGGAATTTGTCTCTTTGCAAGGACTAGGAGTAACGTCTCAGTATTTGTGGCCATTTGTGCCATCTGCAGCTTGTTTTTCTCACTCAGAATAAAAAAATCATGAATTCTTTTACTTAATATTTTGTGTATTATAGTGGGATCCCATATGAAAAGCAGTCGAGTTCACTTATGAAGGAGTCCTCAAGTGAAAGGCTACATCCGTTACTTAAGTGTTCTCTGAAGAAATCTTATGATGATTGGCCACGTACGATCCATTTGTGACTTATTCTGTAATTCTGCAGGGGAGGCAGGCAGAGCTGGAGATGCAGTTAAAACGTGGAAAAGAGGATCCTGAAGAGGTGCAGTACAAACAGTTTACAGCCTGGCTCTGGTAAGGAAGTGCCTGTCAACAGCTCCTGATCACTTGTAATGGCAAGAGGGGGGGCAGAGAAGGCCAAGACTTCGAAGCCTTTAGTTTTGCAAGTTTCAAGACTGTAAGAGCACTACTGAAAAAAACAAACAAAACCACCACCAGATACAATGACTGAGGGAGGGGAGCCAGAAGAAAGAGACTACTGGGTAACTGTCTGTAAGGATTCCCATATGCACAGGTTCACAGGTACCTTCCCCTCTACAGTGTCTGAAAGTTTGTAGGGTGAGCAACTGGAAGGAATGGAAAACTGTTTTGTGTCATGTTAAAATAGAAGGATTATGCAAAGAGCAAAACTTACTTGTAGAGACTAAGTGAGCTGTCTCATTGAAAATGGCTTGATAAAAGAAATGTAAGCAGCCATGATCTCATGTATGCCGTAGTGAACTGACACACCTCAATGCGCAGGGCAAGTTGGCAGTGTTGAGCTTGAGGATGTTTAAAAGCAAGCAGATGATGTACACTCTGATCCATGTCCCCAACTACTTCTGTTTCAGTCAGCTGAGGAGTGTCTCTTGGTCTGTCAGTATTTAGCCATGTATGTGCATGGCCAGGGGCACAAGGTGTGAAGTGGGAGGCTTCAAGGATAGGAAGAACTATGTATCCATGGACAGTATAAATATCTGTTTCTGTGCTTGCTTATAAGTGCATTAGGAACAAAGTATGTACAAATAAAACCAAAATGCCCTTTTGCCCATTTCAGTCAAAAAGGTGTTACTAAGTCCCACTCAACAGGAATACAAGATTTGTGTCTCTTATTCCAGCTAAGTCTAGATTAGAGGGTTTCATAGTAAGACTGAGAATGGTACAGTATTGTCAGAGAGATTCTTTATGTAGTGGTGGCACAATTTTCTGTTGTTGCTCTGCCTGATCCCTTTCTTGATAAGGATAAAGAGAAAACATTTTCCAGGTGAGAAGAATGCCTATAGCAATGCTGCTTTTGTGGATTTCTCTTGAACTGATTTCTGCTCTGTATTTCCCAAATAATGCTGATGTAAGCTATGTCAAAAGTTAATAGAATTCCCTTTAACAGTAGAGAAATCAAAGCAGTAGGAGAACTGGAAGCCCGGTATTAGCTTTCATGTCTTTTCCTGTTCACCCTTAACCGATCAAGGCTTCAAGGCTCTAACGTCAGTACCCGTGAAGCATTTGTGTTGCCCACTGGGATTAACCTGATCGTGGGCAGACTGGTGTAAACTTTAGTGTTAATGCTTTATAGTATAAGTACTGTGCAGTTTTGCATTGGTATTTGCCAAGTTGTTCTAAGTGTGTCTAGTGTAGGTGGGTTTGAAACTGTGCAAGACCAGTGTGGTTATGAAGGCAAGCCTGAGTAAGTTTCTTTTAAAGCCTCAGTATAGCTCAGTCTTACACCATATGGCCCTATTTTACAAGGCATGCATTTTTAGTCTTGTAATCATGTGTAGTGGAACTGTGATTGGAGTTTATCTTTTTCTGTAGGGAGACAGTCATGGTCAGAATGGTATTACATGTTGTAGTATAGAGGATCCCTTTCCTCACTCAAACCTGGCAATATAGAAGATTCACTGCATCTCTGCTTCTGTCTTGATATGAATGCAAAACTAAACAAAGGCAGACAAGTAGTTTATTATAAATCAACTACAGTCATGTGTAAGAAATAGTAACTACTATGGCTTTCATTTAAATGGATTCAGGTTATTATACTGCCTAATAGCATAACTGCCCATAGTAGTTTCCAGGAGTATAGTAAGTATTGCATAAATCGTTATGGTTGCCCATTGTAAAATGTTCTAATTTTGTTATGCTAAAGCATAGCACAGTGATTTGGAAACTTATGTGTAACAGCTCAAAGAACAGATTTTATGGCTATTGCATGAACTTCCATTTCACAAGAAGTGGTATGAAGTCAAATAAGAGCCCTTTATAAAACATTGGTAGTGCACAGGAACATGAAGAAATGTTGGGTGGTACGTAAGCATTTTTACAGTTTTAATTCTTGTTATTAATTTGCACTAAGTCTTCTGATAGCTAGATGAGATAATTGTTAACCTGGAATGGACATGTGTAAGGCATAAGGGGAAATTAGCTGAGTTTATGCTATGGTATAATGAACGTGGTGTAAATTCTTTCTCTTTCTGTTACAGGGTCAGAGATATGTTGACTGATGTCATCAAAGGTGCTTCCAAGTAAGAACTGGTAATTTATTACAGATGAAAATGAGTTTTCTTTTGTGGCAGATGTAAGATAGTATTTTTTGCAGTTGTTTATCTGCCAATTTCATGATTTCACATGACTGCTGTTCAGAAAAGGAATTCCTCCCCACCTTGTGCTTTGAGATTTTTACCACTTAGTGTGTCTTTTAGAAAGGCTGATGCCTAATGTTTTGAGTAAAGCCTGGGTAGTGCTATATGCACTATTAGTCTGTTCTTTTTTTAACTAGTAGACTGCTTGCTTCAAATAATCTTCATTTATCTAGAAGTTGGCTGGTCTTCAGTGGACTATGAGCTCTTCAAAACTCTCCCACTTTCTTTTAAGCTGCCTTGTGCCCAGATGCCCCCAAAGGCAGGAAATTACATGTTTCCAGATTGTGACAGGCTTGTTCATTTTGATGTTGGAATTAGCATGTGGCTTTCAAGCAGCGATAAGTATCTTAACCTTCCTTTATAGGCTGCTAAAGTGATTTGGCTTCTTCCTTTCACTCTCTACTGGTAACTAGACAATTACGCTTTGCCCTTGGTTAACCTGAAATTGGTCACTTGCACAGGTTAAGCAAAAGCATCAGAAATAGTGAATGCTCATAAGAACAAATACTTAGAAAATCTTCAATCATAAAGATGTCATCAGTGAAAGAATTACAGTGACATTTCACAGAACATTTCAATCTTGAATTGTATGTCTTGTAAATGTGTAGAAGTCTAGTTTGAAATAATTTTGCAAGTTGAAACTTCTGGAGGTTTTAATTAAGACTCAAAACCATAAAGGTTTGAACTTTTTCCTCTTTTTAATTTATCATTGTTCAGATATTTAAAATATTCCCAGCTGTTCTATTTCCTTGCACATTGGTCCATCTTGAAGGAGTCAGTTAAAGAGGGATTGATTAAATTGGAAGATCTGTTTGATATTTTAGCTACTCAATAAATACTTTTGTTAAGGTATGGTAGTAGAAAGATAAAGGAGAAACAAAATAATAAACTTTAAATATATTCTGTATCTCAGAATTAAAGTCATGATTTTAGTTACCGAAGTTCATTAGCAAAACTAGTTGAGGTAGAAGCATTGCCTAATTTGGGTGGGAGGTGTGAATTTTCATTACATACCAGCAGAACAATTTCCTGTGCATAGATCACGTCTCTAAAACATCTTGTGTTTACTGACTTTCTTTTAAGACAATACTGGAGGTCTTCACCATATTTCCAATAAAGAGTAAGACACTGTTCGTTTTTCCTCCTGGGGCTTGTTAGGAAGATGATTTTTACCTTCATTAAAGTATCCAACTTACATGAGTGTGTAGATTCAGAAGTTTCTGTTTGAGATACATCATGAAATGTAACCTTTTAGAAGTTGATGCTCAACAACAACAAAGTTTCTATACATAGATTAGGAAATTATTTAAGGCAAAGAGATATGGCAAGATTTCAAAGAACTTAAGTAAGCACTTAGTTATAATTATTTGTAGGTGTCTCTTATCTGAAAGGAAATAGTTTGTGTTCCAAACAGGAGAAGTCAATGACATTCCACTAAGACCTGTGTGTCTTAATTTAAAAAGCAAACCAGAAATCCAGAAAATATTTGTATTGTGAAAATGAGATCATTGGATCTGGAACAAATGCCTAAATTTGCAGCGTAAGTGTATTTAAAAACTTCCTCAGCTGTTGCTGTAAAAATAGAAATGGAACACTGATGCAAAAAGTATAGGACAGTGTGTACTGGTTTAGTGTAAGACTGTAAGTGATTTAGTACACTTGTACTGTTCAGCTGCTTTTGTAAAGCAGTAAGAGAGCTCCAACAGGATTTTGTTGCAATATGTTTTTCTGAGAATGACTAGGATACTGACATCTATCTTTTCATGAACACAGTTACATTCTCTCTTATTTGTAGGTGGCAGGGTTTTTTTCTTGAGTTCCTTAAAAGTAAAGGTTTGCATGGTGGTAGAAGTTAGTACTCTTTGAAACCTGTAATTTTCCATTATGCTAATGTTTTCATAGCATAGGAGAGTAATTCAAAACTACTTTTTTTTAAGCTGAGAATTTAGCGATGGCTGCTCTGCTAAATCTCCTGAACAGGTGCCGTTGCAATGAGGATACCTGCCTGCCTAGCATTCTCTTTTTGAAGAGCTTTTTTTGTGTTGTCCTATGTAAAGATGGTACTAGCTAAGACCAACTGGTGCATTTCTGTGAGTGCTACTTGCTCTGCAGGGTGGCAGTCCTCATTATAGTGGAAGCAAGCTTCTGTTTCTATACAACCTAGTGAGTGCTGAGCTTTATATGAAAGACAAACAAGAAAAGACAACTGAAACACTTCTCTCCCCCATTCTTTCTCTAATTTCTGAAGATGAAATGCAATAGACTTTTGCTGAGTTAGAAGACAGCCCAATAAAGTTGCTGGGTGCAAAAGCCTTCCCTCCTGGATCACCTGTAGTATAACTTCCCTTCATTAAGCTACACGTTTTTGTTGCCTGCATGTCTATTAGGCTTCTTAACTGTTTGCCTTTTTCTGTCCAGAGACAGCCCAGTGGTGAAAGGAAACTCTATTTTTGCCTTAACTGGTCTTGCAGTTGCTGTAGCCAAATACGAAAGCAGCCTTTCCTCAGACACTGAAGGGATGCCTGAGGTGAGTCCATCTGGGAAGGACATTCTCTACTCTTAGTGGAATATAGTGAAACAATATGGTCAAGTATTTGGGGGACTGGTAAGTAGATGTGAAGTACTTCACATTTTGAAGTTAAAATTTCACCCTGCTCAGTGAATGCTATCTGGTAGCTGGTGTGTGATCTATACAAAAGCAGTTAGAGTGTGTAGGTGCCTTCTCAGAAGAAACGTAATGACTAACACATTTATTTGTTGGTTTTAACAGATGAGATAGAGGTTTGGGGGACACTGAAACCCAGCCAGCTTCCTTTCTCATAATTTTTGCTGTCACTGAATAGTACCTGAACAAAAGTAGCATCTCGAGGGTCAGCATTGGCAAGTAAATCATGCTACTTGCTGTACATAAGAATGACAAAATAATCTCATTCCTGATGGATCATAGCTAGAACATCAGCTGCTGAGCTTCTGTTCAGGTAGGACCTGATTTAAGTAAAAATAACAATGAATATTTGGATTTGATTTTTGCAGACTGAACCTGATTTTCTTCCTACAAAACACTGGATTTCTATGGTGACAGAGACCCTCTTTAGTATTGTGAATAGTCGCTATCACCCTAAAGGTCAGGTCTTCCCATGGTTCTACCAGGTACGTGGTGTTGTGTTAAGGCAAGAGAAAATATCTGTATTTCATACCTGGAGTTCTTAGTGTGGAGTTTCCTGGTTCAGTTTGCCCCGTAGTAGTAGTTGTAATACAGGACAATCAAAACTTTTCTTGCTTTTGTTCTTTTTCTTTCATTGTGTTTTCTGCTTATACTTGAGTTTGCCTTGAGCATTTGTCTTTATTGCCAAAATAGTAAAAGCTATATGTGAGGATACAAGAATGAAGGAATTTTTAAAAACAAAAAAAAACCCTTCAAAACCTAGAATATTCAGCATGTATGTACAAAACAAAACCTTGTAACATGAACAGACTCTCCTCAGACCATGCTATCAAACTCTTGAGTGATTCTGACACCACTCCTTATGGCTCTGAAATGCATACTTTCTCAAAAGCTAATAGTTATGGAGCCAGGGATTCTTATTTTACCGTACATCTCGAACCCCTGAAGGCCAGTAGAAGTTGTATCATATATGCTTGCAGTGTCATAACCAGCCTGAAATTCTCAAGCCATATAAGTATCAGGCAGTTCTTAAGTAGGACCTGGAAGATGGACTGAATGCTCAGTATAGACCTTTGAGGAATAGATATTACTAACTCTTGACTGACTGTGGTCAAAACAACGAGGTTGGAGATTCTTTGTGTCATGGATGCAGAAGGGAACTTGGGTCCTACAAGGCCAAATACCAGCCTGCTAACGTATCATAATGTTTTGTGATGGGAACTTCATTAACTGTATTAATGAACTGCATTTAGTCCAGTAGTGAGATGGTAGCATCAAAAAGCTGAAAATTACTGGTGGACTTGAGTCAGCTCTGGTGCGTGATCCCTGTCATCACTGATAGGGGACCCAGATCACCAAATCAAATGTAGTGTCAAATACAACACTGGACTGGTTGGACGCAAGGAGATTCAACTACTTGGTTGGCACTAGCAGTTCTTGTTGAATTGTTCTGTGACTCCTGCCTTTGAAAATAATGCTGTTTAAGAAAGGTGGGTTTAGGGTGGAATAATATGACAGTGGGTTGTTTCTAAAATTCACTCTGTTAAAAAAAAAAAAAAAAATGTTATGCTTGTAAAATTCTAAGGCACATAATAGAAATCACTGTCTTGCAGAGTGCCTTGCATCCCAATGGGATTTTTTTCCTTTTCACTGTTGCATGTAGAAGTTGATAAACATACATTAGGCTGTTAGTTAAAATCAGTCCATTGCTTTATAAGTAGAGGTTGCTGTATGGATTTTTACCTTTGAAAATGGAAAGGAATTAAAAACCTTTGTAAGAGATCTTTCTTCCAGAAAGCATCTCTTCTGGTTATCTTGCAAGATCTCAAGATATTTTGTCATCCTAGGTATGGAGCTTTTAAGGTAGTGCCTTTTCCAACTCACTAAATTCTTGGTGTGTTACAATTACAGAAATAGTTAACATCATGTCTGGTTTCAGTTTGCGTTTCTGATCACACTGCTGGATATTTTAACAAGGAGGGTGAGAAGTAAAACAGACAAATATATTTATGTGCAGACCAGCTGTTAAATTCTAGTTGCATCTTTTGTTTACAGTTTCATACTTAACAATCTGATTTACACTTAGAAATTATATTCTGAATTATCATAGTTTTAAGCTGCTTACATGGTAAGGCAAATGGAAAAGTTACTACAGACAGTTCCATGAAATACTGTTTATTGCTGGATTGCAATACATCTGTGCTGCTGTTTGCTGTATAGGTATTCTTAAATTCCTAAAGTGCTGAGCGCTACTACCTAGAAAATAATTTTATTTCCCTCTCCCAACAGAAAAAAATAAAATTTTTTTGTTTTTCTAGAAATCCTATTCAGGTGAAAATACTGCTAGCATTATTGCTCGTTCCTGTGCAGCAACTGCTTTGTCTCTCTTGGTGCCAGTTTTCATTGTATCATGCAAGGAAAAGGTTGAGGAGGTCCTGAATATGCTGACTGACAGGTTACCTGGGAAACCAAATGCCGATGAGTCTCAAGCTGTTCAAATCCACATGGGCCTTGGTTTGGGCATGTTTATCTCACGTTTGTATGAAGAAAAAGTCAGGTAAGGATTACCAAATGTAACGCAGGTGTGCAAATAACTTCCTTCTTTTTCCTGTATGTGGCCTTAAGTTCTGAGGAATTAAAATATTTACAAGTCATAGGCAAATGATTCTTGAAGGGATTTGCAGCATTTCTTAAAAGATGTCTTTCATTATCAGTCTTCACCACCCACTCCCTGAGTGCTATCTTGGATATTTTGCTATTCTTTCTTGTTGAGTGATTAATTTTCATAATACCCTAAGGTACATGTGCAAAGCAGTCAGCTAGAAGAGCCACACATATGCTTTCAAATGGCATTAGCTGCTGTAGGAGACTTAATTGTAAAATAATTTGAGGTTCTCATTGGTTCCTTTCTATGTGGTGCTCTGGACACTGGGTAGTGTCCGCTTAGATCATGTGAGTTACGTATATGGGGATGGAGCTACAAGAGAAGTAGTGTAGTGGGCTGTCTTTTAAGGTGTACTGCTACAGCTATGTTGGCAGCAAACACATGTTCCGAAGTTGGTAGAAAATGCCTCCTTTACAGAAAGGTTGGCCTCAGTTGCAAATTTCTGATGACTGCAGAGAAATTAAGTAGGTTTGGCTTTATACTCCTCTGACTTCTTGACTACTAGGATTGTGTCTGCCTGTATACCCATAATAAATTTTTGATTGGTGCACAAGCATCAAACCGATTCGGCTGTCAGTTGTTAATTTGCTCGGTGAAGCTCATGTTTCCAATGCACCTGCGTTTGTTAAAACACTGCAGCATTGTCCTGTTCTAGTCTTCATGCTTTGGTGACTTGATACCTTGCTGCCCCTTACTCAGCCACGTAATTCGGGAACGGACTGTCTCTGGATGGTTAGTCAATGGTGACAACTGAACTACACACAAGCATTATAAGGCTTTTAGAGAATCACATTAGATCAGCTTGGCATTTTGGAGTATGTGAATCTTTATTTTAGGGGTTTGGGGTTTTGAAGTGAGATATAAATGCTTCCTTTTTTGTCAGTAAGTTAGGCAAAGAGATGCAGAGAAAGATTTACAGAGCTAATATCTTAAAATATCGTGAATTTTCAGCTTGTAAATAGTCACAGGTCTAGCTGAAATCATGTTCTGTCAGCATCTTCCTCCTACTGCCAGGCACGTTTTGTTGGGTTTCTTTCATGTTGTAGCAGTAATGGCTGCCAGTTAAGGTCTGAATATGTTTTTATTATTTGTATATGGGTATGTTTATATGAATGTGACACAAATGACCAGTCAAATAGTTACTGAGAACCTCTTACAGCAAGAAAAGAACTCTATTTTCTGGCACATTCAGTCTTAGCAGGAGGTTTAATAATCTATGTGATTTAAAGAGCAGAGCTGTGTTTTGGATTTTTTGGTTTCTGTTTTGTTTTTGTAGTGATGTACCCGGTCAACATATGAACTTAGTGCTAATGAAGTCCCTGGATGTGCTGGAAGACTGCTGCTTTGACACAAGTCTGGAGTACAAGTGAGTTTTCTCCATTACTGATGATACTTTCTTTATTTTGAGCTCCAACTTTTTAATTCATGCTTTTATTCCTTCATTCTACCCAGAGAAGTGTAAGGATAGGATAAGGAGACAGCCTGTTCTGAGTACTTCCATAGAATCACCAACTGTGCAGGTTGGCAAGCACTTCCCATGGACTTGGACTACATTGCCCAAGGCTTTACAGTCAGGGTTTGAAATCCCCAAGACTGGATACAGTACAACATCTCTGGGCCCTGGCTCTGCTTTTGGTCTGTCCTTATCTCCATATGAACATCTGACGTTTCAGCTTGTGCCCACTGCCTCTCAGCCTCCCACCATGCAAGAGCTCAGCTAAATCTCCTCTGTCCTTTCTCGTCAAGTGCTGGAGATGCTGTTGGGTACCACCAAAGCCATCCCTTCTCTCAGATGAACCAGCTGTGGTCACCCAGCCTCTGTTCTCGGGGCAAGGGCTCCAGGCTCACAGCCTCAGTAGCGTCCCATGAGTTTGTTCCAGTTTTTTGCTGTCTTTCCCACATTCAGAGCAGTATTCCAGGTGTGTTGGTGAGCACAGAGTAAAGGGGTCGTCCTTCCCCCAGCTCTCATAGCTGTGTCCTGCTTGCACTGCCCGCATACTGCTAGCCCTCATCGCTGCCTGGGTGTGTTTCTGGCCCTAGCTCAGTGGGGGCCCAGGCTGGCCCCAGGCGCAGCTCAACCAGTGTTCAAGGCTGTCCCTAAGAGCTGACGCCCAGCCCCTCTGGTCCCACCTTGTCTGCTGCCAAGTGCAGGACTGAGACACGTCGTGCGCAGGGGCTGTATCAGCTGCACCGCTTTGTTACACCTCTTGCTGCTTGTTTGTGCAACCTATTAGCTGGAGATAAACGCCTCACAGAAAAGCCAAGTAAACTTCCCTGGCAGCAAGATGTTGCTAGAATAATATGGCAATGGTAAGCAGGAAGGGGGAGATTGAAGGGTAGGTAGTTTTTTATGCTGGGCAAAATGGCTACATTTTTTAAAGGTTAATGGTAAGTTGGTGTCTGGTGTGAGCGCTCTTTGTGAACAAAGATGTAAAGCTGTAAATGTGCAGACTCGTCCAAGTTTGGCGTTTGTCCGCTTTTAAACTGCTATTCCAAAGCAAGGGCCTTTCCAGACTTTTCATAGGCACGGCTGACTGTGGGACGTGTTACACTGACCTTTTCATCAGTGTTTTACCCATGCTAAACTGGCAATTCTCTTTTTCCATTAAAATAGGTTGCAAGTTTTTTGAGAGTAGATACATTACGCGGTACAGATGTGGGAGGACAGAGTTCCCTTTTTTCTGAATACCAGCAGTAATCATATCCTCTCCTGCGGCTGCTCTGAGGCTACACGGGGCCAGGAAGGCTCCCGGTACCACCCTGTCACCTTGCAGGGCACGGGGAGCTCTGTGGGCCACTGCAGGCCCCTCTGCACCCTGCAGCCCAGCTGCAAACTTGTGCGATGTGGCGTGCCTCCTGATTGTTTTAGAAAATGTGCTGCTCTGCTCAGTAACATGCTTCTCCAGGATGTTAAGTGAGACATGTCACACACTGAAGGATGTTATCGAGAAAGAGAGGGCGTTGCTGAATTTTTGCTTTGTTTTTGTTTTTCTGCCTTGAGTGTCTAGATAAGAAAGTGCTTTATCAGAAAGTGGTTTATCAATGCGTGCACTATGCGAACTGGAGCTCACACAACCCTGCTTCACTGATAATGTTGGCCTTGATAGGAATGTTGGGTTTGTATTATAACTGTCCTCATTTAATTAGGAGAATTCTCTTTTTAATACTGGGGGGCAGGGGAGAAGGGAGAGGCGGTAAGAGGAATGAAGAAAACAGAGTTGCTTTCAGTAAGCCCTAAGAATCTTTCCCTGAGCCAGTGCTTTAGCTTGGTGAGAGTCCACTTACGTTCCGTAAGAATCTCTATGTCTGTTTAAGTTGCATAAAATACTCTAAACTTGAAGTTTCCTCTCATAAAAGGTCATTGTGAATAATGCTCGTAAATCAGTACTCTTTTAGCTGTCATAACCACACAAGAAAGAAAAACAAAAGTGAAACTCACACTCTTTTAAAGGGAAAAAACATTTCAGGTGGTTAAACATGTTAATGTGATGATGCTTCAGTTTTTAACTGGAACAGTTTCATAGATTGTAGAGACTTAGGAGCTTTGCAGTTACTCCTGATTTTAAATGGAATGCACTTGGATGTTATGAAGAGATCTGTGAGTGGACTTTAAATCTGCACTTACGTTAGACAAACTGAAATAAGTATATTTTTAAAATACACTGATATACTTTCAGTATGCATGTGTATGGAAAATGTGCGTGACAGGTGATTTAGACAATTCTTTATGCTATTAGGTTTTGTAACACTGACTGATTACGGAAGCTATATAACATCTCATTTTTTTTCCCAAGCCTAACTTACATAGAGCGTAGGTTCAGCAAGCATATGAATTCATGGCTGTTAACTTTTCCAGTTATTCATGTAGATGATATTCAATAGATTTTTTTCAGATCAACCTCAGTGTACTGGGGGAGAAAAATAAATAATTTTTAAAAAATCAAAGGCAACATTCCAGTTGTAACAGTACAGCATATGGGTAACAAGCATGGCAGTACATATGATCCCTGTATTGGGAAGTTTTGCTTCCTCTCCCTCTCTCCTCCCACTGCCTTCCTGCAAACAAAGAAAAACATGTGTTGAAGACTGGGTTAACTCTGACATTTTGAAAGGTTTGCATGTAAAAAGTTTTTGAGAATACCAAGGGACAGAAGAGTTTTCTGGCTTGCCTTGTTACATTTCCACTATTGTAGATGAATTCTACAAGACCTTTGCAAATACGGCTTTTTGTATAAAGTTATTGCATAGCAGAACTAGCTTGCATCTGTAAGAATAATAATACTGGAGAAATAGCAAGCAAGTGATGAACACTGATACATGTTGAGTAAAGATGCGGTGAAGACCCACTTGTTATGAAACTTGAAATACGCAGTAGTCTTCCTTTAAATTGCTGTGTGGAGCATTAAACTGACCTGCCTTTTGTGGAGTTTTTTTACAACATCAGTAGCTCTTTGATTTGACTTTAAGGCATTTTCAAGTAAAACTGTCATCAAATTTTTATATTGTCGTTACAGAAACCTGTCAAACTCCACTCACCTCAGGATTATCAGGAAAATATCAGTCTTCCTTCATCCTAAAATGCAAACCTTTTATTTTGTTTCATGATTTGTTCATTAAGTCCTTCATTCTGTGATGTGATGGACTGTACTGCCATGTACACTGCCAAGTTACATTACTGAGATAAACAGCAGTAGATTCAAAGATGGGTCATGACAGTAGTGCAGTATGTCTGATGCACTGGCAGTAAAACACTTAAAATGTGCTAGGTAATCTGAGACATCGTGTAGATGAAGTGCACTTATTTATGTAGATCACGAAGTAGCCAGGTGAAAACAATTGCTAGTTACAAAGAGAGGAGCAGAGGGGGTGAAGTTTTACTCTTGCTTCAGTCCCACTTACGTTTTGGGTCTTTGCTAAGAGTCAACAACATAGAAAATTGTAGCTCTTAGGAACTTTGTTTTCTTTCCATGTATTTTTGTCAACAAGCACTAGTGTAAAATTGTGTATAGAACTCTTGCGTGTAACACATGCCCTTACTTTGTTGGCTGTTCATGTATTCAGATATGCCAAATGCTGATTCCAAAGGTTTGTTTCATCTTCTTTGCTGGAAAAGACTTGGTGCTGCCAAGACACCACTCCAAGTCTTCTACCCATGCTCATCATCTTCATCCCTAGTCGCTGAAAAACATTAGCGTATGAGTGAAGTTGTTCTCAGAAGTCTCTTCTTTACTTAGCAGATTAAAATCAATAACTTCCCATTTTTAAGTTGAATATCAGAAGCTTAGAAGAATGGCTAAGATCCTGGCTGCGTTCATTTGACTGCTCACTACATGCAGTATCTGTCATTGGCATGCTTGGGGAGATGTGCAAGGGGAAAAAAAATCTTCATCTTCAGATAAGAGCTGCTTCTTTAGCTATGGTGCTTGTGTGCCAGTGAGAGATCACTTTCAGAGCACTGAGTATCTGCTATGCTTTTAGTATCTCATGATGGCAGCCAGAACTGTTTGGGAATTTTCTGACACCACTTTTCAGTATTCTGACTGATGACCTGTGGAAACTGAAACTTGTTATGGGAGTACAGGTGCTGAGTTTAGTAAGAATTCTCTGGTCTAGGGCGGAATTTCTGGTCAAATCTGAAAGAGAGGCAGAGACTGCAAAGCCATTCATGACAGCTGCCCTATTAAATTATGTGCTTTGAAGCTATGTTCTTCTTGCAATTGTAATTATCCTCAGCATCAGACAGTTGTGCATGTCTGCCGTGTTGAAGCTGGTCCGCTTTTGCGTATGTGTATTTTAGTATATGTGGGTTAGAAACTATACCTGACACTCATGTTCTGAAATGCAGGTGAATACCTTGATCTATACAGCCATCTTACAACGCTCTCTGGCTCAATCACTAATGTCATTATTTTTGCAAACTGGAGCACCTCTTGCAGGAATCTTGAGAGCAACAGGCCCTAATACAGCCAGTGGACCTGCAATTAGTATGTTCAACTGGGATATCAGAGTTTGAATATCAGTGTAAATCAGATGTAGAAATTTGGATCCATACTTCCTTCATACTAGTTGACGTGCTTGTTGATGGGGCTGCTAGTCCTTCAGGAGCTGAAGCAATAATGCACAGGTTTTAGTATTTTAAAAGCACATTTTCTTCTTACGCTCTTATTTCATCTCGTGTCTCCCAAAAAGCATCACCTATGTGTGAAATAAAACCCATTTGTAAAATTGACTGTGCTAAGTAATTATCCACGGGGCTAGTTTTTAGGCAAGGCGAGGAGGTCTTTTTGCACAGGAACCCATGTTGGGGTGAAAAGAGACTTCGGAGCAGCCACAGCATACTTAATCCTTTTTCTTTTGTCTTCTCTTTAAGCACTGGATGTATTTTGGGAGTAGGACTTGTTCTTTCACTTATGAGTCACAGTAGCCAAACAGAATCGCGAGTGCATGTTTCCTCTTCATTGCAAAAACTCTGCAAATACCTGGACAGCAGTGAGGACCAAAGCAGATGGGTCCAGGAGGTATGACCTATCTTATTGCCTATTTAAATATTCCTTTTACTTTGTTGCCTCCCTTTCATAGCTATAGACCTTTTACTAAAGCTTTGTATCTGTAGTACTGGAATGCAGGGTTTCTATTATTTCTTTCACAATATATGGTTTTGTGTCTGCTGAAGAATGCAGTGATAATAATAATAGCATAACGTGTCATGCTGTGCAGACATTAAGAAACTACCTGAAAAGATAAGACATCTTTCTTTAAAGTGCTTCTTTAATTCCTTAACCTCAAATTAAATTGTTGGAAGTTGGGTCCTGAGTAACTGTGGATATGGGTGTCTCTTATATACAGTTGTTTACAGCTTATCTGATCTACTAGAAAGGAGACAGCAAGTTACTCTTCTGCGTCCTTCTTTGAAGGCTGCTGTCACTAGCTAATGTGAATCTTGCACTTGTGATTCTTGCACTTGTGAATGCTGCTATGGCCCCATTTTCTGTTTTCTTTATAACTATGTTTTGAAGACTTAAACTGAGCTCTGCTGAGTTTCAGCATGCATTTCAATTTACTCTGCCAAGATATGTCCTGTAAGATCTGGCATGGTCCATGCACTAAGTCTATAATCTTGTTGAGGTAAAACTTGAGAATGAAAACTGATTAAATTGGAGGAGTTTACAACAGAAAACAAGAATCGAAGTAAGCAGGTTTTTTGCACAAAAAAAGCAACCCTGTACCTGATGTGTATAAGCCTGCAGCAGCTGAACAGCTGAGTTGCATAATCCTCTGGTTTTTCTAAGGGAGTAGCAGAAATTGGTAGCATTATTCTCTTTCCCTCTTGGTACTACTCTGAAAGCTCTTTATTAAAGGTCTTTTTTTTATGGAGTTTAATTTTTTTGGCAGTATGTATGTGTTTGGGGATTAGCATTTTGCAGTTTACAGTTCATGCATTAAAATGACTTATGGCTATGAAACCATTTATCTCTCCCCAGAGATCTCGAAAGTGCTTTACTAAACTTAAACTGGATTCAATACAGCAACTTCTGAGATGAAAGGAAGCAGCTGTTTAACATCATGAGATAGTTTGGGATAAGAAGCAAAACCTACCCTTTTTGATTAAAATCTCTGTGACAAATTGTACAGATAATTACATGACTAAAATTTGGCCAGCATTGTGGGATGAATACTACTATATTTGAGATGCATGAGAAGCTCTTTCAGAGCTATAAATGGCTGGGATATAATCCTGTACTTGAGAGGTAACTTTGACCTGCTGCAGCCAGAGGTACAATCTGAGCATTACTTGCTCCAAGCCAAATTGCTGTCAGTCCTGCGCAGTAGGCAGGTGCTCTCTGCAGAAGCTGGTGCTGTTCTGTTCCTTAGGTTTTGTGCAAAGGAGGTTAAACAGCTGGCACAGTTGCCTTGTTGAAAGTACAGACTTCATTTCCTTATTCTCCCCATCTGAGACTGAAGAACAGAAAAGCAGTGTCACTTGTGAATCCTTCTGCAAGGACATGAGGCTGGTGTCATGCACTGTGTGGGGGAGACAGTTCTACTACACATTCCTCTTCTGGCCTTGTGGCCCTGATGGGATCACACCATGCTGTGTATGATCACATCAATAATGATCAGATACTTGTGTTGAGAAGAATAACTGCATTTGTGTTGAAGATCAGGAGTTTGACCTAAATGAAACCAGAAGTTCTTCCAAGCTTTATTTGTATTTGTTTAATGTTAGCATCGGTGAAGAATCTTTCAGAGAGGGAATAAACATCTGAAAGTATAAATTGAAAATGTCATGGCTTTTTTATCATTCCGGCACATTGCTTCATGTGCACATTGCTACAGTGAATTTAATCAGACACTGGCTAATAGAATTAAACAATTTTTTTTCAGGTACTTGCCTATTCTGTGGCCTGTTCCTGCGTCTCTGCTTTCAGTGTTGGAATCATAGAAGCAGCTGAAGCTGAGGAGGCTATGAACAAGCTACGGACCTTAGTCGAAAACAATCAGCAGGTCATAATTCAGTGTTTGGGCTTTGCTTCAGTTCTGTTTTTCTCTTATCTATTTAATATTGGATACTGCTTTACTCAGACTGTAACTTCAAATAAATTATATTGATCTACTTTCAGCATTAACACTGAGCGTGGTGTGCATACCGAGCAGTTACCCAGATTACCACTTGATCCATTCATGCATTGTCTACAGGTGTATAGCAATTACCAGACAGTGAAGTAAAAACTGATTTTATATGTTTGATTGCATTTAGAAGGAAAGTTGGTACTTCTGAGTTCTTCATATCTTTAGTCCCTGCATCCTGCCAATTTTTGTCTTTTTTTATGATGTGTATCTTTAGATTCTTTTTCTTGGTAAGAAAATAAATCTACTGTGCTCTTCTGAATTTTTGTTTTCCCTTAGCCTCCAGACAGTGCATCATAACTACATCTACAGCTTCCTCCAGGTCTCTGTTTCGTCCCTAGTGTCCTAGCATTACCCTCTAAAAATGCCAAAAAAAAATCTCCATATTTCAGTGTACATGCTTTTTTGTTAAATGCTTGCCAGAAAAAAGGCGGGGGGGAGCCAACCATTTTGAATCAAAGCCTATTACACTAATCAATGTTTCAAATGTTTATCTGGAAAATAGGAAGTCAAAACAAACTGCCTTTGCTATAGCTTTTTATCTTTGTATCAGAAGAAAGTCTGCTCTAAAATAAAGGCTCCAGAGCAATCTATGCACCCAAGATCAATATTTAATCTCAGAAAATCCTACGTCACCTGACGTGAGAAACTACTATAAGAAAGCATTCAGTATTTTAGACAAAGACATTACTTCCAATTATTGGGAAATAATAAATATTTCAGTAACGTTTCAATATTTGTGTTTTAATGTGTCTTTTTCACCTTACAGACCCATGGTTTTGCTTTAGCTCTGGGTGCAATAGTACATGGATTGTCAGCTTGTGGTCATGGGAAAGCCGAAGAACTGAGTAACAGACTAATGCCAGCCTGGATAAAAATTGTGCTTGCAGAGGTAAAGGAGTTTGAACTCATATCCTGTTTATTGCAGGTGGGGGTGACTTTAAATGAACAGTAGAGACACAGTTTTCCTTGCTTCTGTAGAGATGATGCTAGGAAAAGCTAGAACTATCTGAACTTGATGTTTCATTGGTATTTGGAAGCAAAAATATATCTTTGGGCTGTTTGCTAAAGGAAAAAGAAAACCCTGTTTCTCTTCTGCTTGGATGACTTATTGAAAATGTTTATCTCAATGAGATCTTAATTTGGACATCTTTACTAATTTGGAACAATATCCAAAGATAAAATCTAGGTTATTAAATGCAGATGCCTTGTGAAATTAGATGCTACTTATCAAAATTAGACTAACGGAATGGTGATTATAGTGCTTCAGTTGTTATAATAATTTTAATTTATCTCACTGTAACAAAAACGGTGTGTTTGAAATCAAACTTACACATTAAGATTGCAGCTGAAGGTAAGTATCAATAAAGAAACAGTGTTTCAGACTTGAATTGTACTGGCGTATTGTGTGGATTACAGACTATGCTAGAAGAAAATGATTGGTCAGGGAGAAGTGCATGATGGTTTCAGATTGGGGGAGGGGCAGGGAGAAGCTCCATATAAAGCATTCATTCACCAAGAGAGGGATGAATAATTATCCAGCATGCTGGAGTCTGACCTGAGAAGGTTTGGGGGATAAGAGGTGTACAAGTGATAGCAGCCATGGTTTTTAAATTGAAAGAAGCAAGTGTTTTGTCCTACAGTAGTGCTGTGTGACCTCATTGATTCACTGATCCTGAATTATGGTTCCAGGGTTCTCCAACAATGCAGCGTCTGGCTGCTGTCAGTGGGCTGGTTGCACTGGTGGGCTCTGAAGGAGGCATGATACAGGTGAGAACGTGCAAGCAAATGGTACCTTTGTCTCTTCTAGAAATGTGGCTAGAACGTAAGATGGAATGATGTCCTCTGCATCCTTACAGCAGTGGTTATACACCAGGGCTTCCCATTTAGCGATAGTGAGTCATTTTGGGCATGAACCAAGCCGGACAGAACTACAATGTGTAAAATGGTATTTGTTCCATTTTCCCATCGCATGGCCCATGTGCAGTGCCATTGGGGAAAAGTTTACAGCCATGTAGGCTTTCTCCTTTTCTCTTCTGCTCACCCACAAAAAGCATGCATGCAAATGTAATGTCTTTTCAGCACCTATTCTCTGTTTTGTTGTTTCTTTTTTTCCCTTATAAAATTCACATAATTTTTTTTTTTCTTTGGCAGCTGAAATCTGAGAGCATTCAATCCTCCCAGTTTCAAAGTAAGCTGAATGAAGTCATCAGAACCCTTACACAGGTAAGAAGGTAGCCTCTGTTTCCTGCTTTGGATAATGCGCTAGGGTACTGTGACACCTTGCACAAACAGGCCAAATCTGTGTAAAGGAACTGCATAATGTCTCTGTCCAGCCTAAGTGAGGCAATGTAGGGAAATATGTCTAATTAGTGGCTTATTGTCTCAACAGATAATCAGTTTTTCAGGACAGATTGGCCTTCAGACAAATGCAGCAGGACTTTTGGGACGCCTTCATATGTCCTGTTTGTCTTCTACCCAGAACAGGGCATCTGGTAAGATGCTTTATTATTGCTGCTTAAAGAACATATAGAAGTAGCTAAAAAGGCAAGGGACACAGTAGACAGTACAGGCTTGACATTGCAGCCCTATTAAATGACATGACAGCCTTTGAATCTGAGACCTCAAGGTCCTGTGTGCCAGACCTAAAGGTTGGAACATGAAGCAGGAATCAGTGTGCTGAACAGGATCCTGGTTTTACTTGCAGTGTCAAAGTAAGGTTCTAAGTTGTTCTGGTCAAACTTGTGAATTGCTTCTTTATTCTTTTATAGAATAAATTGTAAAGAAGTTTACACTGCATATGGCATGCGTTTGACATCTACATTATCCATACCATGCCCTGAGAATTGATTTATCTACTCTTTGTTTTAGCATTTCCCACTGTATAGAAAAGCCAACACTTAAAGTAGTCCATAAAAAAAAAAAAGCAAGCTGACTTTTCAAAGGTATTTTTCTAGAATAGATCTTCTCTGGTTAGCTGAAGTCAAAAACTAGTATTCTGTGCCCTTTCAGTGTAGCAGTTAGCACAGAAATTCATCTTCTGTCGATACATCGTTATCTTCTGATGTTGTTTCAGTGTCTGTTGGTAAAATAAAGGCAGGATTACAGCATTGATTAAATACCAGTAGTAGGAGAGAACTGATGAAGTGGAAGCTGTCCACTTCAGTGTGAACCAAGTTGAAAACCAATAATATGAAGTGTAGATAAACTTCTTCATCACAGAAAAAAAGACTCTTGGAGTTTCTGCTTTTGCATTATCCTGGCACACGTGCCCGAGGTTAGATATGGAATGTCTCTGGTGCATTAAACTTACTAAGCTTTTGAAGATCTCCCTTTTAAAGCCTGACTCACAGTGGCTGATATATTTTAAGTTCTTATCCCTGGCTTTTCAGTTGGTCAATGAATCTGTTTTTTCAGACCTGGCACCTCTCACCAACGCAAACGTTTAGCTTGCCTTAAAAGTGGAAAGGCCAATGCATCTATCAGTAAACTAAATGCTTTAAGTCACCTACATAATTAGTTAGCTCAAACATTTCTCAATTTGGCCTTTGAATTTATATGGGAGCTTGAGGTTATAATTTCTGCTGGCATATTTTAGTATATAAACAGACTTTTTTTCTTCACAGTTCCTCCAGATTTTAGCTATTTGCCTGAAAACAGCTTTATCAGGGCAGCGATTGACTTTGCCATTGAAAGCGGAAAGAAAGGTAAGAAAGGATCAGACTACAGTGTCCCTCTGGGAAATTTGTAATGACTATTAAAAGTGACCCTGATAACCTGCTTTTATTTGCTTAGAGAACTTCTCTAAATACTAATTTGAACTTCACTAATGTGGGATATTTAATCTCTAAATAAAAAATTGAATAACACTAGGTAGCATTGTGTTGTTAGGGCTTTAGTTTTCTCCGCTGAATTTTTCAGACTTTTTAAACCCTTTCCCTTTCCCCTTTCCTCTGTGTCCATGAGATGATGTGTCTCATCTTCCCTGTGGGAATGAAAGTCAAATCACTTTAAGTGTTAGCATGTATCCTCAGGAATACTCCATCAGGCAAACTTTATGCTGCCCCTTATTTCAGTGATCCTAGGTTCAGGTAACAGAGTGGATTCAAATGGGTTACTGCTATGTGATAAATGCAAAGGAACCTGAAGAAAGTATGATCTTACATAAGGAGTGCTAGCAAAAAGAGAGATGTCTTGGTGTGCAATCTTAAGTGAGACAAAGCAGAGGGGATTATTCCTGTGTTGAGCTCACTGCTGTCCTATGAAGCAGGCTTTGCTTTCAATGGAGGTAAAAATTGCCTATGCCTTGCTTCCAGGGGGACTCCAGGAGGACTTTCATTAACTCCCTGTGTTTGAGTAACAGAGTGTGTAGCAAAGGTTAGCACCTGTCTTGATGGTTTTTGTGGCCTGTAACTACAGGATGGGGAAGGAGGGCAGTGTCAGAAAACTTTGCTGTTCTACTGTTAACAAATGCAAAAATACTACCCTACTAGGTGAGGAATATCTGTAATTAACTCATGAATTGGTTCAAGGAGAAGGAACCAGGAAAGTTTCTATTTATCATTAACAAAAAGCCTTTTTTGATAGGACATTAATGTTAAAAAAACGCAACTGTTGATTACAAACAACAGGTAGCTAATTCTCAGATACAAGAAGAAATAACAGTAATTTTATAATGCTTTTCAGTTCTTCACTACACATTGGTCTTCAGTGCAGTGTTCACTTTTTTTTCCTGAGCTGTTTAGTCAAATGTCTGTGTATAAAATTCAGCCTGTGATTGTATCCTCTGTTGTAGGCCCCGAATGTGTCCCAACTGAGCTGGTGAAGGTAGCACTGGCACCCATTGCATTAGTTGGAGAAAGCCATCAGTATCCACCTGTAAACTGGGCATCCATCCTTTCTCCTTTGATGAGGCTAAACTTTGGTAAGATTAATAGTTTTCTATTAAGTCTTTTGTACTTGTCGTAAGACTTCTTTACTAACACAGCTTTCACAAACTGTGAGGGCTTGAAGTGTTTGTTATGTTTTCAAGACCAACTTTTTAATGTTTGCAAGTATGTATTTGTGATCACCGTGTGGACACAGTTTGTTTTAACTCAAGAAAAGACTACAGAAGATCAGAGCTGAGAAGTTTGGAGCAGTGTTGGAAGTTCCCTAAAACACTGGTGAAATTGGACTGAATTTTTCATTTGAACTATTTACAGTAAGAAGAGCCCATCATGAAACTCAACTAATTGTTTCTTTTTTTCAGTACCCACTAAACGCTGGTCCAGTGCCTGTGGCAGAGGCTGCAGGCAGCTTTATCACAAGTTTGAACTGCTCTGTAGTTCATCTAGCTGTCACTAGCCTGAAATACACTTTCTACTAATTTACACTGGGTGACAGAGGAAAGTATATACCTTTTTCCATCATGATCCTGATTTTGTCAGTGTTTCTAATAATATTTTTTTCTTCATGCTGGAGAGTAGCTTTGATCCTGAAGTATTGTGTTGGACAGCTTGTATACTCAGGATATCTGTCAGTGCCTGTTTTGGTTGATATAAGTGTCTGAGTTTCAAACTAATTTCCTTAAAAAACACCCCAACAAACTATTGTGCAAAGTTCTGTATTTGTTTCTGTGTTTGATTCCACTAAGTTTTGTTTCTCCTGATTTATGTAACTTACCACAGGCCTTGCAGATTCTTTTACAACTGGGTTGAGCAAGTGCTGTTGTGTTTAAATTGATGTGCTGTAGATCCCAGAATATGGAAGGCTGTTATTTCTTTGTAGCGTTTATTTTATTTATACAGAGTGCTTCTATAAGCACTAGAAATCATTTAACTGTCCTATGAGGAACAACTCCTTGCTAGATACAGAAAGATTTGGTACATGTTAAACATTTCCGTTTATACTTGAGCTGTAGCTTCTGTTTTACTTGATATTCTTGCAATTGTAAAGTCCTTTGTAAGAATAAGTGAAAGAATTTGCTATACTGAGTTCTGCAGTCCATGCTGATGCAAATCTGTGTGCCTTATGAATAGCTGAAACTTGTTAAATGTATGGGGGATTTTTTTATTCCTGTTTTTCACCTAGGAGTCTTACTTTTGTGTATCGGGGAATTCCAGAGGAAGCAGTACCTCAGTTTTGTGGCTGTGTTTTTATTGACTTCAGACAGCATCATAGTCTACATTTTCATATATAATTTCTCCTGACTGTCCCTCTGTAGTGTTGTGGAAGTTGCACACCCTTCTCTAGATTATGTATATGTGCAGAAATAGGTCATGCTGTGTGATAACGAGCAATTTTCACATGCTAGAAAGTGTAATGCAGAATAGTTGTGTTATGACCTAACAGTCCACTCTAACACACTTTTTCTGGAACAACTATATCATAGCATCATCTGGGTTAGAAAAGACCCTTAAAATCATCAAGTCCAACCATCAACCTAACACTGCCAAGTCCACCACTAAACCATGTCCCTAAGCACCATGTCTACCAAATACCTCCAGGGGCGGTCACTCAACCTCTTCCCTGGGCAGCCTGTTCCAATGCTTGATAACCCTGTCAGTGAAGAAATTTTTCCTGATATCCAGTCTAAACCTCCCCTGCTGGTGCAACTTAAGGCTGTTTCATCTCTTCTCTTGTTACAAGGAGAAGAGACCAACACCCACCTTGCTACACCCTCCTTTCAAGTAGTTGTAGAGAGCAATAAGGTCTCCTCTCAGCCCCCTCTTCTCCAGGCTAAACAACCCCAGTTCCCTCAGCCACCCTCATAAGACTTGTGTTCCCCAGCCCTCACCAGCTTTGTTGCTCTCCTCTGGACACGTTCCAGCAACGCGTTTGTCTTGTAGTGAGGGGCCCAAAACTGAACACAGTATTCAAGGTGCAGTCTCACCAGTGCCGAGTACAGGAGGACAATTGCTTCCCTCAGTCCTGCTGGCCACATTTATTTCTCATACAAGCCAGTCATGAATATTTTTATGAAAATTAGGCTATATGCTCAATTCTTTCAGGTTCTCTAGGTCACTGTTGTTCATGTCTGAAAATTCATGACTGTTTGTTATTCGGTAGTGCTCTGAAGTGAACAGTCATAGGCAAATCATAATCTGTGTCTTAGCAGTCCAAGCTAGTGAGAGACAATTTTTGAACTGGTTACCAAAGTATCTTGTTAAAATTTCACCCTTTCAGAGTTCTGCAAATGACTTAATTTCTTGTATAAGGTATTTTATTTCAAAGAGCCTGAAACTAGACTCTAAAATCTTTGCTTTGTTCATGCACTAATGTTAGTGAACTTTATAAAGGTGATGCTATATAGGTTGCCACTTCGTTACTGAAAGGACATTTTAACTTGCAAAGCACTGATTTAAGTTTTATGCTGCCATTTAAAAGTCATGTATCTTCTCTCTAATGGGTTAAATGCTGGTATAATACTCAAATTGTTTGTCCTTACGTTGCTGTAGGAATCATGACCTATATAGAAGCCATGCCTTTGCTCAAAGTACCTCTTCAACATATTTATGACTAGTTATGCTATTAAGAAACAGGCTGTACCAGTCATTAAGGGGACTTTAAAGAGAAACTAATAAGAATTCCATAACCATCATAACCACTTTGCACAGTAAGGTCTTCCCACATGTTAACCTGGAGAATGCTGCAACCAAGCATCCACAGCAGTGGGTGACTGTGTTCTGTGACATATTATGTGAACATGGGGTACATGGAAGAGCAGAAACATGTGAACAAATGCTAATTAATCCTACATCTAGCAGGAATAATTGACTCATTTCTCCTTCTGTAGATTAAATCTTCTCTTTATTTGGCAAGGAGTTTTTTAATTCCTATTTTTCCTGTCATTCCCACATTTTTGTTCTTGAGTGAATTGAAATGAATTTGGCCAAATCCTGAGATTTCTTGCTGAAAGTGTGTGAATGGGAAGAGAGGACTTTTAACACGTATGTGTTAAAAGCTTTAAGCAGCATCTGTAGGAAAGCGAATTTTAATGTAATGCTCGAGGAGAATAATAACGCTCCTTTATTTTATGAGTTGAGAACAGATTTAAAGTAAAAATAACTTCTTCATAACTTCCATTTGTTTTATTCTGCTTTAGGTGATGAGGTAAAACATCTCTGCCTTCAACTGGCTGTGACACAGGCCCAGTCATCTCAAAATGCAGCAATGCTTTTAGGGATGTGGGTGGCACCTCCCCTTGTCTACAGTCTCAGTGTACGTATGTCATAAAATTCGTGGGACCTCAGCACCTCTTTCTTATAAGTTCCCTCAGTAATGATGTTTAAGATGTCTCACCAGAAAAGGATTACTGGGTTCAGAATTCTGCAGAAATACTGTTTAGCAAATATTTATAGTGAGAGAAAGGCTATTCTGGGGCCTTGAATTTCAAGGCAGACATACAGTCTGCTACCTTGGTTTTACTTAATTGCTTAAGACCTTTTTCCTCTCTCATATTTCATGCTATAGCTCTGATAACCTAGAGATGTAAGAAGGGATGGCATGTGAGGAGAAAAAGTATCTTTTATTATAGCAGCTGATAGTCTTAGAAAAAAGTCCCACCTCTGTCCAAAAGCTTGCCTGCTTCTTCTAGCAATGTCTCTTGATCTAGTAAAATGTGTTAGTTCTTGAAAACTTTAACTTTATTCCGTAGATAGTCAACAGACTAGCCTGTAGTATAATCAAATTTGGGCTTATCCTCCACTACAGTGCAGTTGTCTTACAGAGGTACAACATGAACTCCATGATACAACCTCACAGTGCACTTGACTGTACAGTTCAGTCAGTTTATACAAGTTGAGGAGCAGGTTCATGACAATTCTCAGAAAATCCATTGTGGATTGCTGTGATCTTTTCCAGTTCTTCAAGGGGTATTTTTGTCTTCTAATTTTTAATTCATTGGTCTTCATAGATATATAAACACTTGGCAATTCTAAGATACATAATCAGTAAGGTACCAAAAAAAGATTTTATTTCTGAGCACAAATTTCTCATTGCAGTGAGGATTTGACATCACAAAATGAGTACAGCCACAGAGTGTGTAAGCTTTAGATTCCTTCAAGGTAGTTATTCATTCTTCCCCACTAGCTAGTAATATTAATGGTCCTAAGAGTACCATACTTTTGTCCTTGGCTGTCTAATTAGTCTGTATGTTTCATGTACAAATGCAGTGGGCACCATATAGGGGAAATTGCAATTCTCAGGCTGCTACAGAGACATGGTATCTAGGGTTCTTTCCAATGAAGTTCCTCAATTTTTAAGGAAAATAGAATATTGATATGTTTGAACTCTTTTAATTTAAACAATTAATCAAAAGAGGGAAGAAGAATTGAGAATTATTTATGACTTTGAGTCCTTTTTTAAGGGTGTGTTAGCTACTTTTTTATAATTTCATCCTTTATAGCACTAGTTGAAGGTCAGTGAAGAGTTAGAATCTGAAACTAAACAAAAGGTTTTGCTTTTCAGTTGAAAACCCAGAAATACCTTTTCATGTCCCTGCCCCTTTGGATGAAACATGTTGCAGAAGACAAACTACAGTCTTTTACGGAAGTGTTTCTGATACAGCAATTTGAAGTGAAGAACCACACAAAAAACCCAGAAATCTGCCAGAGTGTGTTACAGGGGCTCGTGCAGGCAATGAAACTTCCAAACCCTGCCCAGTACTG
This sequence comes from Butorides virescens, assembly GCA_017310255.1. Lineage (NCBI taxonomy): Eukaryota > Metazoa > Chordata > Aves > Pelecaniformes > Ardeidae > Butorides > Butorides virescens. The sequence goes on from JADKXX010000398.1 coordinate 379,965, forward strand.
CTGGAGCTTTCTGTGCCAGGCTGTGGAGAAAATATTTGAGCTTCTACCAAATGAGGTTCAGGTAAGGTGTAAGTAGGAGGTCAAGGAAAATTGTAACTGGGTATTTTTAGTTACAGTAAGTCCCATCTTTTTGCACTGACCCATCAGATTTGAAACATGAAGTAGATGTAAGATTTTTAGTGGTAGTATTTAAGATGCCTGCATAATTTCAATTTAACTTACTTTCAGATAATCTTTAGAATATGACTAAGTTGTGAAACCAATTTAGTGTACACTTTTCCCTCATAAATGAATTGGTAATGGAAAAACACAGTATTGGTGCTGAAATAAATGTTATTGAAGCAGAAGCAGAGAACAATCAGAGGGGTTTGGTTTTTTCCCCCCACAGAGGATTCAGCTTCTCACAATGGTTTAAAGAAACTAGCTATAGAAAATATCTCCAAGGAAGGACAATTTTCTGTTTAAAAAAAACCAAACAACTCTTTGAAAGTTTTCATATGCCATTATTCCTTAATAATTAGGTACTTTGAAGTCCCCAGCAAATACAGAATTTCTAAAATAGAATAAATAAAATCAGGTTAGAGACCAATTAAATTGGTGAGTCCAGGAACTTTGTTAATGATCATAAATACAATGACGAAGAAACCAGAAGTATACATCTAAACATGCGTTTACTTTTCTGTTTCTAGAGAGGCAGACTGGACATGTATGTTGATGTAGCAAAATGTATCTCAGAAATGGCTGATGCGGAGATTGATCGCATTGTCCAGATCTCTAAGGTAATGACGTTTTACTCCTGGTGTTTTATCACCAAATCATGCCTTACCAACAAGCATGCCTTACCATTTTTCTTGTCACCAGAGTGTTTTAGCTCATTGCAAGCATTGATTGTTTTATCTGCCATGCAAGTAAGAGAGTTTTGGCTCTAATTTGCAGGCAGCAAAGAGAAGCAAAAGTGATAAGAGCCCATATCCAAAACTTCTTTGAGGCAACTGAAATACTACTGATTTCCCCTGAGAGCTTTGAACTGAAGAGTCTAAGTAACTTGGGCACGCTCAGGCAGAACTCTATTAGCAGAACAGGAATGGTGTTCGATCTTCTGAATCCCAGACCAATGATGCAAACAGCAGACCATAGTCCTCTTTGGTTAACATAACTACCTAATTGAAACAGACTGTAAATGCATCCCGCTAACTATGTGTGCTTGAACTGGTGGATCCCTGCTTCTGTTAAGAATGTGAAATACTTTCACTGAACAACCTTTCATTCTTGACTTCATGTGCTGTATTTGCGTTCACACTCAGAATGTTTCCTGGTGGACAAGATTACTAGGTATGACAACGGAATAGAAAAGCTTTCAGGTTCTAGCTCATCAGTGGAATCAATTAGCAGTGCAGTTCTTAGCAGCTGAAATGCCAAGGAAATTGCCTGCACGGAAGGACTTGATGGTTTCAGATCAGATCGTTATAATCAAACATCCATGACGTAAAACCATGTTGTCCTCTTTACTGGCAGATTCACTAGATAATCAAGCACTTAAATAGGTTAGGGAACCTGAACTGTCATTTCCTTATATCTTTGAGTTCTTATTTTCCACACTGGAAAATGCCATTTAAGAAAACCTTGTTTGTCACTGCAGTGAATCTGTCTTGCAAGAAGACTTGAGTCTCCAGAACTGTCAAGCTGGCTCATTTCAATTTTAAGGGGAATGTAAAATTTAAAGCAGCATGAAAACAGTCAAACTGTACTGATTTGCAGTTTGCTGGACTATTTAGAAATGTGTAAAGTTAAAGTAATATGTACAGTATTCTGTTTCATAATTTGTCTTGAAGAAAAATGAGCCTGCTAGATAATCAAGTAATTTCTCCCCCTTTTTTATAAAGAGGAATGCAGCACCTACTGTTCCCACAAGAAAGGCATGTTTTAATTTAACACGTTTTTTAATTGCATTTGCAGAACAATATAGAGAAGGCCACATTCACGAAACTGTATTTAATTTCTCAAGGCAGACTGCCTCTGATGAACTTGAGTGCCGTGATTGATACTGTGGCAGGATATCACCAGAAAGAAAATATTTTATGGATGCTCTTGCATAGTTTCTATCACGCTCGTATTGTGAGCCATGAAAACACAGGTAAGGTCAGGCTTAAAGAAGAATCAACAGCAAAATCAACAGGTACCGATGGATCTACACTGATTCTTTTTAAATAGTTTTAAGATGGTTTAACCCCAGTGTTTCCAAATTTATCAATATTAGAAACTAGTCAATCTTCAGAATTTTTCTGCTCTTCAAATACTTGTATCAAACATTGCTTTTATATTTTTCTCCAATTCTTTATGTCTCTGTGGATCAGCCACAAGTAATTGTCTCAGCCAGTCTCTGTGGTTTCCAGACCAGAGTTTTTACTAGATCTGTGTCTCCTAGTCTTTTTAGACTTTGAGTGTAAGGTAGTGTTAGAAATGTACATGGCACATCAGAGACCAGTAATAGTGTAACTCTGCTAACCTTCAGATCTAATATCTGACTTACTGGTGTGCGAAGCCGTAAGCAAGGGGCGTGTTCCCGTGAGACTGGTTGAACCAAGGAGGTAGCTTCCTTTTCTGAACTCCTTGCACTGAGTTAGCACAGGAAACGAATTGCCCTTCCGCCTCTTCATAACCATACCAGATAGTTATCTAGAGTTGGGCTGGCTCAGCTTAGGGTCTTCTAAAGCACTGGAGCTGATGCAAGAGATGTAGCAGAATCACACAGGAGGATGAAGGGGGAAGAACAGAGGGAGGCAAGAATGAAGTCTCCTCGTTTTCATGGCAGAAGGATCTTTGGCTGCCTGTGTTCACAGAACAGCTTCAAAGCGTTATGTGGCTACATGCATTAGCTGCCAGCTGTGGTTGAAGAACTTCAAACAGTAGTGAGTTTGGAATGAGTGAAGTGAGGCTTCTTGGGGTAAAAGAGGAGGCAACATGAAAGAGGGCACATGTAAACACTACCAGGAAATGGTAGTGTATGAAGTGACATGGTCCTGAAGGTGAAGGTGGTTATTAGTTCATAGGAGGTAGAATGGATTTTGGACAGCAGAATCTGAATTAATGAAATATGTTCCATCCTTGGGTTGAGGGCTGACTTTTTTTACATGCCTTCACTGTATTTTACTCTCTGCACTGTAGGAGGATTTTCAGAGCACTCCCCACATTCTTGCCCATTTTACAGTGACATCAGTGCTAGACTTGGATGAAGTACTGGGGCAAAAACTTGAGGGAGGCTTCAGGATTCTGTAGCAGTCATATGCAGACTGGGTTAGTAGGACCTGCAGGCTGCCATTATGTGAAATAATTCTTCCTCAGCATTCCTTTTTCTGTGTGTTCGGCGAGTTGCCTGCATTACAAGCAGTTTTTGTACTGTTTAAGTGCCCATATGCCTTCTGCCAGTGGCAATCATGAATCAAATGTGATAGTGGTATTGTTGATCGTTGTTCTTCCACAGTCAGTGCTTTGTTGCTGTAGTGATTCACTATGCTTGGATTTTAATGCGAAATGGTGCATTTTAGTGTTTTATGTCGTTCTGGTTTTATATTCTTGTTCTAGGAGTGCTGAAAAGAATGGACTGGCTGCTGGACCTGATGGGCTACATCAGAAATTTAGCATACAAGTCAACACCCTTACAAGATGTTGATCTTAAAGAGGTATGTGCTGTGAAAATAATTTGCAGCTTTCAGGAAAAAAGGAGGTTTTGATGTATTTCATGTTCTTCCTCAGCAATAAGTATTATTCCCCATGCTTTTATACTTTAGAAGATTGTCATCTTTCCTTCATAGAGAAATCCTTCTAATTTTTTGTGAATGTATGTGTGTTTAAAACTCTTACTTAAAAATAACCACGACATTTAAATTATGATAGAAGCTAAGGGCAACTGAAGGAAACCATTTCTTCAAATTTACTGTATTTAGAACAATGAAAGGAAAAATTTGAATTCACCAGTAGAACTGTCAAAGCCGATCAAAACTGTGCAGCCACTTTTTCTAAGAGGACTTGGACAGTTTTAAGGAACTAATATTGTTCATTGTTACATCTGTACAGCTGTTTAAGTCTTATGGTTGAGCACATAAAATAAGCTGCTGCTTAGATCAGAAAGGCATTCATTACATGGCTGCAATATTTCCTATCATTTGTAGCAACATAAGAATGACCATCTCTTATTTCCCTCAAAAATCAGCTTAATCAGCTTGCTGTAAAGAAATTATTTCCACATTTTAAATGAAATGTGGATCAGTCTTAATCTAAAGGATGATTTTAGAAGAGTGTGTGTTTGCTTTCATTTCTGTAAACATTTTAGTTTGATTTGGAGTTTAGAAAAAGGTTTATGCTGCTTCCAAAGCATAAGAGAATATTAAGGACTTTTTAGTTCTTGCATTTTGAATGTTGGCTGAATTTTCAGATGATTGTTTTGAAGAGCAGGCCACCATCTGGATTTTTGGTTTGGGGCACTTTGGGTTTTTTTCCCCTTCTGTATTATTAATCTAACAAAGTGCATTTTTGCCTTTTTCCTGTTTAGTGCATAGACTTCCTCCTGTGGCTGTTTGCAGCTTCTGTGGTGGCCTGGGCTGACCATGGTGCACCATTACTGCTTGGCCTCAGTGCTAACTGGTCATTGCAGAAGCACCAAACAGTATTGCCGGAATTATCAGAGGATCACATTGGCAAGCACCCCACTGACAAGTTTGCAGTGCAAGAGACTCTCACTCTCCTTCCAAGCAGCATTTCCCTTTTGCTGGCTAAAGAGCCTTGGAAAGAACAAACACAGAAGGTAAAATTGCATGTAGTGGTAAACTTTTTCAAAGAGTCAGAAAGTACCCCATTTCTTAGTAGTCAGCTCAAGTCTTAGGTGGAGGAGTTATTTCCTCTATATCTGTTGCATCTGATTTGTGATCTATTTTTTCTTTATCTGCAATCAGATATGACTTGTCTCAAAAGATTGTGTGTAGCTTCTCAAGTAAAATGTGAGAGTTGTGAAGAACAAAAAACATTCCAATATTGGGAGTCAAACTGTTAAGAGGGTACAGCTGGGAGAGGAGAGTTGGCAGCTGCTGGTAGCAAGTCAGTCTTTTAAACACTGAAAGGCAGATTGTCTGCAGTTGGACACTACCACAGTGGCAATTTAGGGGAATGAAAGGTCTGTGCAGTTTGTAGTGTGTCACTTACTTTCAAATTTAAGTTGAAAATAAGTATGGAAAATTGTGCCTAATTCAGCAAGCCTACTGTAGATTGCTTGTGGTTGAGATACATGGAAATATCGTTAGAAACCTATAGATTAATAGTTAGCTGTTTTGTGCAAACCAGAATCCACTAAGGACTGGCTCCTGTACACTCCTGTGTTCAGAGTTACCACTATAGTCAGAATTCAGAATATGGGAGGAATGCAGGAGTGGGCTGTTAATGTGCAAGTGCCTAATTAGGCTTTAGGGAAGAATTTGAGGCTATGCCCTGAAAATCATCCTGATAAGTTTGAAATACCACAGTGTCCTCCAGACACCCTGCGCTGCCAAAAGAACAATGAAAAATGAGAGAGGTCAAAAGAGGGACAAAAGCAGTAAGAGTTCTGAAGGATTTGCAGTAAAATGTTTGGACAAGAGACCCGTAAGAAAGGATCATACTAATAGGTAAAAGACATGAACAGGCAAGAAAGGACAGGGGGGAACTGTTTACTGTGCCTTCTTCATTACAAAGAATTATTGCTGAGATAGTAAGACGGAACAAAGGGAGTTTTGGATCTGTCTGTGGGAGAAATTGCACTGACAGTGAGATGTACTCTAGGGCATTTAGATAGTTTGGGCAGAAGCTTGATTGACCATTGCCTCTGATTAGATAACTATGAGTTTAGCAGCAATCAGATATTGCTTGTCAAATGGAAAAGAATTTGTGGTGTTCTGATACAGAAGCTCTTTTAATTCAGTTTTTCCTTTATATTTCAATCTTTAGTTTATTGACTGGCTGATCAATATGATGGAAAGTCCTAAGGAAGCATTATCAAAATCTTCCATGGACCTGCTGAAAGGTAGGATATTTTAATTGGGTCCTATTTTTCCATAACTATCAGTACAGATCAAAATCCAGTTGTTAAAGGAGTGAGATTGATCTATACTATTAGCATATGTAGGAGAGCTGTATTTTGTCTTTAAGGGAACCTTAAGGTGAGTTAACATTCCTGTCTGTGATACCTTCTTGTATTTGCTGTCTCATCTGCTGATGCTTATGATGTACCACTGAATGTCCAAAGGACCTAAAGGTAAATCTAGTCCTACAGGTGTATTTCAGTTATAGATCTGTCAGTTGTTTTTTGAAGTTACCCTTAAAAATGAAATGCAACATACTACTTGGAAACCCTCCAGTTCTAGGATAGCAATCACATAACAATTTATTCAGGTACAGTTGAAGACTGACCTGCGAGGAAGGGGCAGAAGACAGGCAAATGACAGCCTAGTAGAGTGGTCTGACAAGAAAGTATAGAGGTATGAGGGTTTGGAAAAGTTGAATGAAAAGAAAGATGGGATGTACATGATACTTTGAATTACAGTAATGGCCTGTGGCCCTAGCATGCACCCCATTGCTCACCTAGAGATGTAGGATTGTGAACACAATCTGTGCAAGTCCTATTAAGAGGACACTACAAATACTCTCAAGTGAAGTGAGCGTGCTTGTGCTTCTTTCCGTTAACACAAGACACCACCTTTGAATCACCTGATTTTTTTGGACCTAAACATGGCTTCTTGAAATCTGGTTGTAATTTCTTTGCATTAGTAGGATAATTAGCCTTGGTTTGAGGGTCTGCAATCTTTAGTAACTCTCTGACAAATTTCAAAATTGCCTTGTGTCTGCTAATCTCCACCAGAAACAATGCTCAGGGCTGTTGGAGAGTCTCCTCTGTACATCAGAGGATTCTGATATACACATTATATTCTCAGTATTCCCTGACTGAGATGAGTCATTGTTTCCCTTGAGAATTCCATTAGGTTTTTTTGTTTTTAAGTACTAGAACATGCAACTCCCTTCTGGATGACTAGAATATGACTGGTTTGGTTACTGGATTTTGCCTAAACACATGATCCTTTCGAATTGAATTAAGGAGTCGTGAGATGTGCAGAGGACTTACGACATTGTACTTTGTGCTTCCATTCTTCCTAGTGCCTTCTCTCTCCCCTCTGGCATCACTGCTCACTGAATTCAAACTTTATCCATTGTTGGTTGATCTACATGCCTCTTCAAAGTGATGGTCTAACTAGGAGATGATGTGATACAATTTCAGTAGGAGACATGCCATAAAGCAAGTCAAAGGCCTAGTATGACATCACATTTCAGAGGGGTGTAGAGTCTAGTGTATCTTGTGAACAGCAGAAGTAGCATCAGAAACTGTCAGCCTGGGAAGTGAAAAAGTTGTGAAAAGAGTCAGTAAAAGAAGAACTGAAACAGTACCTGTGTTAGTAAAATGACTAGGGAGAATACTTTCACATCCTTTCCAGTCTGGACTGCACAAATTGATGTCATTTGTCCTTGTCTTCACAGTTACACTTCTGGCCTTGAGATCACTTGCGGAGTTCAAGAAGAAAGCAGTGTGGACTAAAGCTTATGGGTGGTAGCTGTGTGCTGCATATTATCCAATGAAGAAAACTGTTCTTACTTGAAAGCATAATATTACTATTCAGGCATCAAGAAGACCAATTGCAAAGAGGTGTCCTGTCAGAAGAGTTTTTTGGTTTTTGTTTTGTTTTGTTTTTATCCTTTTACCTCTTCCCAAAAACTCATAAGATGAAAATCAATATTTTGTTTTTCACTGATGTGGTGTTCTTTTACAAACTACCTAGCATGGTTTGAGCTGTGCTGAATCTGAACAAGAAATACACATTCTGTTGTTCCAATTGTGTTGTTTCAGTGACACCTGGGAGCCTTGGAAGCTGGAGTTGAATATTCCTTTAACTCATGGAAGCTTTGTAGGAATGGAGGGGGAAAAAAAATAAAACTTGTAAAATTTGTTTGGATGTAGCCTATTTACTAAAGTATGTTTTAGTGTAACAGACTTCTGAATGAGCATTATTTTTTAACTGATAAAAGGTGTTTTATATTTAGCAGTCGTCCTCACTAGATTAGAGAAAAATTAGCTGAATATAATTGCTTGGGCACCGGTCCCTAATATTTTCCAAAGTGGTATGAGTGAGAGCATTATTGATTTTAAGCAGCTTGCATGAAATGTTATTTCCCTACATCTAGAAGCCACACCCCATTGCAGGAATTCTCATCATTTCAGGACTGATAGCATTTCCTCCGCAGAAGAAATTCTCCTCTGACTTCTTTATGGGCTTTTCTCACCTAACAAGGTTACTATGGGATGTCAGTGAGCTTCCTACAGCAATTAAACATTTCTTCAGTGATTAGACTTTTCTTCAGTGATGAAGTGTGTGGAGGATTAACACAGTACTCATTTCTATTTCTGAAATAGTATATAATAATGGTAATTTCCTGTTCTGCATGCAGCTGTATACTAAGAAGGCAGTCTAAAGGTGAATGTACAGAAGGACTCACTAAAAGCAGTTGTCACCCAGTCAGTGTCTCAGTGCGTGACATCTCCACTTACGTGCACTTTAAAGTAACCTCTAGCAAAGCCAAATATGTCACATGGTTTAATGGTGCCATCTCTAGTGTACTGTTTCAAACTAGCTTACACCTTTACTCATCTGAGTTTGCATGTGTATTAGCACTTCAATTCAGATTAAAAGTTTGTCTTTTTTTAAAGGGCATCTCTGGATAATGCCTACATGCTGTGTTTTAGTTTGCATAGTGGAGCAGTATATAAACATCTGAATTAAACTATACTGATGTACAGCAGAAAAGGTAAGCCAAGGGATGGCATAGCACCACCTGAGGGTGGCAATGCTAACACAGTTCCAGGGAGCACTGAGGGTTTAGGAGCATGTCTGAAATGCTTGTACACCAGTGCACACAGTATGAGAAATAAACAGTATGTACTGGAAGCATTGGTCAGTTCCCAGAGCTATGATGTCGTTTGATATTAGTGAGATGTGGTGGAAGGAGTCCCATGGCTGGAGTGTGGAGATGCAGGGCTACAGGCCCTTCAGGAAGGGTAAGCAGGGCAGGCGAGGTAGAGGAGTTGCACTATATGTAAGGGAGAGGTTTGACTGTACAGCCCTTACAGTTAGGGATGATGTGGTTGAGAGCCTCTGGGTGGGGGCTAGCGGGATGGAAAACAAAGCAAATGTCATTGTGATTGTCTGCTATTGTTCACTCAGCCAGGATGATAGCACCAGTGATTTATTCTCTAGGCAATTAGGAAAAAACTCTGGAGTGGTAGCACTTGTCATTATGGGAGATTTCAACTTCCCAGATATCAACTGGGAATACCACACCACTGTGACAAGCAAGTCTGGGAAATTCCAGAAGTATGTTGAAGATAATTTCTTGTCACAAGTACTCAGTAGGCCAACTAGGAAAGATGCCCTCCTAGACTTGGTTGTAAATAGAGAAGGACTTGTGGAAGATGTGATGGTAGGTGGCTGTCCTGGCCAAAGGCTAACTAGAGTTGAAACTGGCCAGTGTTGGGTAAGATAACAAACAATACTTTGAGTATGTTAGGAGCAATAGGAGATCTAATGAAAATATTGGATCAATACTTGGTGAAGGTAGTCACCTGACAAATACGGATAAAGAAAAGGCAGAGGCATTAATGCTTTTTTTTTGCCTCAGTCTTTAATAATACTGATAGATCTTGGGCTCCTCTGAGTTGGAGGACAGGTGAGAGCAGTGATTTTCCATTTGTGGATGCTGAAATTATAAATGACCAGTTGTATCTGTTGAATCTTTGTAAGTCCATGGGGCCTGGTGGAATTCATCCCAGATTACTGAAGGAGGTAGTACATGTTACAGCAGGACTCCTCTCAATCATCTACAGACGGTCTTAGGAGTCTGGGGTGGTCCCTGCTGACTGGAAGCTAGCCAATGTTATTCTAATTTACCAGAAGAGAAATGAGAGAAAACCCAGGGAACTACAGACCTCTAACCTCATTACCTGGGAAAAATTATGCAGAAGATCATACTGGGTATTGAAAGGCATTTAAAGTACAAGACAATCATCAGGCACAGTCAACATGTCTAATCTGATACCCTTGATGACAAGATCACCCACCTAGTGGAGGAAGGGAAGGTGGAGAATGCAGCTCTTTTGGATTTCAGTAAGGCTTTTGATACTGCCCCTCACAGCATCCTTTTGGACAAGTTGTCCCACTGCGAGATGAGCAGCTTCATGGTGCACTGCGCGAAGAAAGGGCTGGACAGCAGGGTTCAAAGGGTTGTAGTGAATGGGGCTACATCTGGCTGGCAACCGGACACCAATGGCATTCCTCAGGGAATTCTAGGGCCAGTTCTGGATGCAGGAGTTGAATGCACTTCTGGTAAGTTTTATGATACTAAACTGGGAGGTGCTGGTGACTCTCTTGAGGGACAAGAGGCTTTGTAAGGGGGGCTGAAGAGATGGAAGCACTGGGCAATCATTAATGGAACAAAAGATAACAAGTTGAAATGCCAGATTCTGCACCCAGGGTGGAGTAATGCTGGGCACAAGTATAAATTGGGAGAGGAGCGGCTGGAGAGCAGCCCTGCAGAAAGGGACCTGGGGGTGCTGGTCGGCAGCAGGCTCAGTGTGAGCCAGCAGCGTGCCCTGGCAGCCAGGAGGGCAACCCGCACCCTGGGGGGCATCAAACAGCATCGCCAGCCGGCCAGAAGAGGTGGTTGTCCTGCTGTGTTCAGCATTGGTGTGGCCTCACCTCAACTACTGTGTGTGGTTCTGGGCCCCGCAATTTAAGATTGATGTTGAGGTACTTGATTGCGTCCCAGTCATACAATGGAGGGCAACAAAGCTGGTGGAAGGGCTGGAAGGCATGTCCTCTGAGGAGTGGCTGAGAAGAGGAGGCTGAGGGGTGACCTCATTGCTCTCTACAGTTTCCTGAGGAAGGGAAGTGGAGAGGGAGGTGCTGAGCTCTTCTCCCTGGGATCCAGCCACAGGATGTGTGGGAATGGCTCAGAGCTGCATCAGAGGAGGTTCAGACTTGACATTAGGAAACATTTCTTTGAGGGTGGTCAAACACTGGAACAGGCTTCCTAGGGAGGTGGTCAATGCCCCAAGCCTGTCACTGTTTAAGGGGCATTTGGACAATACCCTTAAACATATGCTTTAAGTGTTGGTCAGCCCTGGAGTGGTCAGGCAGTTGACCAGATGATTGTTGTAAGTCCCTTGCAACTGGAACTATTCTATTCGTAATCCAGTGTACTCTACAATTCTCTGTGTTCAACACACAGGATTAAAGTAGAGCCGGTTTGAAGTAAAACCTTCTGAGAGGCAGATGAGTTGGATGTTGGGTCCTCCATGTGTGAATCCTTTCACTCTATAGTTCCATTCCTATTGGACTGCTGTACCTCCAAGTACACACATAGGCTATGATGGACAGACTATTCCTCCTGTTGTGTGCTAGTGCTGGGAAAATGAGTATGGTTTTTATTTCTAGGTGATCTCTTTCAAAATAACACGTTGATGTGGAGACAATGACTTTCAAGGACTCAGGTGGGCAAGTTAGTTGCTACTGCATTTTAGATGTGTGGGAAGGCAGTAAAGAAGCTGGTGGTGAACATATTGGTAGGAAGGTTCTTGTGACTCCAGCGTACCTGTTCTGTGGGCAAGTAGAAGGGGTGATTTTTTTTTTTTCTTTCTATCTTTAACACTTAGGTATAATTCCTTTTTTATACTACCTGTGTTTCATGTGTGTATTTATGAACTCAAACTCACAGTACTTAACTGTACTAAAACTAGTGGGCTTTTAAATGTCAGACAATGTAGTCATCAGATACCCTTCTGTTCCTAAAGCGATTGTTTAACATTTTCAGTTATGTATCACTTCCCTAGTGAGATTTCTTCACCTGTGTCTATACAATACATTATTTTGCCTGTGTTTATGTAGATCTGTAAGAACAATGCTTGTTTTGATTCCTGTATCAGATGAGCTAAATGGAGATACAGATGAGCTGAGATCTCAAGACTGATACAAGTTTTGAACTAACATTTAAGTTCCTAGAGGTGGAAAGACTCAGGTAACTTTTTAAGTACCTTTTTGCCTGCCCAATCCCGAGCTTTTCCAGAAACTAACATAAGGTGTTGCAGTTGAAGTTACAGTGGCCTGCTGTGGTCACACATGGAAGTCTGATTCCCTGGATCTCCCAATTGCCTGCCCCAAGTTACCTCTGCACCAGAAAGAGGTGGCGAAGTCTTCTGTCATTAACTTCATGCCTTCTTCCTGCAGTTCAGGTTTGGGAGTCCTCCCCATAGTGATTTTTAAAGAAACCTTCTACTATTCCAGCCTTTTAGCCAGCTGTAAGAATCAATGCCAAGGGAGAGCATCACATCCTGATTTTTTTTTTAAACATAAAACAATAAACATGGCTTAATATGAATATCTGTGGTAGGTTTGACCTTGGCTGGCTGCCAGATGCCTATTCAGCCACTCTCTTCCTTCACCTCCTCAACAGGACGGGGAGAAAAAAGGATAAGAAAGCTTATGGGTCAAGATGAAGACAGAGAGAGACAGAGAGATCATTTACCATTTACTGTCACAAAAACAGACTTCACTTGGGGAAGTGTAGTTTATTGCCAATTACAAGTAGAGTAGGATGGTAAGAAACAAAGACAAAACTAGAAACACCTTTTCCCCCCCCCCCCCCCCTTTTCTTCTGAGGCTCAACTTCATTCTTTCATTCCTGACTCTCCTACCTCCTCCCTCCCCAAGTGGTGCAGGCCGGGTAGGGAATGGGGGTTGCAGTCAGTTCATAAAGCTTCGTATCTGCTTCGTTTCCCTGCTCCAGCATGGAGTCCCTCCCGTGGGATACAGTCCTTCATGAACTGCTCCAACATGGTTCCTCCTCATAGGCTGCAACTCTTCAAGAACTGCTGTAGCATGAGTCCTTTCCGTGGAATACAGTCCATCTGGAAAAGGCTGCTCCAGTGTGGGTCCCTCTTGGGCCACAGTTCCTGCCAGGAATTTGCTCCTGTGTGGGCTCTCCATGGGCTGCATCTTCCTTGACAATACATCCACCTGCTGCAGTGTGGGGTCCTCCACAGGCTGCAGTGTGGATATCTTGTCTAGTGTCATCCTCCATGGGCTGCAGAGGGACAGCCTGCTCCACCATGGTCTTCTCCGTGGGCCACAGGGGAATCTGCTGCAGTGCCTGGAGCGCCTCCTCCTCTCTTTCCCCACTGACCTTGGTGTCTGCCAAGCTGTTTCTCTCATGTTTTCTTATTCTTGTCTCTCCAGCTGCTGCATAGTGGTTTTTACCTTTTCTTAAATATATTTTCACAGAGGTGCCGTCAGCTTTGCATGTCCTGCAGTGGCTCTGTTTCAGAGCTGGCTGGAACCAGCTGTGTCTGGCATGGGAGAAACCACTGGCTTCTCACAGAGGCCATCCCTGCAGCTTCCCCACTGCCAAAGCCTTGCCAGGTAGACCCAATACGATATCATATGTCATGTTTCCTCTTACAGGTTATGTTAACTCCGGGCAGTTTGATGACAAACACATTAGATTGAATTTCCAAGGAGAAAAATGTCCATGTTTCACTTTTAGCATGTTATATAGTGGCTTGATGTGAAGTGTTCTTATTCTGGCTCTCTTCCTCAAAGCTTTCAGCCTATTCAGCTGCTCTATACATTTCGTCATGTTGTCCACAACATGGTTTGGGTCAGACAGAAGTCCAAAGTGGAGGTACTTCTGTTTCTCTACTAAGTTCCAAATTCCTACCTCTGTCTGCAGCACTTTCCAAAAAAAAAAAAAAACAAACAAAAAAAAACACCCAGGTTGACCCTATACTCCTGCATGCATGACGTTGCTTACAGTTTGCAAATACTCCAGTGGTCACAGTAGTCTGCAGGCATTGTCTGCCACATACATTAAGTAAAAATTCTAGTAGGTGACCTTCTGTAACAACTGAGTTCATCAAGGCCAGCTTCTCTCTTTCCTTCTATACCCACTTTAGGCTGCATGGTTTAGAAAGTCATGCAGGCAAAAGCCTCTTCCTATTGTGATAGTGTTCATATTCCCTTTAAATACTATCTTCCCTCCAACTATTATCTTCCCTCCCTCCCCCCAGTTTTCAGTCACGCTCAAAAAAATAGCCTCACTTTTCTCCCTCACCTGCTTGAATTCAAATGTAGGTGATAATCAGTATGGATAAACATTAGAAAAGCCCCTTCCAGCCTGTAAGCAGTTATTTGTCCATTTTTGCCCATACAGTCCACTGGGTTGCTGTCTGTATTCTTCATTCCCAACCCTTGAAGAGACTATGTTCTAGGTGCATTTTCACAGATAGTCCTACAGAAGTATGAGGAGCAGCACACTTAGGTAAAATGGCTAGAACTTTGCACGTGGCTTTTGATAGTCATTCATGTCCCTTTAAAGAACAACATACATTTGGCCTGACTACATCACACTTCTGTTGCATATCTGTCTTGCTGTTCAGCATGGAAGAAAATTGTTGCAGGGAAAGAGATTCTTAGTGTCTGCCAGACACATAATTATAAGCTTTTACTTCTGAGCCTTAAATATCCCCTTGAATATATAGTAGGTGAGTACCTGATCACTTGCCTTTGTGGTTTAGCTGCATTTTCTAGAATCTTGTTTGGAGAAGTGAAGGTTGGGCCAGAACATGAGGGATCCTTTGTGAATGCCTGGGACTAATCAGCATGTGAATCTCATAGGCTGCAAAGTTTCCAGCTTCTGTTCCTTTAGAGATTCAAGTTCTGGCCAATTTAGCACTTATATATATGAGGCACATACGTGTTGGCCTAATAGAAAATACTCTTGCAGATTAAATGGCATTGTCATTACAGAGTATCTGTTGCTAATGAGGCAAGAAATAACACCAAAATAAGGGTTGTTAGTGTGATTGCAAGTGGAGGCACTCTTCAGGTTTTTTTCAGAGTTCTCTAATATATGTTTAAAAAAATACTCATTTTTAAAACTCCTGCCATTTGAGGTCAAATCTTTCAAAAGTAACTAGTTATTTTGAGCTGCTCCGTTTTTGAGATGCATCAAGGAGACTTGCCTTTTCTGAAAATTCTACACAGCCAGATAACGTACATGCAAACAGGAGTTTTGCATTGAAAAACTTTGTCTAATTTCTTTTTAACCTATGATATGCAGCAGCCCACTGGGAATACATTTCTTATTTCCAAACAAAATATCAACTTAGCTTCTTTTCTTTTTGATGTTGCCTTTCCCTAGGTGTGCCTTCCTTTCAGAGAAGAGGTTCTGGGTGATAAAGCACATACCTGAATCAAAACACAAAATGGTGTAAGAACAAGGGAGTAGGCTCCAAAGTGTCTTCAATTCATTTAGAAGGAACAGTGTGACCCTTCATCTGGCAACCTTGCACAGTTCCTTCCATCAACTTAGGAAGAGAACACTGCATCACAAAGATGAGATCCTTCAAATTAGTGTTAAAGCCAATGACATAACAAAGACTTAGCTGCAAGGCAGTCAAATTCAGCCCAAATTTTTCAAAAGTATTTTGCTGAGAAGGAGAAGGGGTCTATTTACATGCAGGTTTGGGAATGGGCTCTTTTTGCATCCCTTTGGATAATCAAGCTGTAAAAGTCTTAATTTAGATATAACTTCTTGTACCAGCTAGGAGGAATGAGTGAGGAGGGGTTGCACAGAATAAGAGTATGATCAAACGGGAATTTATTTTAAAAAATTAAAAAGGCAAACAAACTTTGGTAAGTAGCTGTAAGGCCATGATCACTGAAGCAATCTTTTATATTTTTGGGTTGTATTTTTATGCCTTGCTCACAGTGTGTCTCTTCCAAATTCAATTATTTGTACTGAACGACATCAGAAATCAAAACAGCTTGCTGATGACCTTCCCTGCAGTGGACTGCAGGAGACGTGGCACAGGGAGTTAGTCAAAGGAGCTATACTGGTTTGATATTTTTTGTTGCCATAGGCGTCCCAGTCATGTTGAGACCCAGCTTTCTGGAAGATGAGATACTTACCTACAAACAGCACTAGCAGGTACATTTTCAGAACGTAGGGGAAGTAGATTGAGAAGGCGAATGGAAATGGTAGCTTGACGGAGTATGTGCCAAAGGATTCAAAATAAGGCAGTGATACACAGATTGCAAATGCTGTAAAATAACATAGTAAATCTTTAGTCAAAAGGAGGTGGGAGATCATCAAAAAGCTTCATGTAAAAGCTACCTTTAAGGCACAGTTAGCTATATTATATGCTGAATTTACCATGTCATTCGCATGCGTGTGCACATGTTGTTTTCCCATTGAGTTCAGTTTTGTAGGTCTGAGGTGCTAATTGCTCTTAATACTAGAATTAGCAAGTATTTCCTATTCAATAACAAGTTCTGTCACTCCTGTAGTTGCACTGCTTTGCAGTATGATCTCAGTGGGCACATTTCCTGGTGTAAGTATGAGAAGCTGCCAAGCATGGCCTGAGCCAGTAAGATCAGCCTCAGTGGGGGAGAAGGCAGCTTTGGGACTTGCTGTCTGATGTAGTCAGTCTGGAATGGGGGAATCTGTGTGTCTTGTGGTGGTATTTTCCCACTTTACCCAGAAAAAAACCCAAACCCTAGAGAACACCTGTTAAAGAAAAAAGTACAGAAGAGAGAAAGATAGGTGACATACAGGTTAATGTGAGAGTACATAAACATTTTTGACTACTTTGGCAACACAAAAAGAAATATCTTAACCACAAATGACAACTGAAAGGATTTAATTTTATTGAAGATTATGCAAGTTGTTGATACCTTTCCCATCTCCTTACCTTTAGCCAGAACTGAAAGGGGATAGAGTGGGATGCATAGTGAGAAGTTGAGCCATGTCAGTGGTAGGTAGTATATTCCCGTCCTTGCTAGCATGTTGTAAGTGTACCTGCAGCAAGAGGAACAGCAGATGAGCTCAGAGGGGCATGATCATGCCTTTATTTTAAAGATATATTCTTGAAAAATCCAAGGGAATTGCAGAAGAGCTTGGAGCTGCCTATCTGAAAAAATTTTGGAGAACTACTGCAACAGTTTTGTTCAGGCTCTGATTGGTGTCTCAAAGTAGATGGTTCATTGCATTGGAAGGGTTTGTCTGTGGTGCTACCCTAGAGCAGGCAGACAGCAATACAGACCTCCAGCCCAAAGGCTGTGTCAGAAACCAGTATGATTTCATACTGGTCCATCAGAAAACGGATTTCAGATAGAGATGTTACAACTGAGAGGGGCAGGCAGAATATGATTGTTGCTTGGGACTGAGAAAATTCTGATTTATGACTGCTGAACTAGCTAAACCACTGCTGGAGGAGGTTAAACAGCAAGGTAACCACAGGTACTTAATCTTCTATAGTATGGCTGCCCCTCCCCTGGACCTCAGAAGGGGTAGTAGGTGCGAAAAAATCAGTTGCACTCCTGTGGCTGTTACTCTTGCTCCCTGGGATACCAGAATGCTTAGGATTTTGGTCTCCAAAGGTGAGCTAATCCTAGCTAGTCTGATCTAGTGGTACAACCACTTTGTAAACACTGGAGAAACAGGTCTGATCACATTTTTGGTCAGCTGAAAGGCTTTTTGCCCTGTGGTCTTGCTAGAAATATGAAAATGAGGGGTTTTAAGCCACTGTTAGCTAGGACTGACAGATGGACCTGGCAGCAAACAAACTTTCTGTATTCCCTTCTTATTAATTAGACTAATTTTGCATCATTCCTGGACTGTAGAAGAGTTTGATAGGCTGTAAACGTGCCATCTTCTGTCAAATTTGCCTTCTGCAACCTCAGATTTGTTTCCATTTTTTATTATTGCTGCTTTAAAGGCATAATCTCAACCCAATACAAAAAGGAAACAGCTAGTCCCTGTCTATACCCCTTCTTGGGCTGTTTGTTGTATAAGCAGGAAAGATCAGATACAGAAAACCTTGCAGAATTTGCTCTCAGCATATCATTAGCCATAACGCACATGATATTTATGTCCCAAAGATCTAAGTGGGAGAACTTGTAAGACTAGTTGGCTAAAGGATGGGATAGATTCCTGTAAGCTTTTAGACACGACTGCTTCTTTGAGATGCTAGGACATGGCACAGATGCTGTAAAATAAATCAGGTAAGAATTCTAAATCTGTATTAGTTGTGCTATGCATTATTATTATTTGAACTGGTCATTTGCTGCTATAGACCCCAGTGTCTTGCCTATTGAACGGCTGCTGTTATAGTTATGATGCTGGACTTTGTTTTTTAGCCATGATAGAAAATAATGATGCATTGATAGGACTACTATGCGCTGTCAGGACTTTACAGCCAATATGGTTTACACTTTAGGTCTCTCTCCAGCTGCACAGAACCCTTTCATTTGAGATTAGGTTCTACAATTTTAGCTTTACAAGCCTCAAAAAGAAATGGGATGGAGCAATAATCCAAATAATTAATACAAGTAGTAGCTTATTAACACATGTAGTACAAATACTCTGAAGCAGACTTAAAATCTTTCTTACCAGTCCTACCCGACACTTTCCTTTTTCAGATCTCTTTTATAGCATACACAGCCTTTGCCACCTTTGCCATAGCATACAATCCATATGCCCCAGTCAGTCCCCAAAGCGATGTATTTGAAATAGCAGAAAGCTATTTTAGCAGGAAGAAAAAAGGTAAAGAAAAAAAATCTGCTGCCATACAGAGGTTGCCGTAAAGGCTGTGTCTTGTTCAAATGCTTCTGAGTTCCATAGGTCTTCTCTGCTGTAAGTCTCCCAGCTGAGGTCCATAGAGGCTTAAGTGACATTTGAGAAATGTTACTGCCTTCAGATATTGATGCGAAAGTCAGTAATGTGTTCATTATTCAATGTTTTCATATTTTCATGGCATTTTCACCATTATGCTTTTACCACAGGGAGGTGCTGGTAACCTTCCACCATAAAAAATTCTTAAAATAAAAATCCTGAATTGCATTCCTATCCATTTTGCCTCGTACACATTGTCCCTGCAGCGCAATACCTGCCCTACTACACCAAAATTCTCAGTCTCTGCAGGAGGAGCTCTTGGCTTTTTGAAAAGCACAGTGCAGTTAACCCAGAACAGTCTTTTCATCTTTGTAAGAAGTTCTGTTCTGCCGGTGCTGCCTTACTGTGCTATCAATGTTGAATTGAAGTGAGATGTTAAAAAAAAAAGAAATAACTAAAGCAATAGGATTGTAAATAGTTTTGGAAATTGCTGTTCCCTGGGAGGTAGTTGTGATTTCCTTCTAGATTTTTGTCAAAAAGGTCAAATCCTTTGAACTACAAATGTTAATGCAACAATTTACTTTAGTAAGTCACTACATCCCAACTATGTAGATTTTTGTAAAAATCAGCAAGTGGCTTATAAGGTCCAAGCTTTTATTTAAAATGGATACTATGCTTTTCTGCCAATTTCAAAATAATCCAATGAGCCTGCAGCACAGTGGGGGTGGGTTTCTGCTCACAAGATTGATCCATTTTCCCCTCATGGTTTCACCATTAACTCCTTACCTGACTACATCTAATAAATTCCAAAGGAAAAATAAAACACACACGACGTATTTCCCTTGAACTTCTTCCTGACTGTTGATCACGACAAATAAAACAATTATTCTCTCCGTGATCTGAAAAGAAAAAAAAAAGAATTGTGAATTCAGGTAGCACCTTCTGTAGCTCTCGTTTCCGTGCCATTTTGGTGAAATGGGAGGCCACGGGTGAATCCAGTCTGCTCTACACAAATGCTCCAGTGAATGTTTTGCTTCTTGGCCTGCTTTTGTTCAAGGCCCTGTTGGCCTCCACCTCGGGGAACTGGAAGCCATTGGCTGTGGCGTGACAGATCTGTGATGGTTAAGGGTAGAGGTTTGCTTGCCAAAGGGGATGACTGGGGTTTGCAGCCCAGGACACCTGTGGATGAGCCAGCGGAGGTGGTGGGAGCAAGCAGTGTTAGATTAACAGTTGGACTAGATGATCTTAAAGGTCTTTTCCAACCAAAACGATTCTAGGATTCAAGGACTTCTCCAGCTGTGCCCTGGTGCCTGGGGGGCTGGTGGGGGGGTAAGCTTCCTTGCTGGTGGGCTGCATGGGAGGCAGTGGGGTACAGAGGGCCCTTGGTGGGCAGTGCACCAGAGATTATGTGCTAATGTCACAGCCCCACCTCCACTTTCCATAGCAGGGAGATCTGCGTCCCAAGGGATCCCCCTCACGTAAGAGTTGGAGAAAGGAGGAGGAAAAGCAGAATTCCTTATTTTTCTTTCCTTTCTTACTCCTGGCTGGGAGAAATGGGTTTAAGCTTGTAATTTATGTGATTTACTGCCATAATATTTATGTTGTAGCATTTTTCTAGTGGTTGAACCTTATCTGACTCAGAAGGTACGCCTTTACAAATGAAAAGATGTAAAAGTGGACTAAAGAGGCAGTGACTCCAGCTTAAAAAAATACTTTGACAATATTAAAGCTCAAGAAATTAAAAATGAGTGTCTTTTTGCAGCTTTCTTGGACAAGTTTCCTATCAGTATCCATGCCCTGCCCTGTAAAACAAATATGTCTGTGATATTCAGTACTGCCAATGGTTGCTTGTGCAACTCTCTGAGAACAGTGCCAGTTCATGCTGATTCACGCTCTGTTTGAAAACATCACAGGAGAAAGCATGCATCTGTTCAGCTGGTATGAATTGGTATAGATTCACTGGGGGGTTTTATACCCACTGCTAACTAACTCTTCCATAAGGTACCTTAGGTCTAATGATTTTATGGGTTAAGATGTCAAGTCAGTGAGAAGTCATGAAATGAAAATGGATTAACAAGGTGTTTTTTATAAGCGTGGTCATTCTTCAGTGTTTTCCCCCTTCCCCTTACTCCTAACTTAAACGAAATAAGAAATTGTCCTCTCGGCCAGTTTGTGTGGTAGTTTTGCTACATAATGTTTACCAGTTCCTGGGTGGAATGTTTTGGCTGCAGATTGTTTTGCAAACCGCATGTCAGATAAAGTAGCCATCACTTCACTGTTCAGCAAAATTACGTGAGAGCAGTTTTTCATACGGAAAGTGAGCGTGTCCGTCCCCAAGGGATCTGGTTCCTCATCTTGAAAAGCGCTGAGAGGCCACGACAGATAAAAATGGTTTTGCTGCCTCTCACCCTGCCCTGACTGACATCTTGTGCTGCTGATCCCATTGGTCCCCAGCTGAGGAACTGATTTCTAAGAAGGTCAGATGTTGACAGACGTCTGTATAGATGAGCCAGGAAACAGAAAGTGAGAGACAGCAAGTCCTGTGTTTGTACGCTGACGCTGAGGAATCTGGCAAGACAGCGGGGGAACTGCAAGTATTGATGCAGGATTTGAAACCAGATACAAGAGAGATAGGAGAAGCATGGTGGGACAACCATCACAAGAGGGAAATCAAAACAAAGGTAAAACTGTGAGCACTGAACGGGATCATGTGCTGGAGAGAATAAATAAAACAGAAATAGAGTTGAAATCATTTTGGGGAAGGGTGGCAAAGGAGTGCAGCGTTGGTCATGTGGGCATTTTGTTACTGGCCCTAAAATCAGATGGGATGTGGAAAGAGAGTTCTGCAGTACTGTTAATATGACAGATTTTCAGGGAATTGTCTCACCTGGAAATCAAAGCTTTATCATGATAATGAAAAGGTGGACATGTTCTTAGATGTGAGAGAGAGCAGATTTTCCAAATGGTTGCTTGCTCTTGAAGAGGTAGCTGGGTGGAACAGTGCTAGAGAACAGCATGGGTCAAGCTGATCCCACTGCAGTGTGGTAAAAGGATAAGCAGCAGACAGCTACCATCCCCAATTTCAAAAGGATGAGCACTGGCCAATGAGACAGTGGCTATGGAGACCCACGATTCAGCCTCATGGTCGAGGAGCAGAAGGGGCTGTGGATTTCCTCCTCTCCCCAGGGCATGAGCAGACACACAAGCGGCAGTGAGCATCACCTAGCTGGGGCTCAGCAGATTTCCTCCATCAGACAATTCATCTCTGGGAAGGGGCGCAGCGGAGGCGCTCAGCCTCGCTAGTCAAAAATGATGGAAGCCAGTCATCAGGTGAAGTGCCTGCAAGAGCGGAGAACTGGACCTGACAGAAAGCAGGTTCCCCTGTAGCTCCTGTGCTCCTGTTAGACTGCAGCCTCAGCCAGAAAACAATGGGGATGCACAAAGCAGCCATCCGAGGCTGAAAACACCCTGTGGCCTTGTTATGGAGCACATATGAGGGGCAGGACACGGGCCTGGCTGCTCAGGGCAATTGCCATGTCCTCATGAGGATAGGCAGTGGCATCCTACCTGCCTCCTGCCTGCTTGCCTTTATTGCCCTTCAGGACATGGTGCTCTTTCCTTTCATAGCACTCATGCCATTGGGTAACCCACACAAGTCAAAGGGGTCAGTCAGAAGCTGGGGACCTTTTCAGCAGGTGGCAAGGCAGGGCACAGAGTACTACTTGCAGAGGAGGATATTCCAGTAAATGTTGGTATTGTGTCACTATATGCACACGCGTATACATATATGCATGTTGCTACTCTCTTGCTTAGGAAAAAAAAAAAAGGCAAGACTAGAAGTCCTATGTTTTCATGTTTCATAAAAAGGAAGTATGTGCTGACACCTCACAAAGCATAAATACAATGGTTTCATTTTTTATTACTTTTTGTTCTTTGTGTTAAAACTGGAATTTCCTTCCTCTCCCAGCACTGGTCTCTCACAGGATACACCAAGTTCTGCAGAATGGCGTAAATTTCCTCAAGGCAGCCTGGGCATTTGAAGCAAGTAAGTGAAACAGAGCAAATTAGACTATCTGAGGTTAGGGCAGGAGCAGGCAGCACATTCACTTCCATTTTTTAATAACCGTGATGCTGCAGTATCGTATTTGGTACCTGAAACCCTGACATAGCTCTTCGATTTAGTGAATGTTAAAAAAAAAAAAAAAAGAAAAGTAAGAAAAGTGCTACTAAATATTTCGATTAAGTTAAAAATTAATATTTTTATCACAAAGCCGTAGTACATTGCTTTTGGCCTGGTAAATCCAATCCTGCTTGCACAGGATGAAGCACTGGTGATTTGTTCACAAAAACACTAGTCGTCTTTTACATCTTTCCTACTCTGTCCCTTGCTAAAGCACCAGTCGCACCAGCCTTTACTCCATGGCCAGACTACTAGATTTCATTATCCTCTGTTTTGGCAACTGCAATGACATGTGGCATGTTCTCCTGTCCTCCTCTCAGTCATTCAAGCTGCAAATGCCCTGAGAGACATCCCTTTGTGACAACTTTGTGAGCCACCCTTGTCTTCCCTTCTCCCAGAGCATCCATCACACAGGACTCCTCTTTCTTTCATGGTGTGACTTGGCCTTGGCCTACCTCACCCTTCTCAGGTACCTGGTGGCCTGAGACTTCATCCCTCAATAAGGCTATACTGAATGGGTTTTCCAGAAAACACCTCTGAGTTTGCTTTCCCACTATCTGTAATGTGTATCTCAAAGTGTTCCTTGTAAATGCTACTAAACCACGATAAATGGAATATTAGGCAGAAACGCTTCACTCAAACTCTGCTTAAGTCTTGTCTCTGCTGTAACACCTACAAAACAACCAAGCCACCACAGAGATGCTTTCACAGCTTGTTTTGTTCAAGGTGGCGTTACCTCCACTCGTGTGCTTCCCTGACATTGCCATAGCCTCCACAGCCACCTGTTCTCTCATCCTAGAGATCACCTGAGATGAACTTCCCTGTGGAGATGCATGCGTGCGTGTGGCCTGAGGGATGCATCTGGGGATATGCTTTAAACTTAGAGTCAGAGCAGGTGGTGGGAATGCAGAACAGGGCAGCCACTATCAAATTCTTGCAGCTTTACCAGTACCCTGACTATCTGTGGCAGTCCAGTAGGCTGCAGTGAGGCAAGCATCTCTAACTGTCCTTGCCCAGTTCATTGTGGAAAATAGATATAATTTTTTTTTTTTTTTTTTCCTTTTCCTAAGAGGCAGGGAGGAAAGTGTGGCAAGGCACATGGGAGTACTGTTGGCACACAACTGCTTAACCTGCGCTCTCCCCGCAAAAGCGGGGCAAACCAAGTGAAAGCAGAGCCTACACCAAAGGGCTTGTACACCTTGCCTGAACAGTATGAGACCACTGCTTATCAAGGCAAGAGAGTTGTGTTTGCGGTGAAAGAGCACTTAGGGGAAGAACCAGGTAAGGATCCAAAGCTGTCTTTGTTGTGAGGCAAATGTCTGGAGTCACAGCGCCGTATTGTTCTCTGACCCACCTTCTCCATCCTGCCCTGGAGAGCACTGCACTGCCCAAGTGCACTAATTGCACTGCCCCAGAAAGGTCATGGTTTTCTTGCTCGGAATATCCATTTCATATCTAGTGTTTTTTGTGGCAACACAAAGCAGGTTTGTGCAGGCTCCCCTGGTCTCTGCTTCTGCACAGCTGAGTAGGAAAGGAACAGGCTATGTCAGGGCCAGGGAATGTGTAAATTCTGCTAGGACAAGCCTTGCTTTAGGGACTATTAGCATTAGCAGGCTGCTCTTCTCTACAAGAGATGACGTGAGATTTGTTACTGGAGACGTGAGACAGGATACTCTTTTTTCCCCCTAGATTAGTGTAAAAGCATGTAGATTTAGGCAGGGAAAAACAGTTAATTGCATTTTGACAAATTTGCTACCATACTTAGTGAGCAGCATAAAGAACAGAGATCTGTATTAGTCAATGAATTTCTAATGGAGATTTAAAAAGAGGAACATCTTCACCCATGCAATATGTCATTTGACAAAAACGGGCTATCCAGAAAACTAAAAACATAACTAACTACTCTTAGTCTTCTACCTTCTGACTGCTGAGACCAATACCAGTTTCACCATTATTCAAATACTAAGGATTGGAAAGGTTTGAAGGTAAACTCAAGTCAACATTTTTACTTTTTCCAATGCATTAAGAAAAATACCAAAACCTGAAATTAACTCCCAACAGAAAACAAGAGTTTGGTAAGGAAAATGTTAGAGAATTATCTTGTTTTCTGCTATAGCATGTGATCTTTTGGCTGGTTTTCTACCTAGAGCTGAACATACGCCCTGTAAACCTCTTAAGAGCATCAGAACCTCTGGAAGTTGCCACAATTTGACCATGTCTGGGTTTGAGAGGGCAGAGACCCTTGTAGCAAGAATACAACAGTTCTTCTCTCTTTCCCTTCTCTGCATTAATTCTTCTTCAGTCCCTTAATTTCTCTTTCTTAATTCTTTTCCTTCCATGCTCCATGTCCACACTCCATGACCACCAGCAAACCCTGTTTCAGGATATTTGATGTGCTGGTGGTTGTCTCACTGCCATCCCTTTGCTACCCCACCAAATCTTGTCTTTTGCAAGTCTATGAAATAAATACACACTTGCCAGTGAGGAAATGGCATGGAAAAGAATTAGCTACTGAAACTTAGGCCTTGGAGTGTTGTCTTCTGGCTGTAAACAAGTTGGCTGGGGAGGCGGTATCCTCAGCCACCTATGGCTGAGCCCTAGACATGGGGGCTGCCCCAGTTTTGCAGGTGACTGCTCCTCTCCACATCTGCCAGGTACCTGGTGCTGTGGGCTGGGCATGGGGAGCTCACTATTCACTTTCACTCAAAAAGAAAAAAGTTGAGGAAGCAGCTCCTTCACAGGTGGAGGTCGACCACTCAGGCTAGTTCAGCCTGGGCTTGTCCCTGGGGGCAGCCATGGCTGAAGCGCGCAGGTCATGGAAGGCAAGTCTTGAGAAATAGGCTTACCTGCAAAAACCTGGGGAAGAGACGGCTTTTATCAATGCCAATGAGGATGTGTAGGATCTCCAGTATAGATAACAATTGGCAAAGGCGCATTACAAGTCCTATGGAGTAAAATGTGTCAGCCAACGAATCTACAGACAAAATGAAGATGAAAATTAGAGGGTGGTTATATAGTAAAAGTCTGGATCAACTACTGGGTTTGCTCTTGCCCTCTCCCCACTGGAGATGGCAAGAAATAAAGTTCACATAGTACCAAACTTTCGGGTAGCGGAAGCAAAGCTTTGGGGAGGGGAGGAGGCAGTCACTCTGAGGCAGGAAGCTGAGAAAAGAATGGGATCCCCTATACTTGATGCACTGGCAAACACTGTGCAGGATGTGTTGGTTTAGAGATACTGCTTTAGGATATTTCTAAATATGAGGAAATGTATGAGGAATGTCTAAACATAAGGAGATGTTGAATTCCTGCCTGTATCTGTACCCATGGAACTTCCTCAAACAAGAAGACCAAAAAGCAGGTATTTTATGGGCGTACAGCTGTCCACCATTATAAATAATTTTAAATTTCCAGTCACTAGTTTTCTATTTTTGCGCCTTAACCCCAGGCAATGGAAAGAGAAATATGTTGCAACGTTTTCGGAGATAGAGAGTCATGTGCAATAACCACAAAGATATTCCCTCCTAGTGGCTTCAATAAGATTAATATTCACCATAATGACTGGACCTAGTCATGTTTAGGTTTACATCTAAGTCAAACGTTACTAGCATGCTGCTGAATACTAACGCTCATTAGCAAAACAAGCACTTCATTCCTGTTGTGATACAGGCAGAACATAACTACCAGTAATTTGTTCATCCTTTTTAATGGAATAAACAATGTTTTTCTAATTGAAATTACAGCCCCTGGTATTGGACATACGCCTATTGAGAACACTGACTTTATCTCTGGTTGACAGCCGGCTGAATATGAGCCAGCGGTGTGCCCAGGTGGCCAACAAGGCCAATGGCATCCTGGCTTGTATCAGGAATAGTGTGACCAGCAGGAGTAGGGAAGTGATCGTGCCCCTGTACTCGGTGCTGGTGAGGCCGCACCTCAAATACTGTGTTCAGTTTTGGGCCCCTCACTACAGGAAAGACGTTGCATTGCTGGAACATGTCCAGAGGAGAGCAACCAAGCTGGTGAGGGGTCTGGAACACAAGTCATACGAGGAGCGGCTGAGGGAACTGGGGTTGTTCAGCCTGGAGAAGAGGAGGCTGAGGGGCGACCTTATCGCCCTCTACAACTGCCTGACAGGAGGCTGTAGTGAGGTGGGGGTCGGCCTCTTCTCCCTGGTAACAGACGATAGGACGAGGGGCAATGGTTTGAAGCTGCGCCAGAGCACGTTTAGGCTAGACATTAGGAAAACTTCTTCAATGAGAGGGTTGTCAGGCTCTGGAATGGGCTGCCCAGGGAGGTGGTAGAGTCCTCATCCCTGGAGGTATCTAAAAGAAGGATAGATGAGGTGCTTAGGGACATGGTTTAGTGGTGGGATGGCAGTGCTAGGTTAACGGTTGGACTCGATGATCTTAAAGGTCTTTTCCAACCGAGGTGATTCTATGATTCTAATTTGACGTTTCTGAGTGTCACTGCCTCTTAAAATGTTTAAGGAAAATATAGAAGGAATCCTACCTTTTCCAAATGACATGAACCTGATGATCATATTTGTAAATATCCAGGAATGTCCACAGAATTGTATTAACTCATACAGAAAGAGGTAGGTGTTCATGGTAAAGCTGTGGAGGTGAAAATGATAAAGCAAACTGTATGACTGACTTACTACAACATTCAAGCTTTTTGCCCTGTAGAAATTGCACCCTCTTTGGACGTGTTAGGAAACCAAAGGGAAACAGCTGAAATGTCAACAGATCCGTGAAAGCCAATTGTGTCAGTGGTCACAGAATAGGACTCTCCCTAATAGATCAAAGGCTCCCTTCGCTGGTGTACCTAGGATATGCCCAGAAAAATTTTCTGAGTTTCCATCAGTGATTAGGGTGCTCTGTGGCCATACAGGAAAATTTGTGCCTCCAGGGGAAAAAGTAACCAAGCAAAGACACTCTGTTGAGTGCTGGATTCAAGCCTTGAGCCCCCTCGGCTTGGCTCTGCCTTGACAGTGGGACCAGGCTGGAGGGATTGCTGGGGGCCTGGGACTCCTGCAGCTACCAGCCTCAGGATTTCTGCATCTGGGTGAGGTTTATCCTGTTCTTCCTAGAAGACTTGCCTCTAGCACACACTCAAGGCAGCTTAAGGTACAATGCAAGTAATTTTGAAAATGTGACTCCAGCAGACAGCATAGTTGTAAGTATTTATAATAATGTCAGTGAAGAAATGGAATATAAAGCCACATTTCAATCTGCTTTTATTTGATGCAGTTTGAAGGATATCTGTCTTTCCCTTTTTAACCAACTTCTTCCACAGGTTTTCCAGATAAACATTAAATTAGCACCTTTGTCTTTCTGCTCAGCCTGTGTTTCAAGTTGCATTTAATAAAGTGAACCTCCTCCTGTTGGAGGAGACTAAGTTTTGTAGCTATCCTAACCTAATTTTCATAGGCAATCTGCCTTTTTTCAAAACTTCAGAGGCTCTTGAGACACTTAAATTCCCCTTCCCATAAATGTATTTTCTTCTGATTTAGTCTAGAGCAAGAGGCTTGCCTGTCCTCTAGCTATGAAAAGGACTGTCCACCATTTTGGGAAACTAATTTGTTAATTTTGTACTAGAATTTATCTCCTGTGTTTGACCAACTAATTTCCTGACCCAGTAAGTAGTAAGATCTCTTTAAAGTTGCCCCTTGATCCAGTGTGTTCATGCAGTTCATGTAGTGTGTTCATCTCTGCCACCAAACTTTATTTCATTTGTATCTGTACGTTAGCAAACACGGTGAATTTCTGTGTTTAGAAATATCTGAATATGATAAATGCATGTACTTCATTCCCAGCGTTGGACCAAGACCATAAATAACAATACACACTGCCATAAATTGATCTAGATAAACCAATCTTCTACATTTTTAATCTAAATATATCCTCAGGAGGTCATAGAAAACGCTTTTCTTCCTCTCTTCCTGTTATGCAGGATGGCTGCTATTCATACCATCACTTCTACAAGCACAGAAAGATTTGTTGGCATAATTTACCTCCCATGAGATATCAGTGCCCTTTGGTACCATGAAAATAAGACATAGGAGGACCCAGACCAGGGAATGTATTCCATAAACACTCCTTTTGGGAAAAATATGATACAACTGAATTGGACTGAAGTCCAGTGAGCTCTATAAATATTGACCCAAAATCCCATCTGCTTTATTACTGAATGACACTTTGTTCTCTCTCACGGTAAGAAAAAAAGACGGGACACTGCACATTACAAAAAGGCAAAAAATTAAGAGCATTGTTCTGATTTAGGAAACAGCCTTATTACTGGATGGATAGGTATTACTGTTATGGGTATGAAAGTTACAGGAACAGTTATAAAAACCTTGAGGCTTTCCAGTCGGCACCTCCACCAGTTTCTTTGGTCTGATATTGCCATGTCAGCTTTGCACAGGATGCAAGCTGAGCATATGGCTTCTCTCTTCTTCTGAAGTTTAGTTTGCCACATCTGCCTCTCATCCTCAGAACTTGTTTTTCAGTGATTTGGGCTTATTTTCCAAATTCTTCCTCAATTGGTTGGCTAGAAAATTGTTGTCTTTACAATTCTTAAGCTGCTTAATCTTGGCTAAACAGGGCGTAACCAAGAGGACATTTGCAGACGCAGCTTCACACTAGTGTTTTGGCAATATGGCAACCGTTGCATGTTAGACCTCACCGTCTTTAATATGTAGTGGCCACTACTGAAATGTATACACGCTGCTGGCATTTTATGGAGGGCTCCATATTCCCAGTGAAGCATAGAGATGGGCTGGTGGGCAGTGTGCTGGTGTTACCCCAGCCCCAGAGCTGTGAGCAGCACAGCTCCCTCACTTGGTGTTGCTCTCCACTGTGTGAAGCCCTGATCTCAAAATGGGGTTTCATCCTACTGTGTTAATCCCTGCACAAAAGGTGCCTAAGACCAAACAGAAGCCTTTGATGGAATAAAAGGTCATTTCAGTGTAATCAAAAGAAACTGAAATGTAACTTAGTTCTTTCTCATTCAAAGGCTGATCTCTTTACCTAGAGAACCAGAAGATGACTGGGGATAACCTATTTCACTGTCCTAACAGATTAGTGCCACAGCACAAAATTCAGCCATCTGCTTCTATTTGGAAGGCCACTGGCAGAAGAGACGGGCTTCAGTTAGATTTCCTGCTCCCCTCGGTGCACAGCAGGCATCGTTCCACGTTTCCCTCACAGAGCCTGCTTCTGCGGCACCCATGCAGACAGAACATGGACTAGCAATCCACCAGGTACTGTTCAGTTCCTGGCCCTGCCCCAGACTTGCTGGCTGACCTTACAACCCTCGCTTAGCCTCCCTGGTGCCTGCTTCGAAAAAAGGACTGGCTGGCTGCATTTATTCCCGGCAGGGTGATGCGCCTTAACACTTTCAAGCTGCTTTCATCTGAAGGCATTGGGGGAGAACTGCATGTTTCAGTACTCTGCTTGCACTGATGACAGGAGAAAGAAACAGGCATGGATCTTGCAGCAGAGAGACCCAGGAGGCTGGACTTGCTGTCCGTTTTTTCAGTTGTCAGTTCCCCATTACCTACTGTGGCTGATTTTATACCAAATATGTTGAAATGCTAGGGATGCATTTATACTTAGGATCAACCTTGCTTAGTAGAAAACTTCATCTGTTTTCTCTCTGGGCTCAAAACATGGGAAACTAGGTGAAACATAGGACTGCTCAGAACTAGCACACACAACAGCATGGTCCCAAACATCCTCTTTTCCCTTTTATTCACCAGCGGAGATTTTACCAGTGATATAGTTTAGCTGGCCTAGTTTAGCTGGCCTGACATACTTCCATGGGCAGAGAAATCACTGAAGTATAATTGTTGCATTTTATTATTTTTAGCTTGAAGGTCTTCAGCATGTGCCTGTGGTAGCTGTCATCTGAGGTAAGTACAGAGGTAGGTGCCCTCAGTGTCTGAAGGGTGGTCAGCACCATGTCCCCCTTGAGCCAAGATGACAGGCAGCACGGCAGCAGCACCCAGCTCGGGGCAGCCCTGGGCCCAGCTGGGTGTCCCGTGCAAGGTGCCAGGATGAAAGCCATGCTCAGGACCCTCTCGGGGGGGGGGGGGGTCCCACCCAGGCCTGCAGGAGCTGAGCACCTCCCTGCCTTCAGAGCGATTGCACTCTGCTGCCGTCCCGTGTGCCCGTACTGGCTGGCCGCACATGAGGAAGCAACCCTCGTGCTGAAACCGGAGAGCAATGTTCCTTTTTTTTTTTTCCTCTCTGCAGGAAAGGTCTGCTAGAAAAGCCCCTCCGCTGACACAGTTTCCTTTTAAGTGATATTGGTCTGAACTTCTACCCCTTCCCCCTCCCACCCCTGTGGCAAGCTGCAAGCGCTGTAGCTCAGGAAGAAGAAAGCTGCTTGAGAACCAGTACAAAAGATGTACTTTTCTTTCACAGGCATATCCCACCCCACTGTTTTTAACCCTTCCTTTTTGCATTTGAGCAGTCTAGGTCACCTGCGCTCAAGAGATATTACCTGTTACAGGGGTCGATGACTGCTGCTGCTCCTGATCTTTCTCCTTTTTTCTCTCTACAGCTGCAGCAGCTGTTTGTTTCAAGATCATCCCTCCTCTTTCCTCTTCCCCCACCCCACGACGTCATCGTTTGTAGCTCTAAGCAGGAACAACACTGCACTTCCCGAGAAAGGAGTTTCTAACCCCAAACATCTCCGCTCCATTTGCCCTGCTCCTCACCCAGCCTAGCCTAGGCTAGCTTAGTCTAACTAAACAAACCTAACCTAGCCTAAACTGGGGGTTTTTTGCTGTTGTACCAGTAAGCTAGTCTGTAAATCCCACTAACCTCGCCTCTTAACCCGGAGCAGTATTTTGAAGGTTTTACTGGAGAGAAGAAATGCAAAATCAAAAATCTCTTTTTCTTTTCTGTTTAAATCACCAGCACTATGCTAACAATACATGATAAGGAAGGCTGGGAGCATAGCATAAAAGGAGCACTTTAGTTTACTTCAGATAGAGGAAAGAATTTTCCACTTGTTATCTAGGAATATCTATTCATGCCCCTGTGAAATACGGGCCCTCCTGGCAGAAAGAATGTAGGTGTGCATCCCAGTTTACTTCTGCCCTTAAGTGTCTGGGGTATCTCAGTATAAATCAGATGAAGAAGAATGTCATAACCTGTTTATAAACTCCCTTCTACCAATAAATAAGTTTTCCCACTGGCACTCACGTTGAAAGCACATCCCTTCCTGCAGTGAGGTTTGAAATTTGCTGTTACGACTAAAGAAGTCACCCAGGACGTAATGGAGCATAGGATATTATGTGTAAGTACAAGAAGTCTGGGGAATAAAATGTGCCTCACCAGGTCTCATCCCTACTGCAAGTGGCATTGAGCTCCTGGCAAGACCATCTCTGCTCCCTGTTGTGTCCTGGAGAGGTGAGAAATGCCTCCCTGGCAAGCGGGGGATTTCTTGGCAAAGTCAGTGGGACCCTGAGTGGTTTTCCTGGTCATGTCTCCTGTCTGGGACCTTAGCAGAAGGGTCATGCTGTCACGGCTGGCTTTCTTGCTGGTGTGGCAGCTCACTTGCACTGCTCAAGAATCATCACCTTTTCCTAGGTGAAAGAACGTATTTGTTTCTCAGGAGGAAATAATAAATCAGCATTAAATAAAGGGTTAAACATTTAAGCAAACGGCTGTCAAAAGGCTCAGCCCATAGCTCTTGCAAAACAGCTCCTGCACTGCGTGCCTCTGGGAGGACGACTGGTGTGACTAACGCTGCCAGGAGCTGAGCTCACCAGCGTAACAAGATCCAGCAGCAGGAAGAACAGCTCTCTCCAAACATCAGGCAAACACGTAAAAGCAACGGAAGCCCACCTAGCTCTGTGGTGTGCAAAATCCCTCGTTCTGGGCAGCTGCCAAGTCAAAGCTCCCACAGATGACATCAAGGGCACCTGCAAGAGCCCGCGAGCTGGACACCAGTTCCCTTCCGTGGCACTGGCCACCCCTGCGGCACAGCCTGGCAGGAGGCCAGGGGGCAGCTGGGGCGGTCTGGGCAGCCTGCCGCCCCCCACGCCATGGGGCTCTGCCCCACGCTGGCGCCCCTGCAGCAGCCCCTGCTGCCCTGCCCCAGGCCGGGCTTCGGAGCAAAAGGGACAGAGGTGGTGCCCACCACTGGAGCGTTCTGTGGGCTTTCCTTTGATAGCAGCTTGGCACTGTGGACTGGATGCCCATCACTTGCTGGAAAAAAAATCTCCTTGCGTGGTGGCATGTGAAAGGAGCGATGTTGTCCTCCAAATGCAATGATGTTGGTGTACTATCTATACCGCTATAAATACACCCATTTGAGTGGCAACGCGCTGCAACGGTGGAGCTAAGGTACAGGGCTCATAAATCCACCATTACATGGAAATTCAAAATATTTGTTGGGAGATGTAGAATACAATTCAGCCAGTGGGCTGTAGTAGACCTGGCCAATCAGACCTGATGCTAACCCTTAGGATCTGTTTTTCGCAAGAAAAATCCTCTGAAATACAAGGGTTTTTTCTGTGTACAACTTGCAGTTGAAAACGCATGTAAGGCCTCCTTAGTTGTGCACTTTGCAGTGGTGTTCTTGTAGTGTGATGGCCTAAGGGTATAAGAAGGGAAGATCAATAACAAGAGCTAATAGCTTTTATTAGACTAGATGTGTAAGTGGGAACACTTCCAGGCACACAGGGTTTTGAGAAAGGCTTAAAATGCTTAAAACACTTCACAAACAAGCTGCAAAGACATTCAGATGAAAGCAAATATTGAACATTGGAACACATGTTGGCTGGATATGGGAAGACTAGAATAAGTCCTGGAAAGAATCTAGCTTTTATGTTTGGAAAATAAACTTTCTTCTCCACTAAAGCTACTCCTCTTGTAGGCAAACTTCTGTCTAGAAACAACTTGACCAGCATAAAAAAATTACTCTTATATAGCTGCTAGCATCTCTTAAAACAAGCTTCATGACTGTTCAGCACGTGTTACGCCTGACTCTCCTGGATTTCTCAAAATCTAAACAGATTGTTACTGCCTTTGGTTTCCCTGCGTCATGAGGTGGGAAAAACATGTTCTGTCTGGGCATGGTGCTTGTGTCAGGAACCATTGCAAGGGGGTGCTTTATGCGTAAAGTTAACAGCAGCCCTGACATGTTTCATCTGATATGGAAACAATGCCATTCCCTTCCAACAGGAAACATCACCAGGACAAAACATCTGCTCCTTTTACGCATAGCTTTTGTTTCCAAATCCTTGCTATAAAAAAAGCAATATGGAGATGTGTTTTAAGAAAAGAAACCACATGTCCTAAGATTAATTTTCAATGTTCCCAACTGTTAATTTTATGTCTCCTTTCCTACAGGGTTAGATTTTTTGGCTACTTGAATTCAAGCCTATGTTTTGGCCAGTTGATTACACTGGTTTAAGCACTGGTAAGTCATAGCTCTTTTAAACACGTGCTTGATTGGAAGCACACACTCCTGTACCACTGAGTTCAGTTAAAGTACAAGCATAAATCCTGGGCTGTCTGGGGGCCATGGGGCTGATGCGGTGCGGTGCTGGACACTCTTATTTCTCACTATCAGGTGGGGTATTTGCACAGCGCTGCTTGGTATTTATGTCGTGTGACCAAGACTGGCAGTGAGAAAAGGAAAGGAAAGCTGTGCGGAGGCAGCCGAGGAAGCAAAGTCATCTCCACACTGCAAGCAAGCAATGGGGAAAAGTGTCAGCGTTTTTGTCTGTCTGTACTCTCAAAGTGGGCAAAAGAGAAGGCAGCAGCCATGCCAGCTTCATGCCTCTCAAACCCTGGCAATTTTGCAAAATTCAGCAGAGACGCTGGGTTGCAAACAGGTCCTCCCTCACTGGAGCTGACTTGCTGGCATCATCTACCAGAGTAAGTCACACCAGATAAAGTGGCTTTAGGATGAGGAAAGGTGTACTGGGTGAGCAAGCATTGTGCCACAAGGGTCCACCAAACAGATACAGAGCTGGCAGGAGTTAGAGGTTTACAGTTTTGGCAGGTGGAAAATGGATGAAGTCTGGAAATGCATTTGGAGGAAAAAAAGAATCGCAGCCAGTAACTTTGGCTTTGGCCATCTATGAGTGATCTTTTGCATTTGTCATCTTTCAGGACAGTTCAGCTCCAATGCAGGCAGCGTATTTCAGAAAAAGCAGGCTGGTGGTGTTTCCCTGCCACTGCCCTGCAGCTGGAGCAGAACAAGAGGAAGGATGAGGGAAGCCAGACAAGAGCCTCCTGACAGCTCCTCTCCAGACTTCCCAAAATGTCGCTTGGAGGACATGCAACAACCTTACCTTCCTTGCTTGTCACTGCCTGGGAGCCTTTGAGGGAGCAGGTCGTCTGGCTTCTAGATTGGCCTTGTACTTGCAATCAGTCCTACAACTCCGCTTGGAATATTTTGGGTTTTGGGTTTCATTATTTTCTAGCATTGATCTCCCAGACTACAAGATATTACCCCAGCCTCCAGGTGGAGGTAATCAGTAGAAAACTACTGACTATGCACTCAGCATAGGATACAAATGCAATCCGTTGTGTTTCTGTAACACACCTTAATCCTGTTTTTCATAAAACTATTTCTACATGGAAACAACTTACTTTTATGACACAAGGATGGCTTCTTTTTAGGCTGATGATTATAACTCTATTCTACTGTTCTTAAAGAATCTGAATCTGCATATTCAGGGACAATACAATGTATTTTGGGGGGGGTAAAAATTTTTTACAATTTAATTTTCTTACAGGGAATGTGGTAAATAGCATCACTCATTTTGCATTTTTTAAAAAAAATGATCCTTTATCTTTTAGTAGAGGTTCCTGTCCTTCCTTCTCATTCCCAACCAACCTCTTTTTAGCAGAGAGGGAAATTCACTGGTTTTGCTAGGGAGGTAGTGAAAGGATTAACTAAATATCAAAGACATATCTAGTTCTGACATGAGTCGTGCTTCTACAGTCTTTGCTCCTCCCAGTTTGCTGCACTCAGCTTCATTGCTGGTTGAGACCCACGGGCCTGTCAAATACGCCACTACAACAAGGAGGAATTACCGCTTGATGGGTGGGAGACTTCCCTTTTTTCCTAAGTATTGGCCATTACCAAGTCACTCATAACGGAAGCTGTGATGATAGCTTCTGGCATTTTCTAGGAATTTAATGGTTTGCACAAATAGTGACCACTATGCTGCTACAGGAAACTGGGAAGGAGGAGATGTGCCCTGTTTCTCTTTAAAAAAAAAAAAAAAAAAAAAAAGAAGAGAGAAAATGAAGGGTTTAGTACCGTGGAATACTTCTAGTTACCAGTAATCACATTCAGCACAAATCCTTTTTAAATACATGTGAATAGCTGTGACAGGATTTATCACTTGTCCTGAGGACAATAGCGTGAGTTCTACTGTGAGCAGCAGGAGCTTATTTTTAACTACTAAAAAATTATAATTGCAAGAAAAGATCTGTTACAGCCAATGTGAGCTTTTCCCAAAAATTTGAGACCAGAACTGAGTCCATCTTGAAGCCAAAGACACTTGAAGAGAAAGTATTTTTATTGCTTAAAGAGAGAGCAACATTTTTTAAAATATTTGGAGTCCAACATTTTTAATAATATTTGGAGTCAAACAGGCTTCTTTTTTTTTTTTTTTGGTAGAAGAAAAGCTTTCTGTTTGATATAAATATGTGTGTCAAGATATTTCCTTTCTGGGAAAATGAACTGCAACACACAGTACTGCAGCTAAGTCCAGAGGAAGTTGTGCAGGTTCTGGCTTACCAAGATAAGAAACTTGAGGAATACAGCCAACAGTAAGAGTTACAGTGAGTCGACATGGTAGCAACTAGTGTGCAAGGGGCTGATACACTATTTGAAATCTCAGTATTTAATCTCTTTAATGTGGATTTTGACTTTGTGAATACATTACCATGTTTTAACAGTTATTTTGTAGAGGGGAGTGTTAACTCTGCTTACTTCCACACTTTCAAAAGCAGATTATATTATTTGCTTAGAAGATTGAATTCTTCATTGCTGAAGGTAACGTGTGGTTTTAGGATCCTAATTGCAAGCACTTGGGCTCAAGAAGGTCGGCCTTGCAGCCTCTTGAACTGAGGCAGTAAAGTAATTTCTCTGCACTCATCTACCCATCACTTACCGTTGCTTCATGCTCAGCCCCCATGAAATTAAAACAGAGGGTTGCCAGTTTGCAGAATGGGCTGTGGCACTGGCATGTCCGCAGGCTGAGAAGAAAGATTGCCCTCGCTTTCCCTGTCAAAGCTTGCTCTTCTAGGAACCCGCAGCACTGAAAAAGCCCTTGCACCTTACCAGGATTTCTTGATGTCAGTAGAAGTGTGGGGAACACTGATATAAATGGCTCATCCTTGTCTATATGAGGATTAGTAGGAAGATTTTGGGGTATTAAAAAGCACAGTCATCTTATTGGAAAGTATCAAACGCAATCTTACTTGCTTTGTTCACCTTTTTTTGCTTGGCATTAAACTTCTAAAGAAAAGTAAATTCATTCTGCCAGTCAAAACTGAGGACAGACGATTTCTTTTAAGATTTATTCTGCATCTTTGTCACCCTCATTTCTTCATCTCCCCTCTGGTCACTCCCTGGAAGGACTCCACATTCCTCCACAACTGGGAGGGGGAAAACACTTTAGGGCTACCCTTGGACAAGGGGCAGGCTGGCTTGGAAGGGGTGAGGACCGGCAGGAGGCAGCAGTCCATGGGTTCTGTCTCCCCACAAGCAGTTCCTGATCCCTTCTCCAGCCCACGCCCCTCAGCCGTGGTGTTGGTCTGCCCGCTCCACCACAGCCACCGCTGCAACTTCCCTACGGCTGCTCTGAACGAGTTCACAGCTGTCCGTCCTAGCAACAGGGGCTAATCCTGGATGATTATTTGGAGTTATTTCCACCAGCTTTTGTCCTGTTTTGCTTTGGGTTTTTAATTTGTTTTGAGTTTCCTCCCCTCCCCCTCAATTTAAAAATAAAGTAAAGCCAGAACTGACAGAACAGGCCAAACCCATGGAAGATTTGGTTTGGGCAGCTGTGGTTGACTGTGACTCGTGAATAGTTTTTTCCAGCTTAAAGTCCGGAATAAGCATTCTCCAGTTCCTCTGTAGCTATTCTGAAGTTTCTTGTCAGTGCAAGGCGCTTGACCCTTTGTCCCATAAATCCACTCCAGACAACAGACTCTGCATAGATGAAACCTTATCACTTTTAGTGCAGTTTCCCAAAAAGCGCAGCACAGCACATGTAAACACGGTGCTGTGAGACTGCCCATGAGAACAGCCACAACTGTGACTGGGACCCGTGCTGCACAGCACCGGTGTATGCGTCTCATGAGAAAACTGATGACACTCTGTGGCCTACAAGCAGCCCTATCTTGGAAGGATTTTGTTTCCTCTGTGTTAAATTTTCAACTGGGACTTGAGATTTCACATTCACTATTCTATTGGTTTCCATTTGAAAATAATCTATGTTTAAAACTATATTTTGCTACATTTGTTTAACTTCTGAAAAAATACTAACTGGAAGAAATACCAGAGGGTTTCAGTTAGCCAGGGCCATAATATACAGCTGACCTGGTAACACAATGGTGATAAAATACAGATTGCTCCAAAACGTTACAATCGCAAGAAGAGAGAGGATCTTCTGATTCTTCAGCTTCCTTCCTTTGCTTTTTGGACTCTTTACCTTTCTTTAAAGAGTAAGAATAAAACAAAGATACATTGGCTTGCTATTTTCTTTTTCCTTTTTATTTGTTCAGCAACAAGGTCTGCTCCAGGGTCCCCATCTTTCAATGGGTCTTCTAAACACCGTCTCAACACAAATAATTTATACTACCTCACAGTTGGCAGAAAAGTAATTGAAATCAAATGCTGGTTTATGAGCTCCTGTCCATCACCTCTGAGACCTTCTTCTTTCTTTCAAGAAGAGTTCATTTTTCTCTCAGTTCCCTTCTTTGAACCCAATAGCAGTTTATTGATAAGAAGCATGCTCATAAAGAGATGAAACTCTGTCTTACCAAAATACATCTACATTCACCTACAGTTCTTATGCTTGTCTATAATCTCGCTTTGCCCTCTAGTGCCCATTCTGTTTTATTTTTTCTTTCCTGCACTGCAAAGTACCCTGTTGACTGAAATATGTCAAAACATATTTCTATTTGGCGATACGATTTTTTAGGACAGTTACAAAATAAAAAGAAAGCTTAATGGTAAGAGAGTTTCTGAAAAATCAGTGGACCATGGATTAACATATTCTCACTGCATGCAAGTGAGGCAATAAAAGCTGGGATCCTTCATGAGAGAGCAGCCTTCGGAAATATTTTGTGTTATTTCCAAGTTTCCGTAAAAACGAGGCCATTTCAGTAACAGTTTACTGTATTGCAGAAGCCACCTAGGATATCAGAACCAGAAAGGTAAGTAGGCTGAATGTCCTTTTGTTGTACGAGCTTGAAGAAGTGCAAAAAACAAACAAGCAGCACAAGTAAGATTTGAAAAAGTCTCGAAGTGAGGCCATTCCAGGTGCTGTTAGTTACAAACTCCAAGAAACACACATTTTGCTGTAATATTTGTGGCAGGGTGTCACCACATGGGAAAATGGCTCTGATACTTTGCTCTGTTTCTTTTCTCTTTTCTGTTGTTCAGGATCATGATGAAGTTGCTAGCTGGTTTTATTTCTGATTTTTCAGCTTCAGACCCGATACCCAAGTCTCTCGCCACTTCCTTAGCTTGCATCCATGAGTGGTAGAGACAAGAGTTATGTACACCCTGCAAAAGAGACATGTGTTATAGATATAGTGCCTGCGATCTGGTGTACCATTGCTATTGTTCTCACCAGTCAATTTTTTGTTTAGATGTACCTTTTTATTATCACTCCTTTGAATTATACACTTCTGAATGGCTGGAGACCAGGGAAAGCTTTAAAGCAGTTCCTCACCTGATGCTTAAACCAACCTCTAGCAATTTCAGCCCTCTGGTGCCAACGTCACCCTCTCTTGGGAGTCACAGCCTCTGCTTCTTTATGTCAGACCCAGAAGCCTGTGCTGAATGTACATCAGCCTTGGCCACAGAAAATAGCTTTTTTTTAAAGTTATTGGGGTTTTTACGAAATTTTTACCAATATTCATTAAGTAACAGAATCTGGATATAACTCTGTTCTCCGCCTTACTAACACATAGCAAGTGTCTAGGGAAAATGCAACCATTTGAAATGGAGTTACCCAGCGACAATTTCCCAAGGGTAAAATCCAGGCTTGATCTCACAGAAATTAGTAGATTTTTTTGCCCAGCTTGTGGCAAGTTATTTTAAAGAATTTTATTATATTGCAATTACTACTCAAGCCTATGTGGTTTGGAGGGGAAATTCATTGGAATACCAAGGGCTATATGTTTCTGTGGGTCAATTTGTGAGCAAGGGGAAAGAGGCAGAGATTTCAGGCAGCAATGAATCACAGCACTGAATGGTGATGTTTGAGATTGCAGTTAGCCAGGATGAATACGTCCATGAGCAAGTTGGATGTGCCACAGGCAGATGTGGCTTTAGGGTACTTCTATGTAGAGAAGTTATTTCAAATAAGCTTGTGAAAGAAGTTAAAGTGAATTGGAAACACAGAAGTAAGAAAAAAAAAAGTCTTTCCCCCAGATAGATGGAGGGGGCAGAGATACGTCAATTAAAAGTAGGAATGTCCAACTGAAAAGTTATTGCAGAAGCCATAGCTACTGCAAACAATATCCTATGTAGACAGATCCTTCTAGAATTACTTTACCTCTTTGAACAAAGCAAATGTTAGAGTCACTCAAATGTTAAAAAAAAAATGTTCTTGGAAAAGAGCATACAAACTTTCAAAGACTAATGAACAGTCTCAACCTAAGCCAGGACCACTTAAATAAACAGTATACTACTTTATTTCTGACACAGTCTCAATCAGTACAAATCTAGCAATTCCTGTAAGGCAAGTGATATTCACAAATACAGGATTCTCTTCACATAGGTGAAATAGAGATGGAAAGTAGAAGCACATTTTCTCAGCAGAAACTGCCATAGGATGACACTATTTGTCATAAGATTACAATCCCTTCCTGTGGAGTAGCCTTTGCTGAAAAGCCACATAGATTAATTTATAGCTAGTGTAGACACCTTGCTTACCAAGGGAAAAATTTACTTACATTGAATAGTTAATTACATTTGCAAAAATAAA
Source organism: Butorides virescens (assembly GCA_017310255.1). Classification (NCBI taxonomy): domain Eukaryota; kingdom Metazoa; phylum Chordata; class Aves; order Pelecaniformes; family Ardeidae; genus Butorides; species Butorides virescens. The sequence goes on from JADKXX010000398.1 coordinate 421,145, forward strand.
TTTCAGCAACATATTTAAATACAAGCAAAATTAACTAGAAGCACTGCCACAAGACAGATCATAGAGCAAATAGTAAATATACTATTTTCAAATCTAACTTATGTTAGGTGAAAATCTTTGTACCTTAGTTGTTAAGCTTCCTTATGACTTTATCAATCAACTGAAGACATCTCCTCATTTCTGCACGGCTGATCTCCCAGGAGCACAGGTTATGTTGTTTGTCTTTAAGAAAACAGTCTATTTTTTGGAAGTACTTTTTCAGTTTCAGCCTGTTGACTTCTTTACTCCGAAAGTAGTGGGTCTGCTTCTTGATTACACATGCCTCCAATTGCTCAATTTGCTGATAAAGTCCATTTTGGAATTGTTCTAAAGCTGTCCCATCCCAAGCAGCTAGAGTTAGATTTTTGCTAAAGATATAGAAGATGTGTTGGAAGATCTCTTCAATGGCCACTTTGACAGTCTCTTTCTGTCTGGGCTTTAGAATCCGTTCAGGAAATCTGAAGGACATTTTCTCTCTTAGACATTGTTGAGGAAACTTATTGCCCATTTTGTCCAAAAGTTGCAGGCTGTTCTTGATCACCTTTCTTTGCTGTAAAGGAAGGTGATTACACTGAAGACTGGAGATGGTGGTGGTACACAACAGTGTGAGGCCAATTTGTATCAAGCCAAAAGTATTCATGATGAAGATAAGCTCTTATGTTCCTCCTTTCCCACGTATAAATTCTGAGAGATAGGCTGGGATGCTTTGAAGGTCATTCGTAGGCTCCTCTTTCTTCAAAATCTTGAAATTTAATTATTCTGTAGGAGAAGTTTTCTTTCATCATTTTTTGGTTTTTAAGGTTTTCCCCCTTGTGTATGCTTTTGACACTTACCACTTTCATTTTCTGCTTTATGACTTCATTGTCTTTTTTTTTTTTTTGGCCACTTTCTTTTTATTTCAACTGGATATTAGAATGTTATATACATCTTAGATTATCTATTCTCTCTCCCTCAAAAATTCTACAGGAAGTATCATGAGCATTTAAAAGAAAATGTTACAGAAATTTCCTTAGGTTCTTAATATTTTAGTAATGGAAGAACATGTTGAAATAAAATAACACTCTCAATGATGGGTCAGGGACCTGCTGAATACTACTGCCATCCTGTCTCCTCATGCTGAGGAGACATACACTTCCAAAATTCAGTTAAGTTTTCTCTACATTTTTTCATTCAGGGAAAAGATTTTCTTCCTCCTCACCTTTATTTCTCTTGAACATTTAGACTCAAAGGACAGAAGTCATATCATTAAAATATGCATGGGTGTGTATATATATTTAAAAACATGTATATGCATTAATATACCTTTTGGTATTTTAATGCATACACACTGCTAATAAAATGAGGCCTTGATCTCACTTAGAGACTGTAAGTGCCATGTGAATACACTCATGTGAGAACAGGTTAGATACTTGAAAAAAATACTTTTTTTTGCTCCCCCCCCCCCCCCCCCCGAGTAACTGGGCAATAATTAATATCAATGCCTGTAGAGCACAGGTCTGAATTCTGATGTTGAATGGGAAGAGAATGAATAGAGAAGACAAAAAATTAAAATTCAGCCATTTGCTTTCCCCAGTGTCGTGGTTTAACCCAGTAGACAGCTAACCACCACACAGCCATTCACTCATGCCCCCCCCCCCCCCCCCCCCCCCCCCCGCAGGGTCAGGAGGGAGGGATTCACAAAAAAGATAACCCTTGTGAGTTGAGATAAAAGCAATTTAATAGGGCAGAAAAGTAAAGGAAAATAATAGAAGATATTAAAAAGATAGAAGAATATACAAAACAAGTGATGCACAGTGCAATCGCTCACCACCCACTGACTGATGCCCAGCCAGTTCCCAAGCAGCAGCTACACCCTCCCCAGCCAACTCCCCACAGGTTTTTTGTTCAGCATGACATCATATGGTCTGGAATATCCCTTTGTCCAGTTTGGGTCAGCTGTCCTGGATATTAACTAATAATTTAAAAAACCCTAAGTGCTATAAACTCAGTTTACTGAAGAAGACATTTAACAGATCCGTCCTCAGTGAAGTAGCAGCAAAGGGGTATTATCATAACCTACTTTTTAGAAGCACAGAAGTAAAAAACAAAATTCTGTTTCCATATACGCCACTAAAGGTTTGTTACCTTAATTACAAAAACATACAAAAACATTGTCAGGACCTTTTTCCACTTAAAAAGGAGCAGAACCTGCAGTCCTTTTTGTAGGGAACTAAACTATCTGGGAGAATATTTACTTTCTTGTATTGTCTACCTGGGAGATGAGCACACTCTGGGGCTGTCTTTTTGCCCTCACCGAGGCTCTTGCATCTGGTAATGTGAACTGTCAAAACCACTGGGCGTAGACGGGTTGTTTCGATGCTTTGCTGGACGCATCACAGGATTCATCATGTTGAATGGGCATTTACTCTGAAAGAGTGCCCAGACTTTAAACTCTTGAATACACATGGCATTCTATTTTTTTATACGTGAATTCCTAAAGAATTATGAGACTATTCTGAGTGGCAGCTGCCTTCTTAAAATGGAGGATCTCTCACATTCATTTTATAATGAGAAAAACCACAGGTGCCCAAGCTTTTCAAACCCTTCTGCTTATCTCAAAAAGCCAGACATTTTCAATGATAGATTTGCATGGGAATAGTGATTTTTATGAAAACTAAACAATATAAAGGCAGCCTTAGAGAATACCATGACAAAGGTCATAAAAAATACTTCATCATATAAAATTAAAATGGGAAAAATTAAAATGCATATAACTCTGAAAATGAACATAAAATATAAGGCTAATACATAAGGAAATGGGCAAATATGTGAGGCATTTACAGTTTTACAATTACAGACACAAGCAGCAGGAGCTGGCTCAGACCATTTTGGCAGGTCAGGACAGGCAGGGGTTGGTAGCATGCATTCAAAGGCCAGGGTTGGATTTCTCCCTTCTCTGCCATCTCAAGGGTGACCAACACAGGACAGTGTCCCCTGAGGGAAAAGGTCCGAGGCAGCCAAGCAGGGTAGTCTGATCCTGGAGGTGGAGGCCTGCGATGGAGAGGTAAGAAGAGGACAGTGCTGCTGAGCAGAAACAGCTGGGAGAGGAAAGGGAATGAGCCTCACAGGCATTTTAAAGGGGCCACGTTCAGGAGACAGGGAGGTCACAGAATCATAGAATACCAGCTTGGAAGAGACCTCAAGGATCATCTGGTCCAACCTTTCTGGGCAAGAGCACAGCCTAAACAAGATGGCCCAGCACCCTATCCAGACGAATCTTAAAAGTGTCCAGTGTGGCAGAGTCAACCACTCCCCTGGGGAGATTATTCCAAAGGTTTCTGTTCTCATAGTGTAAAATTTTCCTCTCATGTCCAATTGGAATCTTCTCAGGATTAACTTGGACCTATTACCCCTTGTCTTTTCCATGTGACTCTTTGTGAAAAGGGAGTCTCCATCTTCTCTGTAGCCACCCTTTAAATACTGGCAGATGGCGATGAGATCACCTCTGAGCCTTCTTTTCACAAGGCTGAACAAATACAGTTCTCTCAGCCTTTCCTCATATGGCAGGCTTCCCAGTCCTTTGATCATCTTGGTGGCCCTTCTCTCAACCCCCTCCATCCTGTCCACATCTTTTTTGTATAGTGGGGACCAAAACTGTACCCAGTATTCCAGGTGTGGCCTGTCAAACACTGAGTAGAGTGGGATAATGACTTCTTTATCTCTGCTGGCGATGCCCTTTTTGATGCAACCCAGCATCCTATTGCCCTTCTTCCAGAGAAGCTTGCCAAGGCCCTTTCCATCATCTTTCAGCAGTCCTGGATGACTGGGGATGTTCCACGTTGACTGGAGGTTGGCCAATGTGATGCCCATCCGCAAGAAGGGCCGGAAGGAGGATCTGGGGAACTATAGGCCTGTCAGCCTGACCTTGGTTCCAGGGAAGGTTATGGAGCAAATCATCTTGAGTGCCATCATGCAGCACACACAGGACAAGCAGGTGATCAGGGCAAGTCAGAGTGGGTTTATGAAAGACATGTTCCGCTTGACTAACCTGATTTCCTTCTATGACAATGTGACTGGCTTAGTGGATGAAGGAAAGGCTGTGGGTGTTGTCTACTTGGACTTTAGTAAAGCCTTTGACATTGTTTCCCACAGCATTCTCCTGGAGAAGCTAGCAGCTCATGGCTCAGGCAGGTGTACTCTTCGCTGGGTAAAAAACTGTCTGGATGGCCGGGCCCAAAGTGTTGTGGTGAATGGAGTTAAATCCAGTTGGCAGCCAGTGGCAAAGGATGCTCCCCAGGGCTCAGTGTTGGGGCCAGTTCTGTTTAACATCTTTATCAATGGTCTGGATGAGGGAATACAGAGTGACTGTAACTCTGAAGAGTAAGGAGAGGCCACTTTCCTCTTCAAGGATTCCCTCATCATCACCAAGTTAAAGTAAGTGTATAAAACCACAGCTGCCTTTCCTCCTGACCACTGACCCTGAGACCTGGGGAAGTGATACCCTAGTATCTGACTGAGGCCTCTGTGATATGGTTGTTGGATAGTGCAATGCCCATGAAAATTGTATGTTAATAGTCAGCAACCAGGAAAGTACCAGTCAGCATGTACCTGAGGTAGTGCTTGTGGCTGGTTTGTGCCACTGGAAACTCCAGGCTCCCATTCATTGGTCTCTGCCCCAGTGAAATGGGTCTGCTGGGCAGGATTTGCTGGGAAGTCTCTGAGGAGACAACCTCAGTCAGCTTTGGCTGTTCCTCTCTGCAGACATTACACAACCTTGCACCCTCAGCAATGGCTGGGTTTGGCAAGCTGCAGGTGGTGAGCCATGGACAGGAGGAAGGATATGGGTAGAGAGGAAGAGGACCTGAGCACAGAGTGCCTTAATTCCCTCACCCTCACCTAGCCCACCAGCTGCTGTGTTGCCACTTTCTAGTGAGTCTTGGTGCTACATCCCACAGCAGGGCTGGGTGGTACAGTATGGTGCTCCACCCCTGTCCTCTCTGAGGTCTGGTAGGTTCAGGTCAGGGAGTGGTACATGAAAGGAGAGGTTTCTGAACATGCCAGTTGTGCAGCCTATGACAGCTGGAACAATGGGGACTGGGTGCATAGAGGAGTGTTTCTGTGTCCTCCATCCCCTGGACAAAGTGATGCCTTTTGGTCACCAGAGTCTGTGCCTGCTCTGCTTTCACTTGGCAAACTTTAACCAGTTAAATATCTGTCACCCCCTCCCTGTTAGCACTTCAGTCCTTCTGAACAGCGGGCAAGGACAGGTCCAAAGGAGCTGGGTTGTCCGCAAAATCCAGGGAGTTGTGGGGTTCCCAGCAGTGTTTATCTGTGACTGGGCCTCCCAACACCTGTAGAAATCCAGGTTCTGTTGACCCTGCCAGAGCAGGCAGCTTCTGGGCTATGTACCAAGCAAACTTGCATTAGTCTGTTAAGAGAATACAGGTCTTCTCTGCCTTCTCTTTACCCCTAAGTCTCATTGTGCCTCCCTAAGGAGACTGCTGGAGAAGAGCACAAAGTGAGTTTCCCATGGGTTTGCCAGAAATCAGGGGCAGAAGAAGAGAGACAGAACAGGAGACAAAAGAAAAATGCCAAATTTTTCTAAGCCTGAATCATGCCATTTTGCTTCACCGTGAATTTAGCCAAGAGTCCCAGCCAGCCCAAACCCAGTTACTGAAGCAGGCTCCCGCACTTTTACAAGGAGCTCTCATCACTGCTTACAGTCAGAAGAATTCACCTTCAAGATCACTGCCAGCAGGTGCACAGACTGGCCTTCCAGGACAACACCACCTCCTTTTTATAGGGCCTGATTCAGCTGCCTGAGTGTCCCCTTGCTGGAAGCTAGTCTGAATATCCCCTTTGTTGACTGTCTTTTCATGTAGGATATCATAAAGATATTCTGCAGGAAACATGGGCAAGAACGAGAAGATAATGGCTTTGGTGGAAATAGACCCTCTGGCAGGTGGACTTTTCCTCAGAGAATGAAGTAGATTTGGATGGGGAGACAATCTGCTGTCACTGAGTGGTATCCAGTTGCTGCTCCAAGTAGATTACATTGGGAGGAGCCTGGTTTTGCCCAATCCACACTTGAGTTGGACTGGTGAACCCTACTCATTTCCCTGAGGCAGTCCTGCTTCCCTACAAGCAAAACAAGGTATAGGTCAAGACTTCGCCTTCAGTTCAATCTGGCAAGAAATGTGAAAAGCAGCAAGAAAGGTTTCTAAAAGTATATAAACAGCAAAAGAAAGGCTAGGGAAAACATGGGCCTGCTGCTGAATGGTGCAAAGGACCTGGTGACAAATGACACGGAAAAGGCCAAGGTACTCAATGCCTTCCCTCCTCAGTCTTCACTGGTAAGACCAGATTCCAGGAATCCCAGGTCCCTGAGACCCTAGGGAAAGTTTGGAGCAAGGAAGGCTTACCCTCAGTGGGTAAGGACCAGGTTAGGGAGCACTTAAATTAGGCATACATTAAGTCCATGGGAAGCTGGGTGATGTCATTGCACCCAGCGCTGAGGGAGCTGGGTGATGTCATTGCAAGACCACTCTCAATTATCTTTGAACTGTCATGGCAACGGGGATAGGTTCCTGAATACTGGCAGAAAGCAGATGTCACTCTTTTCATCAAGAGTGCAAGAAGACACCGAGGCGAAGGGCTCCGGAGCGGCGGATCGCGCCGGGGGACCCTTTCCTAAAAGCGGCAGAACCGCGAAGTCAAAAGCGCAGGGAGGGAGAGAGCACCCCAGCCACCCTCCCCCCCCCCCCCCCTCAGAGCCAGCTCCGAACGAGCGGGCAGCTCTGACTCCGCGGGGGCGGGCTCAGGGGTGACGGCGGCCTGGCCCTCCCGGCCTACAAAAGCAGCCCCCAGGGAGCGCGGCGAACGGGGCGGGCAAACGGGGCGTGTCGCGTCAGTAGGGCGTGTGGCGGCAGTGCGCGCGGGCAGGGCGAGGGCCCTCCCCCAGCTCCTGAGGTGAGCTCAGGAAACTCAGCAGCGGGGAGGAAGCCCAGCCATGGCACTCCCCGTCAGAAGGCTACGTCCAATCTGCTGGTCAGAAAGGAGGCCTCAACGCAGACGGAGGACCTTGGAAAGCACGCAGCTGTCCAGGTCTCTGGCTGCAGGGAGTGCCACCAGCTGGCGCTGGAAACAGGCACCAGCAAAGGCAACACCTGCATAAGATGTGATGAAGTGGACTGACTATCTACTCTGCCTGGTGGCAGAGCTGAGAGGAGAGCTAGACAGGCTACGGAGCATCAGGGAATCGGAGCAGGAAATAGACTGGTGGAGCCGCACCCTGTCCTCCCAGAAATCTATGCAGGAACAGCCACCAAAAAAGGCCCAGGACCAAAGGGAACTAGTATCCCCACCCCGTCAGGGTGAAGGAAGGGCCTCAGTGGAAAGCAGTGAGTGGAAAATGGTCCGCAGTCGGGGCAGGAGAACCCTTTCCTTGCCCACCGCTTCTCCCCAGGTGCCTCTCCATAATAGGTATGAGGCTCTAGATGTGGAAGACAAGACGGTGGACGGGGTAGGTGTTGACCTATCCACATCAGAGGAGGCACGAAGATCAGAAAGACCTCCCTCTCGTATTACTACTGCATCTACGAGGAGGAAGAGACAGGTAATAGTAGTGGGAGATTCCCATCTGAGGGGAACAGAAGGTCCGATATGCCAGGCAGACCCTGCTCTTAGGGAGGTCTGCTGCCTCCCAGGAGCCTGGGTTAGAGACATCACTAGGAAACTTCCTAGCCTGGTCCGACCCTTGGGCTACTATCCCTTACTGCTCTTCCACGTCGGTGCTGATGAAGTTGCAGTAAGTAGCCTGAGGGTGATTAAAAAAGAATTCAAAGCCTTGGGGCGCTTAGTAAAGGAATCTGGAGTGCAGGTAATTTTTTCCTCACTCCTTCCAGTGGTGGGCAGAGACACTGGGCAATACAGGCGGACTCAATCTATTAACACATGGCTCCGTGACTGGTGTCGGCACCACAACTTTGGATTCTTTGACCATGGGACAGTCTACACGGCACCGGGCTTGCTGGCATCAAATGGGAGCCAGCTTTCTCAAAGGGGAAGAGGGTCTTTGCCCAGGAGCTTGCAGGGCTCATTGACAGGGCTTTAAACTAGATGTGAAGGGGGAAGGAGAACCTATCGGGCTTGCGAGCAACAGGCTAGGGGATGATACACAATGGTTAGAGGGATGGGGGGCTAGCATGAGCCCTCAACCTGTTGCCCAGCAGTCTGCTGGGGCGCTGCAGCGAAGTTGAAGTCTGGTGGAGGTGAGCCAGAGGCTCCTGAGGTAGCAGGAGCCAACAAGGAAAAGCCTGTGAAACACCTCAAGGGAAACGAGGGGTGTTCTATGAAGGTGACGACACCAACAGCTCAGATGAGATGCCTCTATACAAACGCACACAGCATGGGAAACAAACAAGAGGAGTTGGAAGCTACCGTGCTGCTAGAAAGCTACGACCTGATTGCCATTACAGAAACTTGGTGGGATGACTCCCGTGACTAGAATGTAGCTATTGATGGCTACTGACTGTTCAGAAGGGACAGGCGAGGAAGGAGGGGCGGAGGCGTTGCCCTTTACATCAAGAAATCATTACAGTGTGAAGAGCTGTCCCTGAAGAATAGCCACGAGCAGGTCGAAAGCTTATGGGTAAGAATCAGAGAGAGAGGCGACAAAGGGAACCTGGTGGTTGGTGTCTACTACAGGCCTCCAGATCAAGAGGAGCCGACTGACGAAGGTTCTTCCTCCAACTCCAGGAGGCTTTGCGCTTGCAGGCTCTCGTCCTACTGGGGGACTTCAACCACCCCGACATCTGCTGGAAAACCAACATGGCAAGCTGTAGGCAATCCAGCAGGTTTCTCGAATGCATTGAAGACAACTTCTTAAGCCAGGTAATAGACACCCCTACCTGAGGGGATGCGATACTGGACCTGGTGGTCACCAATGCAAGCGAGCTCGTCGGAGATGTCAAGATCGGAGGCAGCTTGGGCTGCAGTGATCACGCACTGGTAGAGCTCATGCTCCTGAGGAAAATGGGAATAACAAAGAGTATAGTCAGTATCCTGAATTTTAGAAAAGCAAACTTCCAGCTCCTCAAGGAGATAGTCGGAAGGACTCCCTGGGAAATGGTCCTCAGGGTCCTCAGGAACAGAACAGAGCTGGCAGATCTTTAAGGATGTGATCCACAGAGCACAAGGGCTCTCGATCCCTAGGTGTAAGAAATCAGGCAAAGAAGGGAAGAGACCGGCGTGGCTGAGACGAGAGATGCTGGTCAAACTAAGGAGGAAGAGGGAACTGCACAGGCAGTGGAAGCAGGGACAGGCATCCTGGGAAGAGTATAGGGACGCGGTCTGGTTGTGTAGGAATGGGGTCAGGAAGGCGAAGGCACAGCTGGAGCTAAACTCGGCTAGGGATGCAAAGAATAATAAGAAGGGTTTCTACAGGTATATCAGCCGGAAAAGGATGGTTAAAGAAAGCGTACCCCCACTGATGAGCAAGACCTGCAAGCTGGTAACAGCAGATGAGGAGAAGGCTGAGGTACTCAACAACTTTTTTGCCTCAGTCTTCACTGGCAAACTCTCTCCTCACCCCTCCCGAGTTGATGGATGGCATGAGGGGGACCAGGAGGGCAAAACCCCTCCTGCTGTAGGAGAAGATCAGGTTCTTGAATACCTGAGGAACCTGAATGCACATAAGTCCATGGACCTGATGAGATGCATCCCAGAATCCTGAGGGAATTGGCCGATGTAGTCGCCAAGCCACTCTCCATGATATTTGAAAAGTCCTGGCAGTCAGGTGAAGTCCCTGGTGACTGGAAGAAGGGAAACATTGTGCCCATTTTCAAAAAGGGTAGAAAGGAGGACTCTGGGAACTACCGACCTGTCAGCCTCACCTCTGTGCCTGGGAAGATCATGGAACAGATCCTCCTAGAAGGTATGCCAAAGCACATGGAGGCCAGGGAGATAATTCAAGATAGCCAGCATGGCTTCACCAAGGGCAAGTCCTGCCTGACGAACCTAGTGACTTTCTATGATGGTGTGACAACAATAGTGGACAAAGGAATACCAATGGACGTCATTTATCTGGTCTTCTGCAAAGCCTTTGACACAGTCCCCCACAACATCCTTCTCTCTACATTGGAGAGCTATGGATTTGATGGGTGGACTGTTCAGTGGATAAAGAACTGGCTGGATGGTCGCATCCAGAGGGTAGTGGGCAATGGCTCGATGTCTGGATGGAGACCGGTGATGAGACGTGTCCCTCAGGGGTCCATACTGGAACCGGTGCTGTTTAATGTTTTCATCAATGACTTAAACAGCGAGATCGAGTGCACCCTCAGCAAGTTTGCGGATGACACCAAGCTGAGGTGGAGAACAGGGGAGGTGCCTGATGACTGGAAGATAGCCAATGTCACTCCAGTCTTCAAAAAGGGCAAGAAGGAGGACCCAGGGAACTACAGGCCGATTAGTCTCACCTCTGTCCCTGGAAAGGTGATGGAACAACTCATTCTGAGTGTCTTCTCTAAGCAAGTGGATGCAAAAAAGATCATCAGGAGTACCCAGCACGGATTCACCAAGGGGAAATCATGCCTGACCAATCTGATAGCCTTTTATGATGGCATGACCAGCTGGGTAGATGAGGGGAGAGCGGTGGATGTTGTATACCTCGACTTCAGCACGGCTTTTGACACTGTTTCCCATAACATCCTCATAGGGAAGCTCAGGAAGTATGGGTTGGATGAGTGGACAGTGAGGTGGATTGGGAACTGGTTGAACGACAGGGCTCAGAGGGTTCTGATCGGTGGGGCAGAGTCCAGCTGGAGGCCGGTAGTTAGTGGAGTTCCCCAGGGCTCGGTACTCGGCCCAGTCTTGTTCAACTTGTTCATCAATGACCTGGACGAGGGGACAGAGTTTGCTGATGACACAAAACTGGGAGGAGTGGCTGATACGCCGGAGGGCTGTGCTGCCATTCAGTGGGACCTGGACAGGCTGGAGAGTTGGGCGGAGAGGAACCTGATGAAGTTCAACAAGGGCAAGTGCCGAGTGCTGCACCTGGGGAGGTCAAACCCCATGCACCAGTACAGGCTGGGGGCTGACCTGCTGGAAAGCAGCTCTGCCAAGAGGGACCTGGGAGTCCTGGTGGACAACAAGGTGACCATGAGCCATCAGTGTGCCCTTGTTGCCAAGAAGGCCAATGGTATCCTGGGGTGCCTTAAGAGGAGTGTGGCCAGCAGGTCGAGGGAGGTTATCCTCCCCCTCTACTCTGCCCTGGTGAGACCCCACCTGGAGTACTGTGTCCAGTTCTGGGCTCCCCAGTTCAAGAAAAATGAGGAACTCCTAGAGAGAGTCCAGAGGAGGGCAACAAGGATGATAAAGGGACTGGAGCATCTCCCCTACGAGGAAAGGCTGAGAGAGTTGGGCTTGTTCAGCCTGAAGAAGAGGAGACTGAGAGGGGACCTCATCAACACCTACAAATATCTTAAGGGCGGAAGTCAAGAGGACGGAAGCAGTCTGTTTACAGTGGTGTCCAGCGACAGGGCTAGGGGCAACGGGTGCAAACTGAAACATAAGAGGTTTCAGTTGAATATGAGGAAAAACTTCTTTACTCTAAGGGTGACAGAGCACTGGAACAGGCTGCCCAGGGGGGTTGTGGAGTCTCCTTCTCTGGAGATATTCAAAGCCTGCCTGGACGAAGTCCTGTCTAGCATGCTCTAGGAGAGCCTGCTTTAGCAGGGGGGTTGGACTAGATGATCTCCCGAGGTCCCTTCCAACCCTTGCAATTCTGTGATTCTGTGAGTGGTGCGGTTGACACACCAGAAGGACGGGATGTCATCCAAAGAGACCTGGACAGGCTGGAGAGGTGGGCCTGTGTGAACCTCATGAGGTTCAACAAGGCCAAGTGCAAGGTCATGTACCTGGGTTGGGGTAACCTCCAGTATCAATTACAGGCTGGGGGAAGAAAGGATCGAGAGCAGCCTTGCCGAGAGGGACTTGGGGGTACTGTTGGATGAAAAGCTGGACATGAGCCGGCAATGTGCGCTGGCAGCCCAGGAGACCAACTGTATTCTGGGCTGCATCAGGAGAAGTGTGGCCAGCAGGTCGAGGGAGGTGATTCTGCCCCTCTACTCTGCTCTGGTGAGACTCACCTGCAGTACTGCATCCAGCTCTGGAGCCCTCAGCAAAAGAAGGACATGGAACTGTTGGAGCGGGTCCAGAGCGGCTACAAAAATGATCCGAGGGCTGGAGCCCCTCTGCTATGAGGACAGGCTGAGAGAGTTGGGCTTGTTCAGCCTGGAGAAGAGAAGGCTGCAGGGAGACCTGATTGTGGCCTTTCAGTAACTAAAGGGGGAAAGATGGGGAAAATCTTTTTAGTAGGGCCAGCTGTGTTAGGACAAGGGGTAATGGTTTTAAACTGAAGCAGGGTAGGTTTAGACTGGATATAAGGAAGAAATTCTTTACAATGAGGGTGGTGAAACCCTGGAACAGGTTGCCCAGAGAGGTAGTGGAGGCCCCATCCCTGGAAACATTCAAGGCCAGGTTGGATGGGGCTCTGAGTAACCTGATCTAGTTAGCAGTGTCCCTGCTCACTGCAGAGGGGTTGGACTAGATGACCTCTAGGGGTCCCTTCCAACCCAAAACATTCTATGATTTCTATGATAAAAAGAAAAATTTGGGGGACTACAGACTAGTCAGCCTCATCTTAGTCCCCAGGAAGGTGAGGGAGCAACTAATGCTGGAAACCATTTCCAACCACATGAAGGACAAGTTGAACATGAGTAGTCACTGTGATTTATGAAGAGGATAATGATGCTTAACCAATGTGATAGCCTTCTACAAAAAAGTGACTTGCTTGGTCTCTGAGGGGACAGTGGATCCAACAGTGGCTGTTGTTTACCTCAACTTTAGTAAGGCTTTTGACACTGCCTCCCATAACATCCTCATAGATAAGCTGTAAAAGTGTAAGTTAGATAAGTGAACAGAAAAGTTTATTGAAAATGGCTGAACAGGGCTCAGAAAGTTGTGATCAATGAAACAAAGTCCTGTTGGAGGACAGTCAATGATGGCTTATCTCAAGGCTTAATACTGAGACCAATATTGTTCAAAATCTTTGTGAATGACCTGAATGGAAACTAAGCATCACATTGTGCTGTCACAGGCAGAATCTGTGTAATGCAAAGATTTTTTTTCCCAGCCATGCTAACCCTGCAGTAACATAGCCTTCACATGAGTGTGCCCTTCCACAGGGCCCCCATGGCTGGGCCGGAGCATCAGGGGTGCCATGGCCCTGGCAGGCCAGAGGGCTGGGCCTGGGCACGCACCATGGCCGTTGCGGGGTGGGGAGAGCCGAGCCAGGATCCCCCTGCGCGCCTGGCTGCTCTGCTCCTCCTGGCAGGGTCCTCCACGGGGCTGCCACCCCAGCGCACACCCACCGCAGGCCTGGGCGCACGCTGCCTTGAGCCGGGCACAGCCGGATCCAGCCGCCCCAGCAACAGACAAAACCCGCCCACCACACCAGACACAACCAGTCCGAGCAGCTTCTTGCACCTCAGAGCCAATCACAGGAGAGTCTCCCTGCCTGTGCGAGCAATTCCTCGCGGGTGATACCCTGGGCACCGCCCCCAGCCCAGCTCTCCACACTCTCCTCAGGCCCAGCCAGGTTCCCTGCTATGTTGAGGCCCCATGTGGCCTTTAAGAGGGCCTGTGAAACAGCATCGCTCTACTCCAGACCAACAGCCATGTTCCTCTGCTCGGGGGTTCTTCACTTTTTATTTTTGCGGCCGAAGGTCTCCTCGTGCCTGGCTGATGGCATTCACCCTGTTATCTTTCCGTCAACCCGCACTCGATAAATGCAGCTGTAGCCTGACTTTCCCCAGTTGCTCCGTATGACCAGTCTCATAAACTGAAAGGCTCTGGGAAGATCATTCTGCAAAGAAAACATGGCAAAAAGACACATCCCTCCTGGTGCTTCTCCCTCCTTCCTTTCTCCCACCCAGGACGCCTGTGCCTCTGCAGAGCAAACACCCAGCCTCAGAGAGCGGGCTGGTCTGCAGTGGCTTGGTGGGTTGTGGCGGAAATGGAGCCTGGGGAAAGTCCTGCTGCTGGGGCAAGGTGCTGGGTGTCCTCCCTTGCCACCGCCTGCCTGGCTGGGGCTCTGTCCCCCTCCCGCCCACCCCTTCCCTTCCCTGCAGCCTCTGTGCTGGCAGAGTGGCCGGGGAGTGCTCCCAGCGCATGGGCTGTGGCAGCACCCAGCAGCTCCTCCACCTGCCTCCCCAGCAGAGCCAAGGCCCGGGGATGCCAGCCACCCTGCAGCTGGGTGCATGGCTTCCCCGTGGTGCTGCCTGTTGGCTGTCGCCGACTGACACTTGTGTTTCAGGGCAGCGCACAGCACACGTGGGGTGGCAAGGCTGTGGCTGAAGCAGCAGGCATAGGCGGGGGGATGAGCTCTGGGGACCCTCATGGCCATGGGGCCGACCTGGGGCTCGCTCTGCTTTTGCTGCCCTTGCAGGGTGCTCCTCAGCCCTCCAAACCCTGCCACGTCTCTCAGCCAGGGTAGGGCCCCACACTCCTTCTGCCATGGACTTGCTGGCAAACCCGCGCCTCTGCCCTGGCATCTTGCCCACACACCCTTCCCGTACCGCCAAAGGGAAGGTCTGGGCTGGCTCTTTCTCTCTGTCGTAGCTGAATGTTCCGAGCAGAGTTTCCTCTCCTCCTTCCTCATCCACTCCCTTGGAGATAAAGCACAGAGGAGCAGGTCAGGCTCAATGCAGCCATGAGGAAACACGTATGTCAAATCCAGGCCCAAGACCTGCCCCCTCCCCCGCAGCTCCAGTGCAGTGTGGTGCGAAATGCGTTGGAGCTGAGCTGTAGGCCAAAATGCACTGAGCAAGTCTTCAGATGGGATGACACCACCCTGCACATCCTCTCAAATGTCCTCCCTCAGGGCACAGCAGTGCTCAGGAGAGACCAGCACATGGATCTCAGCAGATGCACAGAGGCTAGCAGGTCCCCCTTATGCCTTTTCCCCAGCACCAGGTGCCTGTCAGAGACTTACAGAGACAGTGAAATCTCGGGGGGCGCTGCTGATGTCCCCGAGCGCAGAGGACTTCTTCAAGGGGTGCTGCACAGTGATCGCGGTTGGTCGGACTCGTGCAGGCAACCTAATGCCCATCCCAGGTGCTTGGAAAGGCCAGCAGTATCCCACGGAAATGTTGAGCTGAAAGCAGAGGGCAATGGCAATAGTTGGTGAAGGCGCGACACGGCCCGTGCTGCTACCAGTGCAGCCAGAAGCACTGGCAGCACAGTGCCTGCGGGCTGTATTTGTGCTCGAAATGAGTTGGGAAATGGACAGAATTGCCCAGATGTCTTCCCAGCCAGGGAAAAAGGACTTGCTGAATTCCCCAGGAGAGGAAAATATCCACCGTGAAATGTCTAATACCGCACACCTGAGCCAGGCCTAGGAAGAAAGCTCGCTCTGCCCAGCAGCTCTGCATCTTTCCCTACCCCTGCCTCACCCCATCTGAAAAGGGATGATCAGAGCTGGAGGAGGCAACTGGCCTCGCTAAGGAGAATGACAGAATCATAGAATCATTTAGGTTGGAAAAGACCCTTAAGATCATGAAGTCCAACCATAAACCTAACACTGCCAAGTCCACCACTAAGCCATGTCCCTAAGCACCACATCTACCCATCTTTTAAATACCTCCAGGGGTGGTCACTCAACCACCTCCCTCGGCAGCCCGTTCCAGTGCTTGACAATGCTGTTGGTGAAGAAAGTTTTTCCTAATATCTAATCTAAACCTCCCCTGGTACAACTTGAGGCCGTTTCCTTTTGTCCTATCGCTTGTTGCCTGGGAGAAGAGTCCGACCTCCACCTCTCTACAACCTCCTTTCAGGTAGTTGTAGAGAGACACAAGATCTCCCCTCAGCCTCCTCTTCTCCAGGCTAAACAGCCCCAGTTCCCTCAGTCGCTCCTCAGAGGACTTGTGCTCCAGACCCCTCACCAGCTTTGCTGCCCTTCTCTGGACATGCTCCAGCCCCTCAATGTCCTTCTTGAACTGAGGGGCCCAAAACTGAACACGGTATTCAAGGTGCGGTCCCGCCAATGCCAAGCACAGGAGGACAATTGCTTCCCTACTCCTGCTGGCCACACTATTTCTGACACAAGCCAGGATGCTGTTGGCCACATTGGCCACCTGGGCACACTGCTGGCTCATATTCAGCTGGCTGTCAACCAACACCCCCAGATCTTTTCTGCTGGGCAGCTTTCCAGCCACCCTGTCCCAAGCCACAGTGTTGCATGGAGTTGTTGTGACCCAAGTGCGGGACACAGCGCTTAGCCTGGCTGAATCGCATACCATTGGCCTCGTCCCATTGATCCAGCCTGTCCAGCTCCCTCTGCAGAGCCTTCCTGCCCTCGAGCAGATCAACACTGCTGCCCAGCTTGGTGTTGTCTGCAAACTCAGATCATCCAGATCAAAGAAGCTCCTTCACCCAGTGGTGACCAGGGCTGGTGGGCAGGATGCAGCAGCTCAGCTCAGCTTTGCTCCTCGGGGAAGCACCAATGATTTCTGCTACCATACCTGCACAAAAGTATCCAGACGGTTCAGATCACAAAGGAACCAGAACACACTGCAGGGCCATGCATAGCTCCTGGGTGATCTCTGCACGTTGATGGTGACCCCTGAAGGGAGAAGAGAGCAGCTGACTGCCAGAGGCCCCAGGCTCGCAGGGCCCAGCGGTTGTAGAGTATTTCTAAGGCTGCCTACTAGGCCTGTGCCCTCGGAGGTGACACAGGCAAGAGGGGATCCCCATGCCCAGTGACAGTGTCTCTCTCACAGCCGCACAAAGAGAAGGTCTGCAGGTGCTGGGAGACTGCAAGCCCCTGTGGGAAGGGCAGGGGCCCAAGCTGAGGCCCCGCTGCATGGAAAGCAACGGGCGACCCGAGCACTCCCTTTCAGTCCCCAGGAAAGCTGAGCTGAGTGGGAGAGCACAGAAACGCTGGCCGGGGCATGCCAGGGGCACCTGTGAGGGGCCTGAGGGCAGGACTCAGGCTGAGCCCAAGGGAACTGTTGGGCCCTGTGATTTTGTCTCATCTCCCTGTGCCTCGGAGAGCAGAGCCTGCAGCGCGGCCTCCTTTGGGAGTGCTAAGTAGGAGCCCAGCGCAGTGATGCCTGCCTGCCTGCATCCATACCTGTACTTCTCAGAGCCCAGGCAGACATCTGGACACTCTCTTCCAGAGGCATGGCAGATATTGCCATGCTCATGTCCTGAAGGTCCTAGGAATGACACGAGAGATGACCACATCAGTGGGCCACTCAGTGTGACCACGGAGTCCTGGCACAGAGCAAAGCAAGGAGCGCATTTCAGAAAGCGCAAGACAAGCCTTGTCCAAATGCTGCCGCCAGGCTCAAAGCCTTCTGATGAAAAGAGCAAGGGCTCAGCAAGAGCATTCGTGTCCACAGCCATAAGTGCGGGTGTGGATCTGGGCCCCACTGCCTCGTCTTAATCTCCACGCTGTCCAGCTCAGCCTGGAGACGGACTCAGCCCTACCAGGTCCAGATACTCCTGGGAGGGCACTTGGGTCTCACTGGTGTCTGGGGCCAGGGCAGAACTACCAGAGGCCCCAGAGCACCGGGAGAAGAATTTTGGCAGTCCTCCACTGCCAGGCATGGCCCAGTTAAGCTTGGCCAGAGGAAGAGGCTTTATTACAGTGGAGAAGCTGCTCAACCAGCAACCCCTGGTAAGGGACGGGTGGCTGGAGTGAGCAGGAAAACCCCACCAGCAGCCCCAGGAAAGCCCCCAGTGTGGGGCCCTGCTTATCCCAGACCTCTTTTCCAAAGCATTGGATCACCTTTTTCACATGGCTCATCTCTGCAGCCAGGCGCACCACCTCCTTCCTCAGCTGCTGCACCTCCTGGGCTTGTTCCTCCAGCAGAGCGAGTGAGTTGCTGCAGACGCAGGGAAAGCAGATCTTGTCAAGGAGCTGCTCGGCCCCCTCACAGAGTCTCCAAGCTCAGAGGTGAGCAGAGACACACGTACTCAAGCCCCCTTCTCTTTCCCTGCTTTGTGAGTGCTTCCCTTCACCTCCAGCTTTAGCAAAAGGTGAAGAGAGAGAAAGGCACAAGGCCTGGGTGCTATGCATGGGAGCGCAAACAGCACAAGGCCAGCTCCCGCTACCCCACCAAATGAGCTGCAGGCCAGGGGAGGGCTCTTACCGCACAGACTTCAGGTCAACCACAGGCTGCTCCAGCAGCACCTGAAAGGGAAAGGCTCTCCGCCTGAGTCCCAGAGCTGCTGGGGATTTCCAGAGCCAGCGGCTCTAGGAAGACACAGTAGAAGCTGTTGCTGCTTCTTTGAGTCACAGCCTGGGGTTGGAGGATTTGGCGATTTGCCCAACCACCGTCAGCAGTGCTCCTCTATAGGACCTTCCTGTCCCACACACACAGTCACTGACCTGTGGCACCCCCTTTGCCCACAGCATCCACATGGGTAGCACAGTCCCGCAGAAAGCACCAGCTGTAATTCACATCACCAAGAGGGAGTTATTCTGCTAGCATTTTGAATGATCCTCGTAGTCATGCTGTCTCCTCCCGCACAAGGGTAGCAAGAAGTTCAATGAGCGGTTAACTCCCTGCTGCGGTGAGCACCAACATGTGCCTCCACGGGCTGCAAGAGAGCTGCCTCTCTGTCCCTCCGCTGCATGGCACCGCCAAGGAGCCCCACTTCAACTGGCCTCCACTTCCCATGCAATGCCCAGCTCTCACCCTGGCTGTCGCCGTCTCTACTTCCTCCAGCACACCTCCGAGCCAGGGGGCTACCGGAGCAGCCGCGGCACAGCAGCGCAGGAGCTGGGCCTGTCCCCAGTGTGGGCTTGCAACCTGGCACTTGCTCCCATGAGAGAGAAAGACCTTCTCCAACCTCCCCTTCACGGCTGCATAGGCTGTTCTCTCCCGCAGCCTCTGCCAGGCTGCCTCTCTCACACTCACGCCCTGATCATGCCAGCCAGGCTGGAAGTATATACAGCCTCCCCTCACAGCCTTGCGAGTGATCCCTGTGGGCCGTGGCAGCTTCTGCACAGCCTGTCCACAAAGGAAAGCTGCACATGAAGAGGGACCTCGGTCCAAAAGGGTCTGACTGGCTGCGCTTCCTAACGCCGTGTGTGTCTGCAGCAGCCCTTGGGCTGGCTGGGAGCTGTGTGTAAGGAGCTCCCTGAACTGCAGAAGCAGGAGGTGGAAGGTCCCAACAGGCCTTCCACCACCTCTCCCGCATGCTGAAGCTTGCAGCCTGTGCATCCGTGCTCCCACAAGCAGCGGGTGCATACTCACCAACAGCCGCTACAAAAGTGAGGCAAAGGATGATAAAAAGCCCGCTCCTCTTCTGGGTGATCTCTTTCCTGAAAAAGAGGGAGTCCTGGCATTACTGGTGCTCAGGGACTGGGGCAGACCCCTGTATGGGGGCATTTTCACTTACAAGCTGGGAAGCCCCAATTCTAGAGGTCAGCTGCCGACAGAGAGCTGACAGACCAGCCCTTTTCAAAAGGAGCACCGTTTCTGTCTGCACCCTTCAACACTGCAGGCAGAACTTGCCAAAAAAGCGCTCCGGGATCACCTTCAGACACAGAGTTAAAATGACCTGGGGAAGTTAGCAGACCTAGAAGGGAAGGCTGCTCTTTGGCAGCCTCTGCTCTGTGCTTGCCTTCCCTTTCACAAAGGCAGCGGACCTGGTTGCACGTGAGATGAAACACCTCTGTTTTTGGGGTGTTTCCGCAGTGCTGGGCAGAGCAGCAGGCATTGACTCTTCTGCAGAGCCTTGGCCCTGACCCTGAGCACACCGCTGCTCCCAAGTTACCTCCCTGGCAGCTGAGGTTTCAGCCACTGATATGTGTGCCCACTGGGGCTGCTGAGGGATTTTGCTCTTGTTGCTTTCCAAGCAGCTGCCCCAGCCCTGGCAGCACCCCACCTGCTGCCAACATGACCACACTCTCTTGGTCTAGAGCACCGCCAGCCACCGGAACCCCGCTCCATGTCCACATTGGACACACACTGTACTCACAGGGTGGAGATGCAGAGACTGAGGTATCCCTGTAAGGACACCAGGGCCAACACTTGAGTGCCGGAAACGATCAAGACCAAGTCTGGCAAAGAAACCAGAGAAAATCCTGAGGACCCTTCCTGAGGACACCCCCTGGGACACATGGCAGACCTTGCGGGGAGGTGGGTGCTGGTCCCACGCACTCCCTCCCGAGGGCAGTGGGAAGGGCAGGGACAGGGTTTTGCCCTGGGTAGGGGGCAGCTGGGTGCATGCCGGGAGCCAAGGACTGAGGGCCAGGCAGGATCCCCTCACAGGCACGGCACTGACGGCTCGTCCAGGGAAGGAGGCCGGCATGAGGCTGTGGCCTCAGGGCTCCCACCATGTGGGTGGACCCCATGGTTGTTAGAGCATCCCACAAGGGCAAGGAAGTGGTAGCCAGCTCTGTCACAGGCGCCTAGCTGAGATGGCCCCAAGCCTTCCTCAGAGCAGGATGATGCTGGCTCTGCCGGGCTGTCGGGCCCAGCCCCAAACATGGGGTGACAGGCAGCCCCTTCTCCTCACCCCTCACCATTTCATTTTAATACCAGGCCCAGGCGAACCCAGGGCAGGCAGGAGGGAACGGGAGGATCTCGGGCATTTTTCCTGAGAAAGCTGTCCGTCCTGTGCTCAGGTGCTAGCAGCCTGTGAGCGCTCGCCCTCCCCTTTTGATTCAAGCTCCTGGCAGACACTTGTTGGGCAGAGTCCCCTCTCCAGGGCAGTCGTGCCAACATTGCCGCCTCCAGCTCTGGTGCAAAGGAGCTCTGCGGGTACACCCCAGGGGACTTTATAGAGCAAGACAGCATTGAACTTACTCTCCTTTTCCTGAGAGCTGTTCCTGCAGTATGTTGCAGGCCCTTGCTGGGTCATGCCCTGGGCCGCCTGAGAATGGGTGAGCCTGCGGAAGGAAAAAGGCAGAGCGCTGTTGTGCACTGTCTCCGTGCCTTGCGATCTGAGGCAGGTGGGAGCTGCCAGCACAGAGGCCCTGGCCAGAAGACAGGCCTTGGGAAGGCCCAGGAGATGGCCCCGCTGTGACAGGAAAGGGAAGCAGCAGCAAGGCGGCTTCCACCCCGTCCTCCTCTGCCAGCCGGGCCCTGCTGCACCAGCCTGCCCTTGGGCAGGCATCCCAGTGGCCCCGTGTCATTTGTGGAGAGAGCACAGGCTGCCCTCCTCCAAAGCCCTCCACCTCTTCCCAAGGCCCCTGCGGCACATGGGGCAGAGAGCAGAGAGGCCAGAGCCCTCTCCAAAACTCCCCCGGGGCTGCTCTCCCCAGCAGAGACCTGGTCAGGAGAGGGCTGTGCTCTCCCATGGCTCTGCTAGAGGCTGCCCAGACACACCTGCATGGCGCCTGCAGCAGGCACCTGGAGGTGGCTTGTGCAGGAGAGCAGCAGGGATACCCCAAGTCACCCGGCCAGCACCCTGAGCCCGCAACCAGCACCAGCTCTGCAGGAGTTGGCCCCGGGGGGTCAGAGGGGCTCTCAGCAAGTTTCCCAAGCCCCATGGCTGCTGCTCTGCATATCACCCTTGTCAGCTTCCCTGCCACAGCCCCCACCAGCCCCACATTAGGCTCTGCCTGTGCTACCCCACAGCTGAGGCCCCCAGAAGGAACAAACCCCACACATACATACCTATTCTCCATGTCATTGACAGGTCCCTTCCTTGACAGGAATTTTGGTGCCCCTTCTGATTTTTGGGGGGGCTTTCTCTGCCTCATGATGGGGAGAAAGCAAGCTCTCCTGCACTCAAGCCCCTCCTTCACCACCAGGAGTTTTGCCTGCCTGTGGCACGGCCACTCAGGCAAAAGCTCAAAACCTATCTCTGGCAGAAGCGCTCCTGCCACAGGCACACAGCCACCATGATCATGCAAGCTGCTTCCAGACAGGCAGTCGTGGCCTGGAGTGCTATGTGGCTGAGCAAGCCCCTGAGCACAGAGAGGCTGGGGCCTGCACGGTGTGAGGTCATGGCTGTGACATCACAGACGGGGCTACAAGGGGGCAGGAGGTGGGGAGAGGCCCTGCAGTTTTCCTGGCATAGCCCATCCGCAGCCGCCCCAGGCCCTGACCCAGGGAGTGTTAAGGTGCAGCTACAGGGCAGCTCTAGCTCCCCCGGGAGCTCCCCCAGGAGCCGGTGAACCCGAGCCCCTGAGCCTTGTTGGGCCCTGTGCTGGGTGCCACACATTGTGTCCCCTGGGCAGTGCTCAGCACTCCTAGACAGCCCCCAAGAAATGGGAATGGAGGGTAGATGGGGGTTTTTGCTCTTGCTAGATCCGACAGCTGCTTCAGGCAGTGTTTCTGCTCTTTGAATCTTCTCCTTTGCAGGGAAGGGAAACTAAGCATGCCATTGTGCTGCCAGAGATGGAATGATGCCTCTGTCTAAGGCAGAGGGGTTTTTCCCAGCCATGCTGACCCTGCCTTAATGCCCGTCTCCCTCTACTGGGTCCGGCTGCGATGGAGTTGACTTTCCTCCTCTAGCAGCCTGTACGGTGCCCTGTTTTGCACCTGTGGCTAAAAGAGTGTGCGTTGATGATGCAGCGTTGTTTCAGCTACTGCTGAACAATGCTTACAGAGCATCAAGCTGTCTCTGTTTCTCACTCTTGCAGGTGAGTTTTCTCCTCTTATCTTCTTGCCATGGGCTCTGAGCAGAGCCGCTGGAGACCATGGCGGCCTGGGAAGTCCAAGCGACGTTTTTTGGTGGAGTGGTGGGCTGCCAAGAGGGGCATTAGCCGCTGCTCAGCACAAAAGGGAGGCCCCTCGCTAGAGGCGAGCAGCGGGTGTACTGAAGTGGCCCTGTAGAGAGCTGCTGGCGGAGCTGCCCAGACAGGAGAAGTCCGAGTAGTCATCTGGTAGGCACCAGCTGTAATTCCCATCAGCGAGAGACCCTGTGACAGTGCTCAGGGCCCCACAGCTACTCTCCATTTCCCACCCCTGCTGTGGGGAGTCCTGTCGCCAGGCTCCGTGGGCTGGGGAAGACCCCTCCACCTGCCCCTCTGCAGGGTACCCCTGAGAAGCCCCACTGCAGCTGGGCTCTACTTCCCAAGTCGTGGACAGGTCTGGCACTGGCTGCCCCTCACAGCTGCACACCTGCGTCCACAGGCCATCTGGGGGGCTGTGCCACCTGTGCCAAGGCACTCTGTCCCTTGGGTGATTCCACAAGCACCACCCAACACTCCTTGTGCCTGCCAGGTGCCCCTGTGTTGCCACACCCCCTCCCCCATGGCTCTCCTGGACCCTGCTTCCTTCTCCTCACGCCAGGGGTTTCCCAGCTCCCCATCTCTGGGACTCTGAACGCCCCAGCACCCCCTGCCCCTGGGGACCCCTGACACCTCCAGCGCCCTCCTGGCCTGGCTTCCCTGGCTGCTCCCAGCTGCCATGAGACACCAGTGTCCTGTTCCTAGGCACATGCACATCCCTGATGGCTGCTCCCAGCCCATCACGCACTGCACAGGCCTTCACGGGCCTAGTGCCCTTCCACAGGGCCCCCATGGCTGGGCCGGAGCATCAGGGGTGCCATGGCCCTGGCAGGCCAGAGGGCTGGGCCTGGGCACGCACCATGGCCGTTGCGGGGTGGGGAGAGCTGAGCCAGGATCCCCCTGCGCGCCTGGCTGCTCTGCTCCTCCTGGCAGGGTCCTCCACGGGGCTGCCACCCCAGCGCACACCCACCGCAGGCCTGGGCGCACGCTGCCTTGAGCCGGGCACAGCCGGATCCAGCCGCCCCAGCAACAGACAAAACCCGCCCACCACACCAGACACAACCAGTCCGAGCAGCTTCTTGCACCTCAGAGCCAATCACAGGAGAGTCTCCCTTGTCCTGACACAGCTGGCCCTACTAAAAAGATTTTCCCCACCTTTCCTACAGGCCCCCTTTAGGTACTGAAAGTCTGCAATCAGGTCTCCCCACAGCCTTCTCTTCTCCAGGCTGAACAAGCCCAACTCTCTCAGCCTGTCCTCATAGCAGAGGGGCTCCAGCCCTCGGATCATTTTTGTAGCCCTCCTCTGGACCCGCTCCAACAGTTCCATGTCCTTCTTGTGCTGAGGGCTCCAGAGCTGGACGCAGTACTGCAGGTGAGGTCTCACCAGAGCAGAGTAGAGGGGCAGAATCACCTCCCTCGACCTGCTGGCCACACTTCTCCTGATGCAGCCCAGGGTACAGCTGGCCTATGAATATGAGAAAACTTACAGAATTTTTAAGAAAGCAATCCAAATTCGTTTTGACTGGGATGTGTATCCGTGATATAACTGAGGGACTACAAATAGCTTTCGCTCTATTTTTGCACAATATAACTGGAAGCCTAGCTGTTTATCAGTCCATAACCCCTTACCCTGTGCTACCTGGAATCTTTTGTGTGGTCCCTCTGTGATCTTGATAAAATCCCCATTGTAACTTTAAGTCAAGTCAGAGATTAGGGTATAGAAACTGAGGACACTTGTCCTTCTGGATTGCTGCAAATCCCACAGTTAATAAACTCCCTCCTTCAGGAGTGGGAAAACAATCCCCCAAAACATTTGTATTCTTATGCTCAACTTATGTAACCATTAAACAACCATGCAACCATGAAACAAACATAGCTAAAATGGTGCTCTCTGCAGGCAAATTAAATTTTACTGGCTTGGGAAAATTCATGCTCACTACTACTTTGAAATAGGTTAGGGACCTTGGAACTGGTCGGGGATCAGTAGAAACAGCAGGATTAACCCTGAATACCATAAATCTTGAAGTTGTCTGGAGTAAGTTAGTCAGGCTTGGACAACTTAGAAGCCAAATCATACAAACGCAAGTGACCACTAAAGCTGCTTATCATTAGAACCACGTTAAAACTCTCAGAGTGACTATCCAGCCTTTGCAAAAAGTGAAGAATATGCTAGAGGCTTTTACAAACAACACTGCCTCTGCTTTTGCATGTACTAAAATGCAAATTTTTGCTGTTTCACTATAGGAGCATTATAGGTTAAATCTGAAAAGTTCTGCAGTTCTACCAAATTCATATTCTGAATGGTGTCCTGAATGCAAACCCCTACTTAGAAAAATTATGTCCTCTATACATATATGCTCTGTACCCCAAGATACACTGGAACACCTTCTTTATGAATATTAAGAAACCACATTCAAACTCCTTGTAGTCTTGCTCGCTGACTAACCAAATGAGGATCTCAGTGAAGAGTGACAACAATGGGGACAAAAGAAATGGATGCGCCCCCAGTGAAACATCTTTCTAGATTCCTGTCCTCAACTGGAGCCACAGAGGCATCTCAGAATGCATGAACTGGGTTTCCTTTCAGATGAAGTGGAATCGTACAAAGCTAATGCTACAGCTGCTAACAGGCATTCAGTTCATGGGACCAGACTAGGGATAGTCCATGGTTAAAATGGTGCTGAAATGGATCAAATATCATCAGGTCCCCATAATCAGCTGTTTCACTCACTATTTAGTTCCATGTAATAGGTTCTGTTCCTGTTGGAGCACATTACTGGCTATTGTAGACATGTCACAAGGGACCTTAATATTCAGCTGACGCTACCCTGGATCAAGAAACAAGGACAAGATAACTGTCCTTGTTACCAAGTCAAGTAATAACTTTTTAGGTTTTTCATTATTTGACAGCCTCTTTAAAAAGCACAGGCCATAATCTTGCTATCAGCTTTGCACAGAACAAGCCACTTTACTGAAATACGTATAACTTGAAGTTTTATAAGCATCCACAGTGGTGTCAAGGCAATTTCTACAGAAGCCTTGTAAGCTCTTAAGATGGGTTACATACAGTTTTTCTCAGTTACTGCAATGCACATGTGATAAATGACTGAGTCCCAAATAGGATTTTAATCAAAATTAACAATTTATTAAACGAATAAAGGCAAGCAAACAGCGCTGGGTGCGTCGGGAGTCTCTGCTCTACCAAGAGGCACGTGGCGCAGTTCTTGTTTCTGGTTTATATAGCCTCCAGGAATAGGCGTGCCTTAAACTTCTTTTTGCTTTGGTTAGTAACAAAACCCGGTTTAACCTGGTATGCTGAAAGGCCCAGCAGGCGACCTGGCCCGGCCCCCCTCCCCCCCGGTGAGGTGGTGCCGATGCGCCTCGGTGCCCAGCCAGCCCCCCCTCCCCCCGTGAGGAGGCGGCTGGGGGGGGTGCAAGGTAAGAACTATATACATCAACCTCTCTGTTTTTCTTAGGCTTGTGGTTATACAAGGGTATGCCATCATGTGGCCCTAGCATTGTTCCATATTAACACGAATCAGATGGACATATATCACACACACATCTGAAAAAATAAGGTAAAGGATTGGTTTTAAGTTCTTGAGATGCAGTTTAGACATTATGAAATTAACATTCAGATCAGATGTAATTCATCAGAATACACATCTGAAGCTACTATAAAGCTTTTGGAAGGGATAAAGTGCCACGTGTTTATCAGCAAGCTCTTATCAAAAGTAAGAATCCTACAAGGCAGAATTTATTCCCTACTAAGGCTTCTCCTTCCTTCTTTTGAACAGTTTTGTGGAGCTTAGGAATATGTTATGTACTGAGCCCCTGTACCTAAAAAATAAATCCACACTACCTGCTGTGATGTCTCTTAATTCGGCATCTGAACCTTCTTAGGCGGCATAAGCTACTCTTTGCAAGACCAGCCTCTGATCTCTGGCTGGTAATCAGAAGTTAAGTGTTTGCAGGTGGCTAAGTGGTTGCACCACCTATTTTAGCATTTTAATGACAAGTTTACCAAACACGCTGAATTGAAATAGGGCACACTTAGTTTTTGTTTCCCTGTAATAGAGCCACATTAGATGAACATTATTTTCTTTTTAACACTAAACCCCCACATCCCTCTTTTTAAGTGATGCAAGAAGGCCAAGGAAGTTTTACGTGCCTTAATTTTGTCTGTAAAATAGTATGAGCAGTTATTAAAATGAAATCCAATTTAAATAAATATTCCACTGTCTTGAAAAGTAGGTGGAGCTCTGTTTTTCTCTGTTTTAGTATCTTTGAGACAGCAGAGGCATTTGGAAGTCCACTGCTGTAGTGAATTCAGATTATTTATAATTTCTTAATCTGTTTGGCTAGCTGAAGTAAATGAGTTGTATGCTAAGGAGTTCCGTAAAGATTTAGAATCTTTACTGGAATTTGATAGAGATCACACAGCCAGAATACAGTCTTAAAAGACTCACTTAAAAGCTCAGCTGTTTTTAATTTTTTTTAAGTGATCATTTTTTGAAACCACAAAAAGTATCAATCCACAAATAAAATGCTGCTGACACATGCCTGGAACATGCGGTTAGACTCATGGCAAGAACAACACAAAAAACCAAACCCCCAAACCATGCCAAAATCAAAACCAATCCAACAACTCGTTTGATGAAAAATGCCTGCATCCATGTAGTTTATATTTCTGTGCACGTCAAACAGCACAAGAATAGGGCAGCCTCATAAAAAACCAGTTTGATTCTATTGAACATTAAGTCACAAATTGTAACGGCTAACTAGTGCAAAAGCCAATAAAATAGGACGATTAAAAAAAAAAAAAAGACATATTTTGTCTTCAGCATTATATAGGGGAAGAGAGAAAGCTGGTCATCCCAAGACCAAAGTCTATTCTGTGGATGCTGAGATACAAGCTTCCCTTAGGACTCAAGAGGGAAAGGAGGATGTATTAGCAATATTGCATAGACATTGAGCGCCCCACAGAATACCAAAACATTCTTTCAGAGTTCGGACACCCTGATACTGCAATGAGAGTAAAAGCTGAAAGTTTCTCCTTTTACACTCCTTTGTTAGACTGTGAAGGAGTAGCACTTCTTCTGCATTACTTGGCACTTTAAAAAGTCTTCTGAAGCAAGGGAATCAACATCTATCCCCAAAAATTTGGTTGAGCAAAATAAAGCCAGAGCACCAGAATTGTTTACAGACCCAGGAACTGGTTGGGAGGAATAGCTCAGTCTTTGCTTCTGATTTGTTCCCTCATTAACTTTGTGCCAACCCATCCCTTCAGTACCAATCCTCTGTACTACTGGACCAGTCCTTCTCTGTAGGGAAGAATAAAAAGAACAAAGATGCAATCCCAAATTATTTTCTCTCACTCCTACACCAAAAAAGGCAAACATGAGCTTCACATCAACAGTTTTGTGTGTCACCTACACTACAGAGTTGCTCTGAAAGTGTATTTCCTGAAGTTTGTAGAGCTGCTCAGGAGCAAGCAGATATTAAGGCATAGCAGCTTGATCAGGAAGCACTGTATTTCAACAGATGCTTCCTTCCAGGTTTCCAGAGATAACCGAGACATCAGAGTGCACTGAGGATTTTGTTTGAAATTATGAAAATAAACAAATGTATACATTTTAATCCTATCTTTTGACTGTGATAAACAGTAGGATATGTACATGCTGAATGCAAGGAGAAAAAATCCCACGTAATAATTAACCACTAAATAAGAACTGTCCATGAAATACATGAGTTGAGGATCTTGGGCTGCGGTTGAGAAAATCACACTGAGGAACTGATGATTATGAAACTTACTTCAGCTTTCTTATTACACAACCAAACTATAAATTACATTCCAATATAGGCAGTACTTAATAAAATTTCAAAGGTGAGAGTTGTGGTACTGAAGTTACAGATGAACCCACATCTAAAAACATACAGCTGTAACAGAAAAAGTCTTAACACTCACAAATTCTCTCCAGCTAAATGTAAATAAAGCTTAATGAAAGTAGTATCTTTCTCAATATTTTTATACTGACACCAATATTTTTATGTCAATATTTTTCTGTATTCTCTATGTATTTGGAGATCTATTTTATATATATTTCTTTATTTTGATATATTCCTATTCTATATATTTGTATTTCTATATATTTATATCCATGTTTATAATGAGATCTTCAGTATCTTTATCAATTAGCTGAGTGAGGGGACCAAGAGCACCCTCAGTAAGTTTGCAGACAACACCACATTGGGTGGGAGTGGCGATCTGTGTGAGGGCAGGAAGGCTCTGCAGAGGGACCTGGACAGGCTGGATTGATGGGCTGAGGTCAACTGTATGAGATTCAACCAGGCTAAGTGCCACATCCTGCACTTGAGTCACAACAACCCCATGCAACGCTACAGGCTTCAGGAACAGTGGCTGGAAAGCTGCCCAGTGGAAAAGGACCTGGTGGTGCTGATTGACAGCCAGCTGAATATGAGCCAGCAGGGTGTCCAGGTGGCCAACGTGGCCAACAGCATCCTGGCTTGTATCAGGAATAGTGTGGCCAGCAGGCGTAGGGAACTCATCCTTCCCCTGTACTCGGCACTGGTGAGGCTGCACCTCAAATGCTTTTGTTTTGGGCCCCTCAGTTCAAGAAGGACATTGAGGGGCTGAAGCGTGTCCAGAGAAGGGCAACAAAGCTGGTGAGGGCTCTGGAGCACAAGTCCTCTGAGGAGCGACTGAGGGAACTGGGGTTGTTTAGCCTGGAGAAGAGGAGGCTGAGGGGAGACCTTGTGTCTCTCTACAACTACCTGAAAGGAGACCCTGAACTGCACAATGTCCTGCTGCAAGTATACTCCTCAAAGTCAGAGACTCTATAAGACTAATACTGTTCAAAAGAAAAGTAACACAAGGTTTGTCTAGAATATACCTTTTATTATTTGCAGTCTGTGTAAATTTTAATACCTGATTGAATTTCTACATCATTTTCTCTGTTTAAGCACATCCTGGTCTTTTCCAACAACCTAGTCAATCGGATCTTTATTATGTACAGTCAGTATTTATGAAATATTGCATATGCATCTGCGACCTTAGAAAAATAACATGCAAGGGAAATTGTTACCATGGAACTGATAAAAAAAAAAAAAAAAGATAGGTGAAACAGTCAATCCCCTTTTAGTGTGTTATGGCTTTGCACCAAGTATCAGACGTCAAAACAAACAGTTAAGATGCTTCATGTCAAAGGCACTTACTGTTCTTCAAATACACTTGCAAAATTTAGTTCCATTGCATTAAGAAGTGTATCTCTGGATCATACTTTCATAACACAGCAGAACAGTCCAAAAAGGCAGCATTAATAAAAGGGAAAAAAGGGGTTTTATGTTAAAATACGAAAATACCAAGAATTAACACAAACTTTCAGGATTTGGTCCTTATAAAACAGGCAACAGCATTCAGGCAATGGCGATTTCTTTTCTTAGACACTAACAAAATAATATCCCCAAAAATGAACTCTTCCAGTTCCAGCGTATAGATATGTCTAAGTTGAGTAGCGTACCCTCTAACACCACCCCAATAAAAATATAGCTTTTCAAGACTAACTGCTGCTCCCCTAGGGCTGTGAAGGAAGAAACCTCAGAAGAGCATTATACATATGCAAATATTAGCAAGCCTACAATTCCGTGTCTCTGTATCGGGATGGCTGTCCATAATACCCCTTCTTAGAGTGGTCTGATAGCTGCCGACGGTACTCCTCCTCCTCCTCTGCATCGCTGCCGTAACTGCCGCGGTTCTCTAGGTAAGGTCTAATAGGAGGTTTCTGGGGTTCTGGAGGTCTGGAGCTAACACAGCAAGGCAGGGAAAAGAGAGGGGGGGGGGGGGGGGGGGGGAGAGAGAGAGAGAGAGAGAGAATGTTTACTTCCATTCTGAAAAGCTGAAAAATGCACTTAGTATTGGCTTTATGGCCATGTACAACCTAGAAAGGCACATGGAGCAAATGAAACCCCTTCTAGCCCATAAACAATGGCATGGCCTTGGTAAGCCTATCTGGAGAGGCATTTTATTTCTGTGAAGCTGGAGCCTGATGTTCAGATTTGATCTGCTCAGCCCACTTGGAAGAATGCCAAATTTAAAATTATTGAACACCCCCCCACCACCCCAAGACCTTTACAGCACTTTACTCCCTAAGCAGAGGTTTTCAGCCATTGCTGCTACCCCAGCGCCTTTCTCAATTATTTTTGCATCAGATTCTTTCTATGCCTGCTTCTTTTGCATCCCCAGTTTCCTGTCTCAAGGTCTGAAGACTTCTTATGTGACATTTCTTGAACTGATAGCCTTCCCACTGAAGGCTCTTACTAAGGCTCTTATCCTTAAAAGTGGGCAGAAACAACCCACACCTCTGCTTTTTGTACACTGTGGTTCTACCCATTCAATGGGGCACTAAGCAGATAATACAGAAATAAAATATGCCAAGGGCAGGCATTTCCTCAGTTTCAAAGCTACGATTTTTGCAATCCAACATTGTACAAAACTAAGATGTTATCCTCCTTCCATACTGCCCCAGTGGTTAAACACTCCCCTCTAGGTCAATCATTAACTTTTGTGTCAAAAGGCAACAGCACTGATTTCTGTATGTAAGCAAACACTCTGCATATGTGGTTAAAGATTACTTTTCATTACTGCTATAAAGCTTTTCTGAACCCACCAAGAAAACCTGAAAATAATCACTTCATGTTTTCAATTTTTGCATTTTAGATTATATGCTACGACATCAACAGGTTTGATTCACTAGAAAAGAAAGTCTCATTTCTATTGGATATTACTAAGAGGCAAAAAAAAAAAAGTCCTGCAGAGCAGAAAACAAAATCCATCATAGACTGTGTTAGCTCTTGCATAGGTGACTACTCTCAAGTCATAGAAATATGCAGTGTGTAGGGTAAGATGACACAACGGTCAAAGTCCAGAACTCATTGAATTTTAATGAAAGACTACTACTTCAGTAAGACTTGATGGGTGACCTCTGGCAATTTTCATCCTCAGTTTCCCTACCCACACTATACATGTGTAACTGAATAAGCATTTAATTAAATGTTATTAAGTAATTAAGACAGCAATTATTTGTTATGATAGTCTAACAGTCATCAAGTACTCGCATAGGAAGAACGGACATTGGAGGACACGAATGCAGAAAAACTTCTAAGTAACCCTGATTGGGGCAAAAAAACCTGGCTCTACAAGTATTTCAGCAGAAGAATATAGTGCTTCTTCCTAGCAATTCAAATACTAAAAGAAAACTAAAAGAAAAAAGTGTCCTGAAAAACAAGAAGAGTTCACTGAAATTTTGCCCCACCTTTACAGTAATCTTTGAGGCACAACAACAAAGCGATATACCCAAGCAGGATTATTTCTATGAATAAAAACTGGCAAGATCAGTTTTCTCCTGCTGGTGAAGTAAACGATGAAGACAGAATACTTTGAACTGGATACACCTTACCTCACAGGCTGGGGCCAGTTCTGTTCTGACTTCTGTGTTTTGACAGGGACAGCATAAATATCTGGGTGCTTCTGGGCTATTTCAAGCTTTAAAAGAAAGGAGGAGAAAATAACTGTTCTTTTTAAGTCTATCCATTAGGGATCCTAGACTGTAGATCTAGCAGGTCACAGCTACATCTGAAGCAATTAAAGCACAAACTGATCTTACTCTCATTCCTACAATTACATAATCTTTTGCTACAGTAGTAATTCAAAGTGTACGTGAAAACAATGGATTGCCAAAAGCAACAGGATTATTAGTCAGCTTTCTATTGTTACAATAGGAAGCCTTAAAATAAGTCCTCTTTTTACATCCAAATCCACACAATGGTATGTCTGTATGTGTGGTTTCCCAAACTTTTCCCTCCAGAAGCAGCACAATGCAAAGGCATGATTTTCATTTTCAGGATGCAGGCTGTTCTATATGCTAGAAAGCACAGCAGGGTGACAATGCATCTCTTCATACCCTGGCATTCTGGGCCTCTTGTAGCTCTTGCATTCTTTGTATCCTCGCCTTATGATCCATCTCCTCAAATATTTTTACTTTCCTCAATACAGATTTTGGAGTATTTTCTTGTTCGCTTCCTTCCTCTTCCAACTTTGCCTCCTCCTCCTCCTCTGCTGGCTGAGTGTTCCTCAGGATAGGACGCCCAAAGGCAGGTTTCACAGAAACAGGTGGTGGTGGTGCTTTGGCTGATACAGTTGAAGTCTCACTGCTGACAGCAATATTACTTGATTTGGAGTCATAGTTCTTGGGGAAGTCATATAGATCCTCTTTGTTTTGTAACTTTCCCTGTAAGTATAAAGCACGCAAACAAAGTTTACGTCAGCAATTACATAATTTTCATTTCAAATGAAGGCTTTAATCTGAAATGCATCATTTTGCCTAAGTATTTAACATTGTCAATCTTTGTCTGAAGTAACACTTGAAAGGTATTTAACTGCTGCAACATTTTGGCCATACGCTTAACCAGTACACATCAACCTATAGAAGACTAGCACATTTAGACTTGTCTCATTTGTTAAGGATTACCAGAACTACAATGTGTATTAGGGGACAGCACAGAGAAAACGGATGTCCCAAATGATCTGTCAGTACTACCCAATATAGAATATCACTACCAGGAGTTTAGAAGTGCACAGGACCCAAGTCTGTTTTCCATTCCATCTGTATTTTCTGTACACATGTCCTACTCTGCCCAAGCTCCATTGTCAAGGCATACCTGAATGTATTTTGAATACATGCAGTATGTGAGGGCACCCATCATAAAGAAAGGACTTTGGCGTCAGGTGAAATCAGGAATTGCTAAAACAGAATTTGGTGTCCAAACATCATACTTTTTTTTTTCCCTGCATCATTCCTGAGCAAAGTTTGAATAAACAGTTAACATCAATTTCTAGTGGTTTTCTAGAGACTGATTTCAGAAGTGGCAGATTCTGGTTTTGTGCTTCACAATAACAGCTATCAGATACGCTTTTCCTGATGATTAGCCTACATTTGTTCTTGCTGAGCTAAAAAAGTGCCTTTCTATTTGTTATCAGTTTTTCTTCAAGTTTTCTCTCTGCTTGGTCCTGCAACACCTTCAGTCACTCCTCTCCACGCTGTGTTTTCTAGTCTCTGATCATTCCCATTACTCCTCCTAATGTGTCACCCTGGAGAATTGTCCAGAAAGAGGAACTTGGTATTCAGATTTGTTTCCACAAGCTTACCTTAGGTGGTTCAGGCTTGAAAGCTGGAGGTGGGCTTGGTTCTCTAAGGATCTCCCTGCTGCCAGCCTTTCTCAACTGGGCCTTTGGTTCTGTACTAAATTTTTTTAAATTCTATGAAAGAAAATAAGATATGAAATCACTGCAGTATCTAGTAATTCAATAATCTTTTTCTCTCTCAAGTTTACTATTTTGGGACAGTCAGCAACTGTTCACAAATCACTGCAGATCTAATTGCAAAGTTCAAGGTTTCCTGATGATATCTCATCACCTATAAAGTTAGGCAGAAAAGCAGAGCTATTTCTATTTTTGCTCTACACAATGTAGCTCTAAAGCACTATCAGAGGTAAGATAAAGCTGCAGCTTAAAAACCTCTCATTTTTAAGCCATACATACAGGGCTTTCAGAAAGTCCAAAGTACAGTCTTGTTGAAAATCTAATGAACTCACCTCCTCATGATGCACGGGTTCAGAGGACCGGCTAACAGATGAAATCCTTGGTTCATCCAAGGGCTCATCAAGTTCATTGTCAGTGTATGCACCTCCTTCTCCATCTGTATCCTCTAGGTCACTGATCAGCCGACTGTCACAACTCAAATAGTCAGCACCCATTGCAGTAAGGTAAGACATACGATCATCTGCATCATCTTCCATGCCGTCCATCTAAAGAGAAGTCAGTAAGATTTAGGAACAAAGATTAAATATTTAAGAATTAGTCTGGTTAGGTCTCAACATCATGCCAAATATCTCCTTAAGAATGACTGCAGAACTGAAAAAAAACTGTAATGCAGAATCAGAAAGGAAAAGTCCTGTAAAAGTTTATCCCTCCTCCCCATTCTCCCCTAGCCATTGCATTAGTGACAAAAGCTCCAAGTATAACAGAAAGAACAATACTAAGTTTTTGTTACCAAGAAAGACATCAGCTGACTACTTGTCTAAGTTATACAGCACTGGCAAACAAAATTTTGAACAATTTTTACTGGCAAGAGGTATCTTGAGACATCTGTATAGCTTAGTACAGTATGGACTGACTGCTTACCTTTCCTTCTGATACCCACACTGCTTCTCCTTGCTGTTGCTGAATTGTATCTTTCAGACTACCATACCAACTATCGTTGGCTGAATTCAAATTGATGGTGGCTGTAAAAATGGAATGAAAAAGCATATATACACAGCAAATGCAATGTGATCCTTTATCCAGTCTTTGCTGTTTAACACTTTCAGGTTTAGTTATAAGTGAATGTTAAACAGCCATTTCATTTAGATCACTGACAGAAACATGGTGTTTTTACTTTATTGCTTGTCCATTCCCCAAGTTTATCTTTTAATGACAGTATGCTGGTACAAGGAACAAGGAACTTTGAAAAAAGGCAAGGAAGGGATTGCTCATGACCATACCTTCACACCCTTTTAGTTCCAGCCTGCCTGAGTTAATATCCAGAGTAGTAAGTGGATGTCTCAAGACTCACAGTGTCACATCCACTACTCTCTTGGTAAGCAGGTCAGACACACATTCTTCCTTACCTGTGAAGAGGTGGGAACAAGTTTTCTTCAGTTTGTTTGCTTGCTCATAAAGTTTTCTCGAGCTCTTGTTAGATGTGGAACACAGCCTTTGTCTCATGGTTTTTACACCCTGCTTACTGTCTGGGTTAAAGAAGACCACAATTGGAAACCACTGGGTATAATTTAGCAGGTCCACTGCTTTAGGAGTCACATCCAACAGAGCATGTTTATCCTGTTAACAAGAAAGCCCAGTCAAGTGTGCTGCTTGTGGAGATCAGGAGGAATTGGTCTCAACATGGTATCCTAGGAAAGCCAGGATACTTTTGTACAGCTAAGACCACAACTTGTTGGATTTTTTCCCACAGTTGTATCACATTCAGAAGCCGCAGCAGGCTTTTGGCTCCATTTTTCTGAACATTTGCCTAAATGTACACATTCTTATGTTAACTAACTCTCATGTTAAGTAAGACACATGCACTTATTCCACTTTTTTTTTTTTTAATAGGTAGTGAAAGTTAATTAGCTTTTCTCTCTACCCACCCCTACCACAGCTTCCACTACCACAACTGTTCTGGGTGCCATCTGTGAGCTTTTATCTACACTTACTAGCTGAGGCAAATCTCACTATTTTCATTTAATATATTCCTTCTTAGCTACTTCTAGTGCAAAGATGAATGGGATTTTCAAATGTGTGCTTCAGTGGAGCCTGAGCTCTGAACAGACTTCTGGGTGACATTCTAACCCCTCCGGCATCATTTTTATTCGGCTCAGGGCAATAAGCCGTAGATTACCTTATTTTTGCCTAAGTTTTTTAGGCTTCTTGATTACCACCTATTTACTTGATCTCTAAACAGTCTTATAAAGAGAGTCAATCCATAGATGCCACTTAGCTATCACTGTCACTTCCTGTTCAGTTCAATAGCAGTAACTCTGAAACAATCGAAAATATTAAGTTTCTGATGACAGTAAGAGCAAGTAGAGCACTGTATGACAGTAAAGCCTTCATGGGAAATTCAGAAAGCATATGGTAAAGCACAGATCCCCCTCTGTTCAAATTTAGAATGGAATAAGGAAGGAGAATGTAATTTCTAATATCAGGTTCACCCTCCAACTTGGAGGAAAGCTATCAAAATTATAAAAATTGTTGTTGAACAATTTGAAAACAGCCCTATCATTAAGCCAAGTCTGTTTATTGCAGAAATAGATGCAGTGAAGATTTGAGGACTTTGCAAGTTTTAGGAGCAAACAAATCAAACAACGTGCCTTGGAGTGTAAGCAATTTTCACAGAGAAATACGCTACCTGCTCAATGATTTGCCTCACAGTGTTCAAGCGCACTACCCCAGTTGACTTCTCCGAACCTGCGTCTCTGGGTTCTGTCTCTGCAAAGACAACATTTTAGCTTATCTAGAGCGATGGGCAGCTAGGGTGATAAAGGGACTGGAGCATCTCCCCCATGAGGAAAGGCTGAGAGAGCTGGGCTTGTTCAGCCTGAAGAAGAGAAGACTGAGAGGGGACCTCATCAACACATACAAATATCTTAAGGGCGGAAGTCATGAGGGTGGAAGCAGTCTCTTTGCAGTGGTGTCCAGCGACAGGACTAGGGGCAACGGGTACAAACTGAAACATAAGAGGTTTCAGTTGAATATGAGGAAAAAATTCTTTACTCTAAGGGTGACAGAGCACTGGAACAGGCTGCCCAGGGGGGTTGTGGAGTCTCCTTCTCTGGAGACATTCAAAGCCCGCCTGGACGAAGTCCTGTGTAACATGCTCTAGGAGAGCCTGCTTTAGCAGGGGGGGTGGACTAGACTATCTGAGGTCCTTCCAACCCTTGCGATTCTGTGATTCTGTGATTAAGTTACCCATTCTCTCAGTTAAGGTTGATAAGGAAGCTAAGAGGATAACTTACTTGCTGTCTGGTACAGGTGAGGCAAATCATTTGATAACTTTTCCATAGCAATATCTGCAATAGGGCCAAATATCACCACAGGTCTCTTAAAACCAGCTGAAAGAAAAGTATTTTGAGAAAATGTAAGTCTGGTAAGACTGGTTTTATACGTAAGTGAAGTGGCACAGACAAGATCATCAATTACTATGCAAGGTTATGAATAAGTCGAAGATATTAAAAAATATATTTTAAAAATATTATTTCTCAGAAGTTTGCACAACAACATAACTCATACAGAAAGCTATTTTTATCAGCTGAGAAAGCAAAAGAGATTGTTTTAACAGCTTCCTTATTCCTTCTAATGAAGATGTATTGAGAGGATTCTACATTCTGAAAACACGCAGCAGATCGTCAGTAATCTTTCCATCCAGCAAAATAGCATGAACCTTGATCCCACAGGTTTTGTGTGAATAAAGATACAAATGCTAAACCAGCTGCAGGGCAGCTTGAAGAAACAAAGAAATGCAAAATTCTGTTATGCTTTTGTCAAAACAAGTGCAAACACAGTCCTCATAAGTTAATAGGGGAATACCATTCTATTGCTCAGTCTTCATCTTGGTATCTGGGAGCTCTTTTAAAATACTTTTTAGTATTTGTTTTGTTCCACACTACTGTCATGTGTGAATACCCATAAAATTATCTTGACTTGTTCAACAACACTAGTAATATAGTTAGTTTAGCGTCACAGAGATGGACCACATCAACCTTGATTACATTTGGACAACCTGTTGAAAATACTTGTGTTTTATTTGCTCTCAAGGAAATGTTAAAGTGGTGCTTATGAGCAAGCTAAAGGTTTCAATTGTGATCTCAGGCATATGGACTGTACTTTCAGAGCTAGCCAAGGGGAAGCTGAAGAAAACAGAAAACCCTGCTTGTTTCTTCCTTTCTCCATTTTAAACCTTTAAATTGGCACATATAATTTGGAGGCAAAGGAGAACAATGGCAGTTTAAAAGCATAAAAAACTTTTCTCTTAGAGTAGTTAATAGCATCCAGAAATTTGCATTCTGAGAAAAATGTCATCCCTTCCTCTTGCTCAAATTTAACATTGAACCCAAGCTGTTCAAAAATCACTTACTTAGCTGACCAAACATTTGGACACTATACCAGCCAACAATAAATGGGCAGCTGGCTCACAGCAGTCTCACTTACCCTCACGCAACTGAACTCGCTCATAAGCTGGGAATTTTGTGCTCACAGATACAATAGCTGTCAGATCTTCACGACTCTTCCTCAGATTCTTCTTCACTCCAGATCGCTGGCCACGTGTTCTCCAGAAGTCTGCCCTATCGCTTGAGCCATCTTTTTGGGCATTTTGAACACTGGCCATCTGCTCAGCTCTGACAGAGAAAGCACAGAGTTAATTTGTACAGAACTAGTCAAAGAGGGCAAAGGCGCTTTCACTGAAGAGCAATGTATTTTGAATTTGTAATGGGTAATTTGCCAGATAGACAGCCATGAGTGGAGGAATGAATAGACAAGTCCAGGTTCTTTTGCCCTGGAGCAAATGCAGTGCCAGAACAATGCTCCAGCTCGCCACAAGCAACAAGATTGCTGGGCAGGAATGAGTCCTCAGGTCTTAAACTGGTAACTCACATAAGCATAAATAAAAGAATGCAACTGCAAAGAGGTGGTGAGGGAGTGCAACTCAGAACCAAAGGCCTAAGAAAGTACTGTCACTATTCTCTTCTCCATTAGGCCTTATAAATTAAGTCACCACACCACAGAAACAAAGGCTGGTTTGGTCAGACCAATTAACAGAGAGGACATAATGTACTAACCAGGAAGGAGGCAGGGGAGTCACATAAGCAGCATATTTCAGGAACTTCTGTACAACTCAACTGTGGGGTTTTTATCTCCACCTTAAAATCACAACCATGCTAAAGGACTTAAAAACTGAAGTCTGAAAATACCCTGAATTTTTTGCTGATAAATTTTAATACTTTTACTCATTGTGCTCATTTGAGCACTTATTACCTCACATGAATTTTGACTAGAAAAATCATATTTAAGCAAAAAACATGGCTGTGGTTCATTTGGTGTTTCACACAAAAAAAAGGACTGCAGCTACTAAGAAATATTAGCCTTGGAATAAATTCTTGAAACATTGTCCGCAGGGCATACAAAAGAAATTCAAGCACTGAAGTTCTTTTAAAAGATTAATCATCAAAGTATTCTTACGCACAGTCACGAGCTTCCTAAGTTGTCGGGTTTTTTTGTTGGGTATTTTTGGTTTGGTTTGATTTGATTTCACTGGGGATGGGTGTTAGGCAGTGAGAAGGGGGGAAAAAAAAAGGCAAAAACCCCCAAAATAGGACCCTCTACCATTTTCCAGAAGAGAAACTGAAACAGCTAGTGGTCAAAGGTTGGTTGATTGCTGAGACAGGAGCTCTAGGTCTGTGTTGCAAACATGTGATCTAGTTTGTAGGTAACACCATCCTCTCCTCACAAAATGCCGTGGTTCTAAAATCTACAGTTTTACAGGGACAATTGTTGTGAAAGTAAAGACAAAACAATTTATTCATTCTTGTAAGAGGTAAAAAAAAGGAAGGTATGACATAGGAAGTAAAAATAATTTGAGGAACAAAAAAAAAAAAAATCTTATTTCTAACAATGGGTAGGAAGACAGGATGCCACCTTACCTGCTCTTATTTGGAATGAGGCCCTTTTCCAGTTCATTTCCAATTCTCACAGCCAGCCAGTTTCCCAGTTTGCCATCATACAGTGTATCAACTACTCTAAAGATCTCTCCTCTGGTGAATGCTAAGCTCTGTGGTGACTCTTTTTCACACTCAAAGTGGCTCCTGATGAAGAATGAATCTCCTCTGCCACAGGCCATGATGTCTCTGTAGACTAAAACAGGAACTCCCCTTTAGTTTGTATTTTTTTAAACTTGAAAGAAAGATTAAGCTGCTATCCTGGAGAATAGGTTTGAAGTTATTCTCCTCCACTCAAAAAGATGCAAAAAATCAGCCTTGACAGCCATTGCCCTACAAACACACTATCAAGAGTGTTCTATACTCATACACGTAGAGCCCTTACAGCTCTGAGGGAAGGAGGTACTTGCACCTTCCCAAAGCAAAAGGCAGCTATGGTACCTCAATATTACAGGAGGCTGTGTCTCCAACAGGAAAGCAAGAGGCTTTGCTTGCTCCTTAACTGTTCATCAACAAAACCGTCCCTTTGCTGCTATCTGACTGGAATCCCTTATGACTGCCAAGGCACAGCAGAAAAGGAATGCTAACAGCAGACCTTGGGCCAGCTGCTACAGACAGAAAAGCAGAAGGAACAAGCAGCGCGCTGCCACTCTTCAGGATTAAGAAGAGATGCTATTTGCTAACAATGAAAGAGATGGAAAAGTGCTCTCAAAAACACATCACGCATGCACAGCTGTATGACCCTCATGGTATGGAATACAGCTATCTTCTAACTACTGAAAAGGAGGGTAACTAAAATGCTATCAAGAGTAAGCACAAGAGAGATTATTTGTTGTTTCACTGACAAAACAGAGCTTAAAAGTTTTATGGATATACACAGATTTTGTTCAGAGCACCTACCTTCATATTTGCTTTGAGCCAAAATTGTCACAGTTTCACCTTTGGGAATTTCTAACAGATACAAAACAGCATCTTCCCGTACAATGCCTCTGAAGTCTTGAGTGTTTACCTATGTATCAAAAAAAAAAAAAAAAAAAAAAAATTAACACCCGAAAAATCCACAATAAAAGGAATAACCAAAGATTTTTGTTTCATCAAAAAATCTTAAATATCTTTTTCCCTTATTATGCTTTTTTTTTTCCTTAAAGTCAGTATGGATGTCTGTTGCCATAAGGAGTATTTTAATCCAGCCATTAACAGTAATAGCAAAGTCCTGGATGCGTACTGCTAGATTGTTTCTTGTACTTTAACAGGCTCCAAAAGGCCTTGAAAATCAAGGCTACCACAAGAGAAGAGAGGCAGAAAATTACATTAGACTCCTCTTCGAATTTTCAGAAAAAAGGAAGAGTGTAAGAGGACAAAATGGCATAGATGATATAATTTAGAAACTGGAAAAATAAATCACTGTTACCCAGGGAAACTGGAGAAAGATGAAACAAGAAAAATATGCTGGCCTCAATTTTTCCCCCCCTCCAAAAACCACAAAGAACCGTTGTACAGAAAATTTATCTTGGGGCATTTTTCTTGATTAATATTTCTCCTACCTACCCCTTCCACAGAATCTTAAACAAACTAAAGCTTGATATACAATTCTCCTTCAAAAACTAATTTCAGTAAGATCCCTCCATCATACATACACACTTTCAAAGCTTCCCAAGATCATAATTTCTTCCATATTTCCACTAAGAAGCAACCCAAAATATAGAAAAGTCATTTGCATTACTGGGACACAAACTTATACCTTAAGAATCTGATCTCCTTCCTGCAGTCCCTCCTCATCAGCTGAGGTGCCTTCTTGAATTCCAGCAATAAATATCCCTACATCATTTCCACCAGCCAGTCGTAGACCCACACTGTCCCCTTTCTTGAATCTCACCATTTTTGTATTAGGACTACAGGCAGAAAAAGGATGTAAAGCCACATGTTAGACATATGACAATAACAAGTTGTCAAGAGAAAAAAAATGCAACCCTTTCAACAAGGTCATATTAATAATATTCTTAGCCCCTTTCTTTCACTATATAGGCTATATTTACACAGGGGACTCTTCTGTGACAGAAGGAAGCAGAGAATTTGCATTTTTCAGAGTGGAAACTGAACTAGGAAGAGTGACTGTGTGGCTCAACACAGACTTGACAGAGCAGGGAAACAACCTGCTGTTCTTGAAAGTCCCCAGATAGTTCCCAACCTATTTGATCCTCTCTCAGGTAAGCAGCTGGGGTTTTTTTGTGAAAACAGCCTGAATTGTAAGTACTGATACTCATTGTTTTTTCCTCTATTCTCTTGAGAACTGCCATACGAATTAAATTTATACCCATTTTCTTTGCCATTTAACATGTTTGTTAGACAGAAGTCTTCCAAGTTTTCTTGTAATGAGAAATATTTCCAAGTATACTCTACTGGTATGTTAACAATCAGTCCTTTCATATTGCAGTGGGAGACGCTACTGGACTAGGTTCAGCTTTTTTTGCTGTCCGAAAAGCTGTATGCCTGAGTGACCTTCCAACACAGAGGACAGTATTTATCTGTCAGCCTTTCTCAGTAATACTCTAAGCCTGTATTATAAATTCCCCTTCACCAAAATAATCACTTGATTAATTTGCACATCAATGACAACATATGCAGGGTCCAAACCAGAAAAGATCTGAGAGGAGAATCCATTTGAGAAAGTACTCTAAGCTACAGAATATCTTCAAAACTTTGTCCTTAGGCTTCTCCCTACAATCTCAGTGCTCCTCTCCCTTCAATTAATCTATATGGAAACTCTCAAAAGAAAACATGTAAGTTGATTTCCTGCTAATACTGTTTACAACTTTTAGTATCTTAATTGTTAAAGAGTCAACATTCTATTTCACCACTTATAAAAATCATCAACCACCCCCACAAAAAATAAACTTTGGGAGCAGTATTTTGTTCATTTCTAAGCTGAGACTAGAACCGCAATATGGGCTCCACAGGACTGGATTTGAAGACAAGACACAAATTTCTGTACAAAAGCTTCCAGCTTGTACAGAAACAAACATGTTTGGTCTTGTCTTGCAACAAGCTTATTTACAAATTAAATAGAGGACATTCTCTTTGTATCTTAATATTGCAGGGAAGGGGTGTGTGTCTTTTGTGTACATATAACAAAAGAGGTGTTAAAATACATTTCCATAGAATTGCATAGGTGTGAATGGCCCTCTGCTCAAAGAAGGTTGTTCAGGGCCATGGCCAGTTACGGCTTTGAGTATCTCTGGTGGTGAAGATACCACAACCTACAAGGGAAGGCTCTTCCAGCAGTTAATCACCCTCATAATAAAAAGTTTTCATCTTTTTATCAAGTCAGAATTTCCTATGTTCCAGTTTGTGTCCCCTGCTCTTCGTCCTACTACTTTAACTCTCTCGGAAGAGTATGGCTCTGTTTTTTCCACACCCATTACCCATTAGGTCGTTGCAGACAGCAATAAGATGTCCCTTCAGTCCTCTCTTCTCCAAGCTTAACAAACCTCAGTCTCTTTTCTCATACATTACATGCTGCAGACACCAACCCCATAGGCTTGCTCCAGTGTGTCAATGTCTGTCTTACCCTGGGCAGCCCCAAAGTAGACATAGTACTCCAAATACTATCTCAAAGCGCCAAACTGCAGAATGTAAAAGTACACCACTGTGCCAGGCATCGGTCAGCGGGTGGTGAACAATTGCACTGTGCATCACTTGTTTTGTATATTCTGTACATTCTATTATTATTATAGTTATTCTTTTCCCCTGCTGTTTTATTAAACTGTCTTTATATCAACCCATGGGTATCCCTTTTTTTTTTCCCCTGATTCTCTCCCCCATCCCAGTGGTGAGGGGGAAGTGAGCAAGAAGCTGTACGGTGTTCAGCTGCCTGCTGGATTAAACCACAACAACCTTCCAGGCAGATACTTCTAAAACTAAGTTTAACTCAAATAAGGTCAGCTAGAACCCATTAAACTATAAAGGGAGCATCACTCCAAATGGGCAAAACCACCCAAAACCCATACAGCCAAGAACCTGGTGCAGGTCACTGGAAGAACACAGAGTGCAAAAGAACACAGCAAGTGCTGCCTTACCCATAGATTGCTTCATCTTCTGGACTGGGTTTAAGAATTGTTCTTGTAGCTGCTTTTGGTTGAGACACTGTGTGTAAAAGCCAACAGAAGCTACTGAGCTATTAAGAAAGCTAAAAACTGCTGCCATTTGTAACTATCAGATAGCAATCAAACCCCTCCATGCCAAAGATTAATACAGATTTAAATGTCAAGCATATCTCTGACTAGAATGTATTTACTTCCCTTTTTTTAAAAAAAAAAAATCTTGAAAAAGAACAAAAAGGTCAAGGGAGGGAATACACAATTCTATCAGGCAAGCTAGATCAGACTTCAGGGATAGTTTCATTTAGCTGCTTAGGGCAACAGGCTACAGCAGATGCTCTAGGAGATCCTTGCTTTTTAAGGTGGTAATTCTAATAAGCAACTGCCTTCAAATAATCTCAGACGTTTCTTCTCCCTCTGCACCATAAAGCAAAGACAGACCTCTTCTCTGTGTGTCAGGATGGGGTTGACATGAAGAGTACACTAAATATGTCAACATTATTGGGGGAGTAGAGGTTCTGTGGCCAAAGAAAAAAAAGCAACCAAAAACTTCAACCTCTGACCTGCTGGGTCATCCTGGTACTTCGGTTCTTTGTTTGTGTCTACAACTGTAACAGCAGGAGTAGCAATGTCACCACTTGATTTGAATGGTGTAGGCATTGCTCCCATCCTGGATATCCTACTGGATGTATCATCTTTTGCACTAAAAGAAAGAAAAAGAAAAAGGTGTAGTCAAAACAGACAAGATGCCATGTATTTTAAGAATTTCTTTGACAAGGATTAG
The DNA here is from genome assembly GCA_017310255.1 of Butorides virescens. Taxonomy (NCBI): domain Eukaryota; kingdom Metazoa; phylum Chordata; class Aves; order Pelecaniformes; family Ardeidae; genus Butorides; species Butorides virescens. The sequence goes on from JADKXX010000398.1 coordinate 466,128, forward strand.
AAAAATGGACTAGAAAAAAAAACATTTCTTACTTTGGTTTCTCTTTCAGCTTTTCATTGGATGAATGTGAATCTAGATCAGAATGATGCAATCTGTCATCTTGAGGGGAGAATGATCTGTTTGACTCTATTTCAGAAATGTCTGCAAAGAGAACAGTAAATCAAGAAATGCAGGATTTAAGTTATCTGCACAGCTGATTACATTTATTTACAAAGCTTTTAGGTATAAGATACACTGAACCTTTATGCCTACTCCTGTTCCAGGTTGGATGTGACTAGGGTTCAAAAAGTGCTTTATGCCTTTTAGTGCTTCCATGCTGCCATCCCCCTGAAAATACCTCAGGAAGGTTTCACACAACCTTTAGGAAACACACTCATATCACACAACTACTTTTAGCATTCCATCGACTCATTAACTAGTGTTAGCAGCCTTTTATCTGAGGTCTCCCAGAGGCTGTCAAACAGAAGACAGTGACATTAGCATTTCACATTAACAGTCCTCACATCATTGCTTTTCAGTGACAAAAGAAACAGTCACCCTCAAACTTGAACCGTATCTCAGTCTTCTCAGTAAAACCTACAAGAAGTTGCACCCAGTATTCTGACATCAGAGAAGCAAGTATCTTGAACTAAATAATGTAATGACCTGCTCCCCCAAACATCCTGAGCCATTCCCAAAGCAAGATTATGTTGGGAGATAAAGCTCATACACTGTAAGAGATCATATGTACAGAATAGGTACTGGAAATAGAATCCAGTTGTCCAGGGGGACTTAATTTCCTCTTGTCTTGACATTTTTCCCCTCCTGTTGAATGCTGTAATGAATGTTAATGCCCTCAGGAGACACCAGTCCAAGCCACTTGTTTTTAAAACTGAAATCTTTTATTAAAGTGACTTGCTTGTTCTGAGAAGATTGATTTTGCCAGACCAACATTGCTTCTATCTCTGCCCCTGCCCAAAACATTACTATCTGATTACTACAAAGTTCTTTTCACCTAAAGGAAGTGGGCTTGATGCTTAATTGGGTATTACTTATATTTATTTGCGTTTGGTTATTTTTTTATTTTTTTTTTTAAAATAACCTAGTACCACTCTAACACAGCAAAACACTCTAAGCTCCATTCTGTCCCTGCACACAGTCCAGAACTTTTTATCCGCATTAAACCTCACCATCCATTTCTGAGTCACTGTCGTTCAACGAAGGAATGTTGAGCAGTGTCTGCTTTCTGTCCCTGAGGACAACCAGCTGGAGCTTCCCCCGTGACTTCTCAATCAATTTTCGGGCATCAGCTAAAGACATGTTCTCTGTCACTGTACCATTGATCTGGACATAAAAAGGCAACAATAACACTACAAGTAAACAAACAAGTTCATATTGTGCTCAAGTTAAATTTGACAGTAACATAACTTACTCCAGAGTAACCACTGTAACAAGTAGCCTGCTAAACTGCTAGCAGTATAACCAGAACAGACCTTAAGAATGATATCCCCTTCATGAAGGTTGCCATCTTTGGTTGCTAGGCCAGTACGGGTCATTTCTTTTATGAAGATCTGACTTCCAAGACGGAGACCGTATTCTGGAATCAAGGAAATAATCTACTGTAGCTTATAAAATGAGTGAGGAGGCACTTTTTTAAAAACTACAGAGTATACATGCACCACACCCCATTAAAAAAAGCGCTAACAGAAGAGCTATTTTTTACCAGTTGCTGCGTGCTGACCCTGTCCTATCTGGGCTCTGAGCAACCTGATGTAGTTAGCAGTGTCCCTGCTCACTGCAGGGGGGGTGGACTAGATGACCTCTAGGGATCCCTTCCAACCCAAAACATTCTATGATTCTATACCCCAGTAAGTGTCTCAGTTGTTTCAGGCAAAGGATTCCTACCCCTCACCCCCTTTTTCCCTTTGATCCAAGTTACTTGGATCAGAGTATTTGCTGCTTAAAAGAAAGGCAATGCTCTTAAAACACACACATCCTAGAACAAAGGAAAATGAAAGAAGCAGTTATTTGTTTTAAAAAATCACCATGTTTGAGTGAGTCTGCAGAGTATCTGTATGAATGACAGAAACTGTTATGGAATTACTAGCTACATATAAAACTTAACTAAGACACCTTAAATTTCTTCTTATTTGTATGCTTATCTGCATTATCTTTACAAGTGGAAACAGTTAAATGCAGGGGAAGAAAAGGAAGGAGGGAAAGGGATCCTTGCCAGAGTCAATGAAAAAAGAAGTTAGCTCCTGCATACAAAGCTTACATGAGCAGAAAATTCTTGCAAATCACGGCAGGGCAGATTAGAAATAAACAACCACCCATAAAACGCCCACAAACAAATCACCACCACCCCCCCAAAAAAAAAACCCCAAACAGAAAAGAATGCATAACCTATTCTCAGATATGCTTTATAGCACAAAAGTCTATTTCACATCACAAGAAAGATCCAGCTTTTGGCTTTCATTTACACACTCCAATACTCAGCTAGGAAAGGCTGCTTCAGCTGTTGCTATTTCAGTATTCTTTAACTACATTCTGAAGTATTCAGAACCAAACAGTCCTTGGAACCAATTTAATTATACTGAAGGGAAGAAGTAAGTGGACCATTAAAGTCTACTCTTCACCCTTTGTAGCTGACCCTTTTGTAGATGTGCCAAGTGTAATCTGAATCATGATCAGACCCATGTTTCCTACCAGAACCAGAAGAACAGGGCAGAGAAAATGGAAGACCAAAGGACACAGTGACTTGAAAAGACTGAAATAACATGGGTGAACAGTCCTTTGTTCAAAGGTAAAGTTTAAGGTGCTGGGGGGAAAAAAAAAAAAGCACCCCAAACCAGCCAGGAGGAATGAAAGATGAAAGAACAGCTCAAGCGATCAGTTAGAAAACTCAACATTTAACCTGTAAAAGCAGAGAATATTCAGCTCCTCTCCCTCCCCCACCAAAATAACATGCTGTATTAAAAGTCAGTTCCTTTCCTCCCCTACTATACCTACCTTCATTATGTCTGCCTTTTGTTAAAAGAACATTGATCGGTCCATTCTGATCCTGTGGTCCTAGGTACTCATGTTGATGGTGCATTTCAGGGGAAGGACTTCGGGAACGAAGCCTGTCCCGACTTCGACTCCTCGCTTCCCTCCCATATCTAGGATCAGGTTGAGATCCATGACTATAACTGGGTGGGCTGTAGTCTCCTCTGTAGTCCCGTTCATACCCACCATCCCTGTCGATGCTCCTTCCCCTGCTTTGATCTCTTCTATAGTCTCGATCCAAGCTCCTGTCAATGCTCCTACCACGACTTCGATCACGGCTGTAGCTGCATTCCCTATCACGGTCTCTGCTTCGGTTACGGCCTCTGTCTTGTCCATCTCTGTAGCTCTGATCCAGGCTGTTTCCCCAGCTTTGGCTGCGCCCTCCATTACCACTATGCCAGCTTCTGTCGCTATAGCCGCTTCGAGCACTTTTGCCATCAAATTCTGCGTGGTCATCCATTACATCTAAAGCTCTGTCCTCATAGTCAAGGGAGGGGCTTCTCTTCAACGCAGTAGCCTGCACTTTCCTTGGTCTTTTCACTACCTGTTCAGTGCAATACGAAACAAAAAAGACCCTCCAATGGTCAGAATGTGAAATTCAACAGGTGAATATTCTTTGTACTTCATATAGGGGTTGGGGGGTGGAGGGGGGTGGGTGGGAAGAAGAACAATATTCTGTTTATAGAACAACCAGTAAATTAGATTATTTAGATGTGCAGAAGAAATACTTACTAACTGGAAGGATAAAGAACAGTAGAATTAAAAAAAAAAAAAAAAATCAGATCAGCAACTATGTTCTTTTAGCTCTGCAAGAGTGCAAGTAATGAATACTTTTCTTTTTCTAAATGACTCTAAAAAATGTGACAAGCCCCCAAAAGACAGAGTTGTAGATGCCTCTGTCAACTAATGAAAGCCAGCCTGGACAGCAGTTCTTGGACAAGATCTGCGTAAGCAGGACATCATCACGTAACTTTCATTTTTTCCAACTACCACTCATTATTCAGCAAAATTAAAGATTAAGGACATACATTGTATTCCCAGTTTTTCAACAGGATAATTTTGTGACACTGTTGTTTAATTTCCATTTGCTTCACGTTTGGAAACTAAGTCTTTGATTTGTTTCATTTATTTTGTACATTCTATTGGGCAAAGGCTTGCTTTGCCTCATGCATTTATAGTACACCTCATAGAAGAAACCCAAAAGCTTGACTGGTTACACAGGTACATACCACTGTAGAGTGAATACATTTGTAATTTACTTACAATGGTGGCCACTTTTCCACTTTTCCTAAGCTGTTGGACTGCAAAAGAATGTGGAACATTTTCCATTGGGGTCCCGTTAACCATGACCACACGGTCATTTTCTCTGGAAGAGGCAGAAGGGGGAGGGGGGGAAATATTTAAGAGGAGTCTTCATGAAAATACCAGAACAGGTTGGTTTGTTTGTTTTTTCAGGGGAACCTATGGATTTAATTTACTTTAACAGGGAGTTTTGCTTAAAAACTGTGTTTGTTATATAAATGCTACTATACCTGAATACTAGATGAATCTTTTGGTATGTGTAAAAATTAGACTTTGGGTAGTGGTTCGTATCTTCGTATATATATTATGCCCAGCTTAAGTACCTTGCCATAATGTCAAAGATTATTTTGTCAAAGATGATTTTGTTTTTTAAAGAATATTTGTAATGACAATTAGAACTTTTATTCTTTTAGTTCTTTCAGAACTCCTATTCTTTCATACCTAGTGCTAGATTTTTTTCACACCGACATAAGAATTTCAAGAGAGATTCAAATTGCTGCAGCCATAGCAGTATTCAGACAAATCTTGACAAGTACCACTCCAGTACACTTTTCTGTAAGACTGGTATTCAGGTCCCATCTACTCTGAAGAAAGATGGGGAAAAAAAACCAACCGAACTATAATACACAGAAAGCCCTTCCTGCCCTAAAACACAGGCCAAAAGAGATTAACTTGTCTATTCAGACCTCCTGGATGTCAAATAGACTGTTAAGACTTAACTTAGTCATCCCCATGAGACAGTCCCATAACACACAATCAATTAAAAAAATGTATCTTCCAGAAAGGCATTTCAGTGCAAAAAGCACAGGAGTTTTAAAAAAAAAAAAAATAAAAAAAAAAAAAAATCTACCACTCCTCATACTATTTCATTCTGATGACTACTCAGTTACTAGCCTTACAGTCAGAGCATTAGCTCAACCAATTACTGGTTACCGTATCATTTTCTGCTAGATAAAAGGAATCTTTAGTAGCCATTATTTTCTCTTCACTGTAATCAAGTCACATCGCAATCTTCTTTTTAAATAAGAAGATTACATACTTTAAGCCTCTCTTTGTAAGGCACTTTCTCTAACTCCTGAATGATTTTTATGCCTCCTTTCATACCCTTCCAATTCCTTTCACTGAATGAGTATGCCAGAACAGCACACGATAGTCCAGTATCATGTTTCATCTGGGCTTTATGTGAGAGTTAAAATAGCTCTCTTCACAGTCCATACATTCAAAGACGGTACCAAATTTAATGCTGTAACACTACATCCAAGAGTTCCCATCTATTTATGCTTACTCCACCCTAAAAAAGCATTGCAGGATTGCAATTGCCCCACTCTCTGAAGGTTAGGCCTATATTCCTTGTTTTGTTGGAGGAATAGCTTTGCAATCAGTTTTCTTCAGAATATGTTTTGTCTGAACGTGTCCAAATTGCTTGGTATTGCCTTGTCATTGTCAATTTACCTAGGATCTTATATAATTTGTGGACATGGTTTTATTCCCAAATTACGGAACAGTGATTTATTCCGTGATTACGGAACAGGATAGATGAAAGTGGTGCTGTGCAGGGATCACTGCAATAGAATGAAGGTTTTGTACATTTATGTTGAGAGAGGTTTATTACCTGCTTCACAATAATCCTTTTATCTAGCCCTTCAATAACTACTCCCAGCCTTTTCATTACCTCAACAAAAATGAATGTTTGGGAAAATGATGAGAGTCTACTCTTTTGAGTAGATTGATTACTATTACTGCACAACTTCAGCATTCTTCCAAATTGTCTAATACTCAACAGGTATTCCAAGTCATAGGATGAAAAACTGATTAGCAGTGGGCTAGAAACTGTTTATCTCAGCCTACATATTTAAAATTACTTGTCCACTATAGATGCTGCCTCACCAACGATGATGTTACCAGGACTACAGAAACACTTTATTTCCGTATTTTTTTCTTTCAAATATAAAATAAATATTTAGCAAACACTTTTGTTTCTCTTCCTTCCCCCATTATTGCTCCTAACACCTCAGGAGGGAAGGCCCTTCTTTGGGCTGACTTAAGCCATTCTCTTGAAAACTAATGATTGATCACTAAATGTGTTTCCTGGAGGAAGAACAGACAGAACATTTTAAGATGCTAAGTATTTCTACCATTCTTTAAAAGAAATGCAATCTTAAGAGAAATATACTTAACTATGAAAGCTTTTCAACACAATTTCTTACAAAATAGCAAACAAAAACACCTCCAGGTGGACTTTGTTTGTTTTGTTGTTTATGTTTTTTTTCTCTTATTTAAAACAGACATCTGGGTTTTCAAGAGGGCATCAAATCTTGAGTAGATTAAGTCACCAGGATTTCAACCAAGCCTGTCTGAAGGTTTTAAGTATTCTACACCCATGCCCCTCAAAATATGCCAGACAGAGAAATAAGAAATTGCTTACTGAAGTAATCCATCTGCTGGACCACCTGGGAGAACATCAGAAATGACTATCGACGTTTCACCATTTTCAAAGTGAGGGTTATCTCTGCCGCCAGAAACCGCAATCCCAAATCCTCGTTTTGAATCCTTTGCAACAAAAACAAATACAACAAAACTGAATTTCATCCATAGGAACTTTGATAAGGAGAAAGAAGAGTAATATGAATATTCCTGGATGGCACTCTACCTCGATGTCAGCTAAAATATGACAGCTGCGTGCAGAGAGTTGCAGAAATACACAGCACCTCTAGATTTAAAAAGGGATGGGTTTACAAATCCATATAACAAGATGACACGTTCCTGTGTTCCAAAACCTCAGTCCACAGCCTTGTGATGGTTGGTAATTAAGCACAGGACTCACTAATTTAGCCTGCATTTCGCTCCACCATCCCACTGGTTATTCATACCAAATTTATTGTTAGATAAATCTACCTTGTTACTGATGTTTGGGAAACTGGAACAGCTTTTCCTGGATCTCATCTTCATTACAGTTGCTATCTAGTTTGTAGTAACTACTTACTCCTTGATCACACTAAAGGAGATCATGGTTGATTACAAAAAGCAAGCAGTGAACTTGTGAATTCTATAATTATCCTCTCTCACAATCAACTATTTAAAATATGTAATTTATGTCAAACCTGTCATCATAGAAATATCAGATCCATAAAAGCCCTGAGATGGCACTCATAAAATCAGGGGAATGCTTAACAAGGTGTGAAGGGAGCATATCTGTAACACTAGGCCCGAGAACTGCAATGTAACTGAACTGCAGACAAGAAGGTGTGCACAGAGACATACATTTTGTTAAACACACAGGTTTAATTTTATCAGCTATTTAACATACACCTCCTATCACTCTAAAATACAAATTGTGCTAAACAAAATGTTTTAACATAGGGGCAAAGCAACACACCAAAGCAAAGTGGTGCTTTCACCCAACTCACACTTGGTGTATGTATTTCATCACAGGCCAGCTTGTGTTCCACTAACATCAATATTAAGTGGTTACTTCTTTGAGGAGGAAAAAAAGCAACGTTTGTTGTTGTTTTTTTTTTTTAAACAGCATTTCATTTGCTGCACCTTAGTTTTACAGGAAGCAGTTTGATGCTTCAAGCCAAAACAATATAGAAATCAAAATAATGGTAAAATTCATTGGTCGTGGCTCATGCAACAAGTCCAATAGCCCTTTGCCACTTCAGTAGTGTAAGCCTGTCTCTGATGCAAAGAGATAATGCTCATTTACACGATACTCAAGATCTGAAAAGTTGGAAATGACAAGAACTAAGGTCTGCTTCTGCAATATTTCTCCTGTCTACCTCTGTAACCTGAAAAACAGTAATTTCTCACCAATTCAGCACATAAAACAGGCTGTGTAGTAAAGATCGCTATTTTACCTTGAGTCATCAAGTTGAGTTCATTGCAGAACATGTAAAAAAGTAAGAAGCACAGTACAGGCTCCTCACTGAACCCAGATGATTGGTACAGTTGGGAAGACCACCACTGCCACCAAAGAGCACATCCTGTACCATGGTGTGACAGCCTAGCCATCAGAGAACTCAGAAACAAGCGGTCTACTTTCTTCAACTCAAAAGTACTTGACAAAATGAGATACTTACTCTTTTTCTTAGAAGAATTGTTAAAACTGATACCTATTGTCCCTGTATTTTAGAAATTTTGATGACAGTGGTTTTCCACTAGATCCTACACTGGTAGATACTAAAGTAGATGTAAAAAAATAAAATCAGTGGAATCATGTTCAGTGATTATTATAAAGCTTGGACATTAAGCAGAACTGCTTGATAGAAACATCTGCTTTATTTTTAAGGTTATTCAATGATGAATTTAGTTATGTGGCTGGCATGTGGTGTATTATAGTGTCATTACAAAGACCAAACAGTAGCAAATATAGCACTTAAATTGTTAATTTAATTTACTCTTAACATTAGAGTCATGCTATTGTATGAATAACTAGCAATTAAGCTTTAAAATGAAAAACGTATCTGATTTGGACAATGAATTAATCCTATTTTAGACTCAGATACACTAATAACATCTATCATAAAACATATTTAGACTAAAACACTGCCTGAATATTTGAAAACTAAAAATACAACAGGCACTCACTCACCTTTTGTAAGGTCACAGTGTACTGTTCCCATATCAGCTCTTCCATGCCTGGGGCCTGTCGCACACAGAAACCAATTGGTAAAACACAAAGCATGCAACTATCTAAAATAACTATCTAAATTAAAATGTGAAAACCCCCATTAAAACACAGGTATAAAAATAATATGCATATTCTAGTAATTTGGTAGTGTTAGTATGAAATGTGTATATTTCAATTAACTATGATTTTTCTTTAAAAAGGCAAAAAATATTAGTAGGTCCAAGGTGGTAGAATCCCTCCACATTTCACCGATTTAACAGCTCATTCCGATCTTCTGGAAAAGACTCATTCAGCAAAAGCATTTTATTTAGATCACACTAGCATTATATAGCCCCGATTCAAAGACACAGAACACTTAAGGAAGACCTCTCCATTCCAGTATGCAATGAGATGAGCAGCTGAAACTGAGGCTTTCAAAACAAACTAGCTTCAGATCTTTTGCTTCACGCTCATGTGGATTCAACAAAATGTTTTGTCCACTATGAATTACGTAACTGAGGATTTAAGTTCCCCTCAAGAAATTAAATTTTACAGGAAAACACAGTGTATCACTGTATAGCACTGGTATACCCATTTCTGTGACACTTCTCAGAAACATTTTTTTTTTCCTCCACATTTCCGGTTAAAACCGATCCTGAACCGATCAGTTTATCTTACATGATATAACCTGAAATCTTTCCAGCATCACAGCTTAAAATATAATTCAGAATAATCACCCAGCTGTGATGCCTCACATAGCACACAGACAGCCCCTTCAGTGCCTGCCCTGTAAAACAAGGAGAAAAATGAGCCCCAATACCCGACACACTGCAAACATTTCAAAATGCAAAGCATCCACTGCAGAAGAAAAATCCAGGCACTGCATGAGCACCTGCATGCACATACTCAAGCTGTAGATTTATTTGTTTTTACTGCTAAAAGTGGTCGTCTTTCTTGGGAAGCTAAGAGTTTGCTCAGAAAACTGATGTTCAGACAGCAGTTCAGTTTTGACTTAATGGTCTTTTTAAAGGCACTAAAGGGATTGCTGGCAACTAAACTCCAAAACAATAGACAGAGAAGTGACACAAGAAGGGTATGCCTGTACTTTAAAGCATCCCCCATATTTCCAGAGTAAAAGTCTCCTGGCAGTACACAACCATTTAGTAAGCTATGGATGCTGTTTCTTTAATGCAAAGGACCTCGTGATGCATTCTTCCAGTGGATTCTGAGCACCCCAAAGAGGAACTAGGTTTACATTTACCATTGCACATTCACTGTGCTGAAAAACAAACTTAAAACGTATAACCTGCTCAGAGTTCCTGAGGAAATACGCAATACACTCAGCATTCCTAGCAGGAATTTTTACAACACTGAACAACGTTAAATTTCCACTCTTCTCCCAGAAAATTAACAATGCTCTCCCATTTCCAGAACCTTTTCGATCCAATTAAAAAATTCATTTAAAATAGCTGGAGGAGAGGATGGCTTATATTAAAAATAACACAAGTAAGTATTTCTAAATTTCTGCTCATCTAGATCAGACAAAAATGAGTGGCACTTGCAACTGTTAGAAATAAAACATGTATGTCTTGGGTCAGTGAATTACTCTGCTAAAGCACGTGGTGAAATTATTTTATCTGATATTCCCATTTAACCAGCTGACATGCCTAACCCTTTAACTAGCTGACACTGAACCATCTCACTGCATATATTCCCTTACACAGAGAACCTTCCACAAGTAACAGATTTCCTCCTTAACTAAGCACTTCTTCTGAGCTGCTGTGATGCTGTGCTAAACAGAAGTGACTAGGCCTGCTTGTCTGGCATGCATGAAAATGTGTAAACAGTTTACCTACCACTGACCCTTGGCTACACCATCACTGTCCTGCTTTTCTATATGGTATTTTTAAGCTCTGCAGAAAACCAGTGCTAAAGAAGAGCCTGAGTGTCATTTAAATTCCAGTTGACTTCACTGAAGAAAGTTTTAGAAATGAAAGATAGTATCAAATGATGGGTAAAATTTGAAGGACAAGCAGGTTCAAATTTTGTAAAGGCAGAGGAGATGGAAAATGTTTTCCATCCTTCTCACTGTATAAAAGCCTCAACACTTACACGCCTAACAAGACCACTTGAACTCAAGTTTGCACTGTGTGCAGTTCTTGCCAATGCACTCAATGAGAGCTTACTACCCGTGGGGTCAAAGAGCAGCTTAGTTGCCTTACTCTTCCAGAAACTCTTAGCACCAGGTCTTTCAATACACTATCTGCTAAAGGAAGGCCTGAGAAATGACTGCTTATTCAGTACAACACTGCAGAAAAGGGACTGAGGAAAGCACAGTTAAAGATATTGGGGACGGATGTATGGGTATGAAACAGGTAACCTCACAGGAATTTCCTTCCAGAAACCTAGGCTTCCCATGAGCAGTGGCACAAGTAACACCTTGTGCACAACTGGAGAGATGCACTGTATAGTAAATCAAAGGAATGTAAACTAACAGGGTTAAATTTATTTTGCTCTGACGAATAAGTCTCATGGTATCTGGTCACAAAAATAAGTAATAAGAATGGAAGAGAAACTACTGCCTACAGACACTACAATTAAGGTCTTGCAAGATGCCTAGAAAAAGTCCATCTAGTATCAGTGACTGTCTTGGGTACTTTTTGTGCAAATTTTAGGGGGTTATTTTTAGCTTGAAACTGTTACTGAACATTAAACAAAAGATAATTAAACAATTAACTTTAAAATTCGTAAGTCTTTGTTAAAGTAATACATTTTTAGAAACTGCTCCTTGGGAAGCTATCTTCCATTTGCTGTATGCTATATTAGTGAAGGAAAAGTACACTATGTTCTTGCAAAGCTGATTTTGTGCAATGTAATTACCAAGACAACAGGACTAGTTCTGCCATACTGATAAAGCTATGCAGGCTCTGTAATGCAGTTCAGAGAACTGAATGGTCACCTTGGAAGCCCATAAGGCACAAAACACATCTGTACTCCCTCAAATCTCTAAGCAATAATCTCTTTAACATTATAAACCATACTGCTGCTTGCCATTGCCACAATGCTAACCCATACTGACAGATTAATGGAAAGAGAAGATTGAGAGGGAGGGAGGTACTACAAATGTTATAAATCATCAGTTGAGCACTTGATCAAAACTAAGATTGAAGTCTCCACCACAATCGCAAAATTCTTCTATTCCACATCTAATAAAATTACTCTCCTCTGAACGCATCAAGTGATGGGTTACACAAAGCCTCCATCACCTTGCCAGTTTCTTCACACTTCATCTCTAAGGAAATACAAAAGAATTCCGAGCAGCCTGTGGATCCCTTACAGGATCGCAATTTCACTGCAAGATTAGACACCAAACACTGGAGAGAGAAAGGAGGGCAAAATGGTTTAAGAACCCCGCCTCCAGTTACTAACGGTAACTGTTTTGCAAGTCTACCCAGGTCTCACACAGAGAGCAGGCTACCTGCAGTAAATGCAAATTACTGTAATTAGCTAGTCTAAATTCGTTAGTGACTAAAGTCAGTCCATTTCTAATTAGAACACTGTAGTCAGGATTTGCTTAAATCTGCCTAATGCTTACATACCAAAATGACAGGTGCTTTCTATGTAACCCAGAACAGACTGCTTAACAGAATCTTTGGCAGGAAACTCGTCAAAGTACCAAAATCAGCTGTGTGCTACAAACAGGCAGCTGTTGCAACTCTCACTGACAGTCATCAGGAGACTTCCGCAATTACTTGCTACCGAGAAGATCACCACAGACAACTTCATTCGCACGGAACGAAGAACAAAGCCAGGAGACCGGCCACAACAGTGATCTGGCTATAAAAGTGAGTTGGAGAGGGGAGGGATATACGAGGCGGGGAGGGAGGGGGGATGGGGGGGGCGGTAAGAAAAGACCTGGAGGAAGATGCAACAAAAAGCAACTCACGTGCCCTTTCAAAATCCCCAACTTTTTGACTGCATGTGACCACATTCTCTGCAGAGCTTGAGCTGTCTTCATTGTTGCAGGATATAATCTGTGAGGGGACGCCGCACATCCCCGTCTTTTCATCCGTTTCCACCACTCAACGCGGTTATGTAATTCTAATACAATAGTGGCCTACATACTCGAACAAATCCTGCCGTCGGTTTCACACAGAAACACATCAAAACCACAGTAGGGAAATCTACCAGGAGTTTAACTAACCGTCACTTTAAAAGACACCAGGAAAAAGCAGTACTGTAATCCTATGGTTTGGATTTTTTTTTTTTCTTCAATAAAGCGCCAGAAACAGATCCGATAGTAGCAAGTTATTCTTCTTCCAAGCACATACGGGTTCACCCCACCAGGAACCTACTTGAAACTTTAAAGAAAAAAGGCTTAAGAAGCACAGTGCAGCTTAGTTGAAAATTCATATTCTGACCACAATATTTTATTGTAAAAATTACCACTTGACTCCTTGAGTAACGCTGTGGTTTAGCAGCCTCTATCAAGTCTTAACCATTTAACTGCTGCATCCAGGAAGTCTTTATGCAGAAATAACTGTATACAAGAGTAAACCCTTCAACTGCATATGTAAAGTTACGTATAAACACATGCAGAACTGTGGACTTGGCTCCAGCAAGCAAAAAGGGAAAGAGAAACAAAACTGTAACAGCCGCAAACAAGAGACCTCTACCCTCAAACATTTAGTAAGGTATTTGTAAGAATGATAAGCTAATCATACAGCCAAACAGATGATTTTATTGGAAAATAGGTCAAGCTATCAATTCCATCTATGCCACATGAACGCGGTGAAATTTAAGCCTTAAGCGAACTTCTTCCCTAGACTTTACGTAAGAACACTTCACAGGCAGTGAACAGATAGGAACACATGCCAAGTTCAGCACACAACGCTAACCAAAACCTCCATCTGTAGATTGCGTTTTTCATTAGTGGAACAATTCTAACTGCTGCAGAGTAAGAATTCAGACAGCAGTGGAAAACGTGGCGGGTTTGGGGGCTGGGGGGAGGAGGGGTGTTTGGTTTTGGGTTGGTTTTTTTTTTGTTTTTCATTTCGAATCAAGTTTAATTCAATGTCCTGTATTTCAACTGTGACCCCATCTCCACACTAGCCACCAGAACTAGGATGAACGCAGGCTTGCACCTTCGGTGCTGAGGGTGAAGAACACCATTCAGCCTGCACCGAGGGGCTCCAGGAGAAGGGCATGGACATCAGCCTCTGACCGGGGGGCTTCCCACTTCCATGTGTGTGGATGTAAGTAGTTTAAGACGGTCACTAGAGTTTGGTCAAAGAAGTTTAGAAATTCCATCAACATTTCTAAAGAAAAAAACCTCATTCCTCTGAACAGACTCACATTCATAGTTTCCAAAGATGTGTTTTAAATTTATTTTCACAAAAACAGCAGGAAGCAGAAACAAATGTAAGGAAGTATTTGAGACCTCTCTAGCCCTGTCTTAGCTCTCCTCCTTGCCTCCTCCTTGCCCTGACAAACCTTCAACAGCACTGCAAAATGAAAAATATCACCAAACTGTGGTGACACGGAGAACAAAAATGGCGAAACATTGTCCATGAGCTGTAGTGGTTATAACAGCAAGGACTTTTCTTCCCTGGTTTTTGGACTGTCTTTTCTCTAAAGGAAAATGAGAAAGACAGATGGATTGACTCCAGCAAATTTAAAAGGATCCTGAAAAGAAATTTTAAAAAAATAATCAGGAAGTCTAGAAATGTTACTGCAAATGTTCTTGCATAGTCAGAACAGGAGCTGTGATGAGACAGATGAGTTAACAGAAAGATGAAGGCTTTTGCATTTGGGTATCTCATTCTGGAGGAAAAAAAAAAATTTCAGCATAGGAATTCCTCTATTCAATTTTTTGAGATGGAAAGAAATTTTTTTCCCCCTAAATTAAGAAACAAGCACTGTCCCAAGCACTGTCTTTTGACCTTACCTACATGTCTCTTTAGAAAGGGGGTTGTGGAGTCTCCTTCTCTGGAGATATTAAAAACCTGCCTAGACGATGTCCTATGCAGCCTGCTCTAGGTGAACCTGCTTTAGCAGTAGGGTTGGACTAGACGATCTCCCGAGGTCCCTTCCAACCCCTGCTGTTCTGTGATTCTGTGAAAGGGTGAAGGAAACTAAAGCCTAACTTCACCCGCAGCACAAGATTACAGATGCAATTACAAGCCTTTCACATTTCACACCTATTTGACAACTATTATCCACTGACATTTAAAACTGAAACTCTTATTGAAAGCAAGCTCAACTCCAACGAGACACACACCCCCCCTTGGTTCTTTGTGGCAGTCTATCCAGAAAATAAAATGTTTGTGAATCATGTTGGGAAAAGGAAATAGAAAACTAAGCATGATGATCAGTTCTATAAACTGGGACTATGAAAAGAAAAGCAGAGCTCCCAGAGCACCCTCAGAATGTCACAACAAAGCCTTACAGCAGAAGGCAGCATCTTTCCACTCCACCGGTGAAGAAAGTGCTTCCTTACCTCGGCACGGTCTCCCCAGCACAAAAGCTAACCACGAGTCTTACACCTAGCACTGTCTATTTTGGTCTCTTACTCTCTAGCCAAGAAAAAAAAAAAAAAAAAAAAAAAAAGGATAGTTTCCAAGCACCTAATCTAGCCAAGGCTGTGTACATAAGCAGAAGGGAAACCTGAAATGGTCTTGTTGGCTCTGCTATGGAAGTGACACAGAACAAGAGGTCCTTCCCCACCCTCCCACCCCTTTCATCTGCTACCATAGACTTAAGCATAAAAACCTTGAAAGCTGAGACCAGGTTTTCCCTAAAGACAGACCCCTATACTGATGATTAGAAACTTCAAGTTTAACAGAAAGTCACCCACCTACAAAGGATGGGGACAGAGGCTCTTCTAGCCACTGATGTGAGCAGCCAAGTGGAGAGACTCTAGAGCTGCATCAAGACATTGGCAGCATACCTGGTCTCAAAGACCAGATACATTATCAGAGGATTCACAAACTGCCCTCACATATCACCTGCCAATGATGACATACAAAATTGGATGGCCCTAGATTTATAGGCATTCAAATATGCTCATCCACTTCAATTTCTGGAGGATCCCCAAGAGATCTCCTCAACAGGCAATGGAGGCTGAGTGAAACGAGAAGCAGTCTGTACATCACTGTGTGGTGTGAAGGTCCACACCTCCTCTTTTTCAGCTGTAGGCCGTAGCCTACTAGGCTATTCAAGATGACTATGAAAAGATGATCATGCAATATAAGCTGCGTATCCAGCACCTGCCAAATACTCTTAATTAACATAGTGAAAAATG
Organism: Butorides virescens; assembly: GCA_017310255.1. NCBI lineage: Eukaryota > Metazoa > Chordata > Aves > Pelecaniformes > Ardeidae > Butorides > Butorides virescens. Next base: position 482,369 of record JADKXX010000398.1, read on the forward strand.
ACTCAAAAGGAACAGGACCTTTTCCAGGCCTTTCCCCTGCAATGAGGAAGGACATGCAAGCCACTTTGAAGTAATAAGGCTCCAACTGAAGTGTTTTCATGAAGTGTCTGCATGTGGTACAGCAGATCTTCGATTAGGATCTAGAAGGATGAGAAAAAACTACTTATACCCATGGATCTTTTACAATACAGTCAACCAACATCTCACAAAAAAGGAGGTACCTCGTTTTCTGCCAATAAATGCTAATTCAGAGAAGCATTTCCTACTTTTTGTGTAGGCTCCTGTATAGCAACCCCTGGAAGAGCAACAGATAGTCCTGAAGAAACAGGTTCCCAGAATAATGAATGGCTCAGATTAAAGCAAGAGAAGTGAGAAAAAATAGTTTGGAAAATATATCCACTAGGAGTAACATGCAATTGCTCTTCAACAAGGCAGAAACTCCTTTTTTTTTTTTTTTTCTCCTAGGGTCATGAAGTAGAAACACACATAAGGGGAAAGTCCATGTTAAAGATCATCAGTTCTACTTTCACATTGAATACCTCTGCACCGGAATTTCAACTTTTGGAGGAGAAAAAAAACTTAATGTAGCAATAAGCTGTGCAGACAATCATTTCCTTCCCTTCCCTCCAATGGAAAATTATCAGTTAGATACAGCCTTTGCTTTCTCCCAAATTACTTGACAAGAACAAATACCTTGCTAACAGAGCAAAGGTATTTTGCTTGTAACAAGCACATGCACCATTTCTTATCAGACTGTGCAAGAAACATTTTTTCCAAAATGCATTAGGAGCAGTAATCTCAAGATAAGGGTTGTCTAAAAAAAAGACAAAAGAAGATACAAACTGACCATAATGTTTCTAATAATTTGTTCTTCACAGATCTGGTTAAGTTGAATGTAATTACACAGAAACACAAACAGAACTGTTTTTTAATGCAAAAGAAGGGACAATGTCAAGAACATTTATTACATTTCACTTAAAAGTTATACTTACAGCACTGGCAAATGTTACACAAGTACAACATGCCTATTCCAGGCACTGAAAGACCAATATTTACTTCTTAAGTTGCATGAAAACTTTTTAAACCATCAAATGAGAACTGTTTACTAGACAATAATTAAGGGGTTTTTTTTTGTTTTACTTCTTTCAAGAACAGTTTGAATCCAGCATGACAACAAGGCCCACAGTCATTACTTGACATTGTACTCAGTACTATTTCATTACAAATTTTGCTTCCAGTTAGCAGAACTACTCCTTCTTTAAAAATAGTCAGTGCCAAATCTGTCAGCTGCAGAGCCAAGAGCATAATTCAGGCTTCTTGACTTCAAGTCAAGTAGCCTATCTACTGAAACGTGTTGTACAAGGAAGCAAACACAGATTTCCTCCATTTCTGTCAAAACAGAAGTCTCACACAAAAACAGCCCCTGTAATAGGAAAACAGGGGTCAACCTTCTCTCATTGTGGGAGTTTTAGCCAGCTAATAGATGGGTAAAAATTCCAGGGTGGCAGAACTTGCATTCATTCTACCTCACGTTGCACTATGACACTCCAATGCCTTCCAGACTGCAAACTGAACTAGAATCCAGTCCTATGCAGAACTGAGGAGATGAAGGGCAACACCACTGTTCACCAGACTATTGAGAATATTAAATGACAAACACATCCAGGTCTCATTTGCACTGTAGCCCTGTTACTAACAGTCACAGCATAACGCCCCAGATTTTGTAATCCACAAAAAATGTTTAAAAAATAAGCCAAAGGAGATGGAAAAAAAAGTTGCATACGCACAGAAGACCTCCACTGATCTGGAGCTTTGACAAGTTGTGTGCTTTTTAATTCAAAATATATCACTTAATCCAGCTCACAGCATGTCAATGACAAACAATGCTTAAACGTAATGAAGGATATCACACAATCTGCCCATAACAGCAGTCCCTGCACTAGCATTCTTTGAATGGTTCACAGCGATGAAATAGCATCCCCAGCTGAAAGAATTTTTGAAGAAATTTATCTGAGCACAGGAAAGAACACGTTAAAATAGAGGCATAGGATTTGAGTTTTGCAAATATTTAATTATTCCGCAATTCCAGAAAATAAAAGGAATAATAAGTAACCTGGACACTGAAAAGAAACCAGTAAAAAATATGGCATTAGACACCCTTTTACTGGATTACTGAGTAAAGCACATAAGTCTCTGAATAGTTTTATTTGTTTCAACTCTGAATTAAAGAAACACCTAAATAAAACTGGGGGTGCCGTACGTATAAATACCTGAGTAATGCATACACTAGTCTCTTTTTTGGGGTGGTGGTGGAATCAACTGTTTTTCAGGGAAATTTTTATCTGTCCATGCCAGTAAGATACTGCCTAGGAAACCAGTGTTTCCTATATATTTAAAGCCAAACTTTTACCAAATACACTGAAGACTTTCAGAAAGCAGGACAAGCACGCTGAAAGGAAGAAAGGGGATAATCAGGATTTTCTTAAAATGTTTTGAGTTCGTCACAATTCACCCTAGAAATAGATGATAAAAATCCAAGGTGGGTTTTTTGTTTGTTTGTTTGCTTGCCTGCTTTCTAGATGCTTTCTTCTGCTTGGGCTCATTATGGTTTCCTTGCCTCTAGAAACGAGCAGCTTTGGAAGGTTCACAAAAGACCAACACCCCTTTTCATCTTTGGCAATGCAGGTTTCTCTTCCCAAACACATATCTACCTCATAGGCAGGGTACAGTTTCACAAGATACAAAATAAACAACAACCTCCTTTTGACCACAACAATTTCCACGTTCGTCCTGCTCATTTACATGCATTCCCTTGACTCACTCCATGAATACGGCTGTTCGGCTCTTCAAAGTAAGCCAAACAAGCTTCCTAAAGCATCAAAAAGCTGCTCATTTTTTCCCCACTGGATTACTCTGTTGCTATTTCTGTGAGCTGAACTGGCTTACCAAGGAACACCTCATACCAGAAGATGAAGCAGAAGCAATGTTAGAACTCTGCACCTAAGAACAACTCAGCCATCAGATGAACCCTTACCTTCAAGGATGCACCGGGATAGGAAAGCTAGATTTTATTAAAGGGACATATTAAATATATAATCATAAAAATCATTAAAGTTGGAAAAGACCTCCAAGATCATCAAGTCTAACTGTCTACCCAACACCACCATGCTTACTAAACCACATCCCAAAGTGCCATGTCTACATGTTTTTTGAACACCTCCAGGGATGGTGACTCCACCACCTCTCTGGGCAGCCTGTTCCAATGCTTGACAACCCTGTCAGTGAAGAAATTTTTCCTAATAACCAATCTAAACCTCCCCTGGTGCAACTTGAGGCCGTTTCCTTTTGTCCTATCCCTTGTTGCTTGGGAGAAGAGCCTGACCTCCACCTTTCCTCCTTTCAGGTAGTTGTAGACAGCAATAAGGTTTCCCCTCAGCTTCCTCTTCTCCAGACTAAACAACCCCAGTTCCCTCAGTCGCTCCTCAGAGGAACTTGTGCTCCAGAGCCCTCACCAGCTTTGTTGCCCTTCTCTGGACACACTCCAGCCCCTCAATGTCCTTCTTGAACTGAGGGGCCCAAAACAAAAGCATTTGAGGTGCAGCCTCACCAGTGCCGAGTACAGGGGAAGGATGAGTTCCCTACGCCTGCTGGCCACACTATTCCTGATACAAGCCAGGATGCTGTTGGCCACGTTGGCCACCTGGACACCCTGCTGGCTCATATTCAGTCGGCTGTCAATCAGCACCACCAGGTCAATTTCCTCCATGCAGCTTTCCAGCCGCTCTTCCCCAAGCCTGTAGCATTGCATGGGGTTATTGTGACTAAAGTGCAGGACACGGCACTTAGCCTGGCTGAATCTCATACAATTGGCCTCGTCCCATCAAGCCAGCCTGTCCAGGTCCCTCTGCAGAGCCTTCCTGCCCTCACACAGATTGCCACTCCCACCCAATGTGGTGTTGTCTGCAAACTTACTGAGGGTGCACTTGATCCCCTTATCCAGATCATTGATAATGATACTAAACAGAACTGGCCCCAGAACTGAGCTCAAGCATTGGAACAGACTGCCCAGAGAGGTAGTGGAGTGACCATCCCTGGAGGTGTCCAAATAAACGTGTAGACATGGCACTTTAGGACACAGTTTATTAGACATGGTGGTGCTGGCTTGACGGTTAGACTTGATGATCTTGGAGGTCTTTTCCAACCTCAATGATTCTATGATTCTCTTCTAGAAGAAACATTTATGAAGGCTTTTCAGGTATTAATGTAATACTAGGATACAATCTGATATATAAATATATTAAGATATATTATAAAAAAATATTCTTACATACATGTGTAAACACACTAAATATACCAGATGAACACAAAGAAAGAGGACACAATGAAGACAAACTTTCCAAAGCTTCTTTTTCCCCCTCATGCTGCGTATTAAAAAGGCACGCAAGCATCAGGAGCTCATTTCCATCTCCTAAATTTGCAGGGCACTTAGAAGTCTAGAGCAGACCAGCAAAACAAGTAGGAAACCTCATATTCCAGAATAAATCCACCAAGTTTTTGACAAATTATTTTTGCACAATGCAGACAATGCATGCAAGCCAGCAAAGCGCAAGAGCTGGGATTCAAGGCGTACAACTCACAATTAAGCCAGAGAGACACTAGGTGGTGCAGTGATGCTGCAACTGAGGCACACACCACTTCCCTGCCCCATAAAAAGATGTTAAATGCAGCATTTCTTTCAAGCTCTGAAGAACTAGACTCAATATTACACAACATCTTCATTTATTTATTTCTCAGACAGGTTGGCATTTAACTGATTTTCATATATATAATTTGTATAGGTTAAAAAAAATCCGAGAAAGGCCAAAATCTTGTTTCCAAACTTTCCTTTCAGACTAAAAATGACAGAAAATGTGATGTTAAAGCAAGCTGTTAGGGGGTTTTATTTTGTTTCTTTAATCTCAAGCACATTTCCTATCATCAGTCAAACAGCCTCTTTTTTTTCTTTTTTTAATTTCAGCTTTATTGAGTTTAAGTGCCTTTCCACCACAATTATTTCAAGAATTAATTGCACTGTTTATATGAAGGAAATAAACATATTCCCCAAGCAGTTTTATATTCTGAAAAGAGAAAAACATCTGGTACTCCAAAGATAAACCCATGCATATTACTCATCAGTTACATGAAGACACCAAAGAAACGGGTAGCTGAAAATTTCTACACGAGATGTTGGACTAGTACTACATGAAAGTTGCACCTAAAGTTAGAAACGTTACATTTAAGCACTGACAAAGGAGAATTATAGTTACATTTTTGGACTGAAGCTTTTTCTTCCATGCTACTTTTAACCTGAACAGAAGAAGCTTTACACCTTCAAGAAGTACCATGAGGTCCTCTAAGGTCCCAGTTTTGCTGACATAGACGACATGATTTCTCATTACACCAGAGAAGTCGAGCAACACACACACACACTAGAATCTTCTAAAACTCACTCGCTTGTATTTCACAGTACTTGTGATCTCTGCCAGTAAGAACAGCAGTTAATCATTTCAATTCAGTACCCATAAATTACTTAGGACTGTGTGGTGCCTTTTTAAAACGATGATGTTTTTATGTATACAACTATATTTTTAACAACTGTCTGTTTCCTATCTGACTACTGGAAGGGGGTAAATGCAAAAGCAGCCACTTGAACTGCTTTGATGGCATGCTACTGCCATGAGCAGGTCCTCATTTACCATTATCAGGGGCGGGGAGGGGGAACAGTGAGAAGGGCAAAAAGCTGTATTTACCCAGAGTGTAACAATTCAGAACATGAAACTCAACATCAATTTACCACCTTTGAAGGCTATATGAATTAAAATATACATGTAAAAATTCTAAACTTTCCTGGGATGGGGTGGAAGTTTACACTTGTTACAGCTGAATATGCATATGTATGCATCATCAAAATCCAGTACAATATCCCATTACAAACAAAACAAAAGCCTATTCAAGATGGGGGGGGGGGGGGAAGGAAACTGATTGTATCCAAAACACAGCTGCAAGATACACAGATCTTACCTACTGAAAACCTAGATCTCATAAAAATATAGCTCAGATCTATTTCAGGAGCAAGGTCCCTCCACTATCTTTTGTCCAACAACAGTTCTGTCATTACCCTGGTGAAATGACGCTGCAATTGTTCCAGTGTTTCCCCCAACAGGAAGCAACCAATTGTTCAAAATTGGTGAGGGCACAGCTTCAACTGAAATACAAAATTGCCATTTTGGAGAAGAAAATAGATCCCATTCCCGCCCCCCCCCAAACCAACCAACCAAAAAAAAAACCCAAAAAAACCCCAAACCCGCAAGCAAAAATGTTTTAAATTATTTAGTTTTTTAGAAAACAATTTCTGCCTCTTGAGAAATAATACTCTGTGAACTAACATGTTTTTCACCAAAGTTTTCGTCCTTTTCACACATTGCTTCACCGAGGAAAGCCAGAAGCTGTTTTTCCCCAAGTGTTCTGGGACGTTCAGCACCAGTCCAATGGAGGAGCAGCCTTGGAAACACTAATTTACTCTCCCACAGGTGCTGAACGGGTTCAAAAGAAAAGAACCACCCTCTCACCTCCTGGGGCATGGCAGGTGCCCAGTCTTGCAATAAAGTAGGTTTCCCCACCACCCCTTTTTCAAAAACATAGCAAGGCTTCAGCAGATAAAAACCTAGAAGCCAAGTAATTTCTACTGAAGATCAAAACTAATCTAGGTAAAAGGCTAACGGATCAATTATTCTTATATCTGTAGCATATGTATATCCACACTGGAAAGTGAAGAGAGCTTATGTGCTGTGTCGTTTCCCGAACGGTTTTCCTAGACTTTCACCTTGTCACAGAGACTAAGGTGCCAATAATTTTTTTGTATACGCATCAAGAAGGTAACGCTACTGGCAGGGCACCGCACTTTCAGTTCACCTAATCAACACCAGCTTTAAAGACTGTCTCTGACTTGACCACCCCCATTCACTTTAACTGTAATACCTAACGCATTTCACTCCAGTCACATTGGTTTTGTACCTTCTGCTCCTTAAGATGCCCATACAAATGAAGTCTGAGAATCAAAGTGCTCGAGCAGTTTGTGCATAAGGTAAGTTCAAAAGGACCACCTTTTGCTTGGCATCATAAAAAAAAAAAAAAAAATGTTTGTTCTGACGTACTTGCAGTATCAGGATTTGATGGGGAGGTTAATTAACTCACTAGGTGTGCATAATCAATTTCATTATGCTAGATAAATTAGTAAAAAAAAATTTAACTGTGAAAAATGTTAAGTGCAGCCACCACTCCTTAAGTGTCTCATTTCAGAATCAGTTATTGTCTGCAGCCAAAGCATAGCTTTTACTCTCATAGCATCTTCAGATAAAAAAATTGAAAGAGAAAAGGAAAGCACCATATGCATTACATGGTCCAAAGCACTCATTACAATTTTACTCCATTTCAGTGATACACCTTGTACTGCTACTGTTTTTGAATGCTTCAGCATCCTGCACCCATTTTCAAATAGCAAACCAAGCAGTAGAAGTGACGAACTCTAGCATCGAGTGACTACTGGTGAGAAACTCCAACTCTCCTATTCCATGGTGCTTACAGGCTCTGTGATTGCACAAACTTTGTTATTCAAAAACTACAGCTCCCAAATTCGAGAAAGACAAGCTGGGTACCTGTCTACTGCTTCCTGCAACTGGTTTTTAAAAGGCCAATTCATTGCTGGGATACAATCCAATCAGGTCAGCACGTATATTTAATCATCCAGTCATAATGCAAGACAATTCAAACAATGGTACAATTGTTAGTTTCTGAGCTAAGTCCCAAACCAAACAAGATTTTCTTTCCCTGTTCAGGTTTCTAGTATCCTCTGTTCTAACTCTATTAATAGAAGACTGATATGCTGTATTCTTGGAAGCATTTTACTTCTGTTCAAGCATTCCTGCGGCAGTAAGATTACATATTGTCACATTAGCTTTCTTTTCTTGGCTGACAGAAAGAAAGCTGAATATGGCTCTCTATAATGCATAAATTTTAACGGTACATTTGACCACTTCTAAGGCTAAAACCCCCAAAAATTCACGCAATACAATGCTTTTTATACAACTCTCAATGCCATATCACAAACCTCATGAAACATAAACGTCAAACAGAAGGTCACTGATACACAAGGTAGATAAATAAAAGTTTCAAATACATTTAAATGTCCATAACAGTAAGAACCTAATTCAAATTTCTGTTAAAAAAAAAGTTAAAAATTGACAATTCAAAAGATACCAAATCTCTATAAACTGTTTTGAGCTTGACTTAGTATGTTCAGCATCATTCAGATACATGCCACAACAAACAGCTTGATTTATTACCCAACTCCTAGCTGTTTTCTAGTCACACTAGTCATACCTCTCCACATTCCTTTCCGTCTGCCACCATACTCCTGCCTTCATGGTCTTAAGCAACTCACCTCTCCCTCTCAAGATGTTGCAACAGCTTACTCAGTCATGCCCAAAAGCATTGCTGAAGTTCACCCCTGAACTTTATTGTGTCTTGCACGTATCTAAAATGAAATCAAGTTCTGGTGCAAAGGGGAACTCAGCAATTTTTATGTCATCCACACAGTGGATGCATGGATGCAAATGCAAATCTGGAGATCGCATTTGAAAGGTTTAGGTCTGTAAGTCTTATACTGATACTCTTCCTCGTACGTTTGGAAGAAGAAGAAACAAGCAAACAAACAAAATCACCAAGCCCCTCCCAACATCTGAATTACCATGAGATAGTGGATTAAGCCAGCTGCACCTGCTTCAGTAAAACACATTCAGAATCCCTTTGCTCACAGCAAAGTATCCTCTGGGCCTCCAAAGGAGTATAATTGCTTTTCCAAACAATAAAAGTAAGCATAAATACTCCCCACAGCTCTGAATTTTTCTGGGATAGCGTCACCAGCAACCTATCATCCAACATAAAGTTGTGTTACATTGTAACTCAACACATACCTGATGACACTTGGCAAAACACTTTGAGGTAAGAAAACAACAGAAGGGTAGATGACAGCAGAAAAAATAAAATATTTTCCATTCCTTCTCCTCAATCCTTTTGCAAGGTTAGATGTGAAGCTAGAGTATACCACGCAGTTATGTTCTAGAGCATGACTTCACTAACATCCAAACATGTTATACGTAACATTTCAACACCCCCCAACTAATGTAGAAATCATTCCTACATATAGTGTTAATGACAGCAGTCAACCAATAACCAATAAATCAACACAAGGTGTGTGGGGGGGTGAAGTCAGCGGCCCCTTTTCTTTAAGATCAAGATAGTAACTTTCACTCAGCCAATTCATTCCCAAAGCACTAATCTGAGTTCATCTGCAGCCATTCTTGCTTCACTTGAAAGGATGCCAGGAGAACACTTTGAAACCAGAACCCTTGATGCAATTCTTCTACCAAGTCAACACTTCACATGCATGTAACGTCAGTGTAAGGAAGTTCAGGCTTTGCTCCAACCATTAAACGAAACCAAACTGACAAATTCCTGTGAAACAGTGCCATTTCCACTGAACTGCAAACTGACGTACACAAAGAATAAGCCGACCAGAACAAGATCAGCCAGCGACTGAAAAAGTTTTACTCCTCCTTTTGTGACTATTAGTCACTTTCATAAGCCACAGGAGGCTTTGAAAGAACTGGGAAAGAAAAAAAAAAAAAAGGATCCTTTTGCATATGTGGCCAGAAGGAAATTAAACATCTCAGAATCATTATGGTTTAGAAATGCTTCCATTAAGTTACCACCCAGAGCAAAGCTCAATTTGGTAACAACTGAAAGTTCATTCTCAACTGAGATTCAGAACAGAAAGTTTTCTTCTTCTGGTCTGAGCCACATAAAAGAGCATTATACACTTCAAGAACCTTCTGACACACAAAGCAGAAGCAAATCATGACAAAGTGCTCTGCTTTTTTCCCATCTGAAAGAAAAAGAAGTTATGTACCTGCCCATACACAAACAAGCCCTACAAAAAGGTAAGAGAAATTAAAACCCTTTCCAAATCATTGTGATCCCAGAGTTTTAGTCCATCCTTATTGCTGCAGAAGACATTAGGGACACATCTATCTATTGGCTTCCACAAGGTCAAGCAGGAAAAGAAAGCTTGGAAAAGAATGGAAAATTAAGTCAAATTATTACAACAGGCAGAGAAGGTAATGGATGAAATTTAATAATGAAATTCTGTAGTTTAACACCATAGCAACACTGAACTTAAAAAGGCATCATAATAGCCCATCAAACAAAAAGCCACATGGAAAATGACAAAATATACTCAAGGCATCACCAAACGTCAGACTAAATTATAAGTATTTCATATACCCCAAAGGGACAGCCAGGACTGGTGTACCCACAGTACCCTGGTACAGGGCTTTTCACATTTTACTTGACAAGTGTGCTGAGGCACGTGGCTGATGATCTCCCCACCTTCCCCCATCTTAACCTAGTCTTAAACCTTCAAGGTGCACTGGGCACTGTGCTAGGGAACCATAATTGCCAAAGGGGAATTGAGTGCATAGCAGCTACTGGAAATGCCAGTAAGCATCCATCTGCGATCAACACTATGTCTTTAAAAGTCTAACCCCAGGGTTTTTCTAACCTGACCCAGTGTAACACATCATACCGAGGTAAAGGTCGTACAAGTATTTGTCAACTGTCAGCAACTGAAAGGGAGTTCCTGCCATAGTACTGGGTCAGGAACAACATCCCTATCTTGACGCTAAACTGGGAGACTTTCAGGAAACTTTAAGTCCTAGAAAATAAAAATTTAGAGCCAAACTGTAACCATTATGTAGTCCACAGACAAAGCAATGCAAGTACAATTCTACACCAAAACAGGAATTCTGATGGCATCGTTTAAGGAGCATGTAAACACATGCTACCAATCAGCTATGCTACTGTCACTTCAGCTGCTTAAAAATATATCGACTTGACTCTATGAGCAGAATAAGCAAAGCCACTGACGGGGCTTTACTTCTGGTATAAAAATTACTTAGGAAAACAAAGTAACCAAAAATGTAAATTGTTTCTTGTCCTGTTCTGCAACACTTCAAAAAGCTTCTGAAACACTGACTGGACAGAAGAATCCTCAGCCCTGGCCACTAGAAGAAACCCACATTATACAGCAGATTTCTGCAGTGCTGGAACACAGAAAGAAGAGCAGCCAGTGCCAAGCGCTGACCCTGGCAGCAAACTGCTCGGTTCAGTCAAAGGCCAACAATTTGCCTCTCACAGCTTTGTTTCTGGAGCCTGGAATGACAGTCTAGCTTGGACACCCTGCATTCCCTCAGAAAAGCTCATACTAAGAATCATAGGGGCTGAACGGCCGAAATGCTTTCCCATTACAGAACAGGCATGCATGTGCAAGGGAAAGATGAGGCAGGCTTGAGTACATGCATTATTAAGTAATAAATAAATAAATAATGGATAGGTGTATGATTTCTTGTAGCTGTATAAGGAAGCTGTTAGATCACAGCTGGCTTTTTACAAGATTTTTTCTTTTTTCTTTGATATTGTGTTTTTCTACCAAGAATCATTTATCCAAAATTCAGTTGTGAAACACTAATGCAGTATTGTTAATCAGATCCAGAGACTCCAGCAGCAGAATATGTAAAAAGATACTGCTCTCTGATTATTTAATAGGGCACAATACAAGGCACAAACACCCGGAAAGCTGCTGACAATCATCTGCCTGCTTAGTTAACTGCTACAACTGTAGGAGGCTTTGAAGGAGCATTTTCATCTTTATTGTATTTTTAAGTTACTGGATAGAGATGCCTGGAGGGTTCATGAAGGCATCTTTCCTGCTGTTTATTAAGTTAGATGATGTTTTACTCTTACATAGCATCCAGAATAATTAGGTGTATATATTAGGCTCCACTACAGATTCCAGCTAAGATGCATTGAGGAACATAATTCTGCCTTAAGGCTGGTATTTGCAGAACATGTCCATCTCATCAGCACAGATGACACAAAATTCTTGGCGAGTTCTTCATTTTGATGATAAGAAATACATTCCAAATAAGTTTTAAAATACAAGGTGATTTTAAGTTAATTTGCAATTTTAACAGAGTCATTAATTACACTATACTCTTTGGCTCATAAACCATATACAGTTCAGGTCATTCAACACAGCGATTCCTGCAGCATCAATGACATCAGCTTCCTAAGAGAATACTGCAACTTACCACTTTCTGTTACACAAAGGATTCCAAAAATGTGTCCACTAACAGCTGAATCTTCATTTCTCTTATAGTTCTAATAATCGCAAGCTGTGAAAAATAGAATTCCTAGTACAGTCATAAATTTTATGTGTTCTCATAGCTTCATTAGGAAAAATAAAGAGGAAGCTAAAAATCATAGCTGTAGTATCTCCCCAGAGTATTTTTCTGTCTTTTTCTACAAAATAATGAACAAACCATTGTCTTTGTAGCATAAACAGAGTTGTGGTCTTATTAACAACTGTAATACGAGGAATGTAACCATTGCAAGGAGCCACAACGGAATTTCTGCCTGCGTAAGTTCAGTACACATAAGAAATGGAAGCTCTCTCACAGTCTCAAACAACAGGCAGGAGGAAAGATCAGCCAAAGATCCCTGTTTGCTGACAGAGAAGCTGCCGCTGAATTCATAGCCAGTACGGCCTAATTCCATACAACTGGGAAACAAAAAGAAGCTGCATCCAAACCAATCTCTACTTCTTTACACAGAAAGCAGACCATAAAACAGTTTGAAGAAACCCCATGCGCTCAGTAGAGACCTGACAACCCACACTTTTTATCAAGCCAACGGAAGGGTCATCATTAACTTCAAAAGGGCAAGGATTCCACCAAAATTGATAAAAGCAGGTCCAAAAAATGTTGCTATTTGAGACTAATGGGAGCAGACTGACAGCACGGTCTAGCAATACACTGTGTGCTATAATATACTGCAAGGTCTCTTCCTTCCTCAGGAGCCATTCCACACTCATTATGATTTCGTTTCAATGAAGTATTTAAGCAATAGCCACGTAAAGTGTACATCTAAAGTGTATATCTGTAAATACAAGCCCTGTAACTACTACAACTCACACCTGCGGAGTCAGGCTTTCCATCCATCTCAGGTCAACACATTTAAGCCTCATCCCCAAGAGACCCCGGCAAGGCAAGTCACCATCGTCACGGATATTTATGCTTCTCTCACCAGAACCAACAGCAAATGATTACACCCACTTATTAAATGTACTGCAGCAGCTGAAGTGTCAAATACAACAGGATCTGTGCCAAAGAGCTTACAAGATGGATTCAGAAGAGATGAAACAGACAAGTACAGGAGACAGTGAAGATAACAGAACAGGAAGGGTGGATTAAGAGTGGGACAGTTACCCAGATCAACTGCACAACCTTTGTGTTTTATTGAAAAACAAACAAACAAAACCCCCAAAACAAACCAACCAATCAAACTCACGCTCTGGAAATCGTCACAGAAAAGGAAGTATCAGCTGGTAGTTCACTGATGGCCAGTAAATACCTGCAACCTGCAATAAGGGATATTGGATAACACAGACAGACTCCATAGACGAAAGGGATACTTACAGCACTAACTATTCTACAAGCCACAGAACAAACTACGAGGCACAAGTAAGTTCTGCTTATGGCTTCCACCCACGTTTTAGAGGGGGCGGGAGAGATGACTCCCAAAATTCAGCCAAATTCAGCTTCCGGCACGCCAGCACGCACACCACGCAGCCTCTCCAGCCCCGATAGGTGCTGCCTGCTACTCCCTGGTGCTACCAAGCTGTACTGGCTGCTGCAGTTCAGCAAGAGGTGTAGGAAAATACAGTTTCCCATAAAAAATGGACAGTTTTTTTTAAAAAATAAAACCATTGCAGGAGGAGCCAAGGAGAGGGAGAAGAGGGTTTTCCTTTTCAAACTTTGTTTCTCCACAGAAACGGGGTTATTTTCGGTTAAAGCACTGACCTGCATCCTGAGCACAACCACTATTTAAAATACGAAATTAACGCTTTGTCTTCCGGCGTTTGAGACGTAGGGAGCAGGCCAGCGCTGCAAAGCGGCCCAGCCCGCCCACCCGAGACCCGGACGCCCCCCTGCTGCTGCCCGCCGGCCGCCAGCTCCCCGCGCCGGCCGGACCGACGGCAGGCGGGACTGTCCCCGTCCCCCGGCGCCAGCAGTGTCACCGGCCAGCCCGAGGCGGTGGGCACGAACGCGGCAAACCAGGAGCCCGCCACTAACCGAGCCCCCCCCCCCCCCCCCCCCGGGCGGCTTCTCCGCCTGACGGACGGGTGGTGCCGGCCCGGCCGGGAGGCGGCCACAGGTGCATCGAGCGGGCTTGGGACAGGCGTGAGCGCCGGTAAACCCGCGCCATCCGCACGCACCCGCTCCTCAGGCGGCGCCGCGGACGCAGCCCCCGCTCCGTGGCCCCGCGGCCGGAGCCGGCCCCGCCGCGCCGCTCCCCCCCGCCCCCTGCCGCGGCGGGGTCCCGGCCGGGGGGGACACTACCACGGCCGGGGCAGGGGTGCCGGCGGGCGAGCCCGGCAGGAGGAGGAGCGCGGTGGGCGCGGGGGAGGCTACCGACCTGCTCCGCCCCCCCTGCGGGCTCCCGTGGTTCGCTCCCAGCGGAGCCCTGCGTCGCTCCCATAGTAACATCGCCGGCCCCGCGGCCCCGGCCGCTAGCGGTCCAATCCGCCAGCCCCGGGCATGCTTCTCACCCGCCTCGGGCCCGCTGCCCGGGAAGGGCCGGAGGAAACCGGTCGAGCCCCTGGCCGGCGGGCGCGGGGCTGGGCCGGAGGGCCGGGCGGCGCGGCAGCGGGGGCGGCCGGGGCCCGCCGGGGACAAAGCCGGCACTGAGGCGCCCGCCACAGAGCGACTTTGTACTGCCGGGGCCCGGCCGCCCTCCGCCGCCAGCCAATCAAGCCTGCAGACGCCTCGGGGAGGCGAAGAAACATTTTCATTCTCCCTGGGAAGAAAAGAATTGTTATTCTCCATTTACAAAAATATTTCTTGTATTCTTGCCCTTGGCAGCAGCCAGCCGACGACGCCTGTCACAGGGTAAAGGGGAGAGATGGGCCCCGTGGCCCGAGCCGCGTTTCTGACGCAAGGCTTTCGGACAGTATCCACAGCCCTGTTTTGTCGAACAGAAATGCACCCGTCACTTCTACCTTCTCTGCCTTTGTTTTTAGGAGGATGCAGATTTGAAAGCCCTCACCCCGCCTCGGTCGGGTTTCCTTCCCACTGCCACCTAACAGCCCTTCCACATCAGTCTCAAAGCCGACACTGCTGCTATTAATTCAGAGGCTGAATTGCTTGGTTTTGGGGCCATAACTACATGTTTTAAAAAAGCATGTTCTTGAGGTAATGGTATCCTCAGGAGCTTGCAGAAATGACTGGTCACTAAAAGCGCTAAGGAGGAGAAGACTGGCAGAAGTTCAACCACACTTGTGTTCAGAAATAAAGGTTTCTTTTCCCCAGTGCTACTGTCTTCCTGGAGTTACACTATTTTGGGTGGATGAGTCAATACTTGAATCGACTCTTGGAAGGAAGAAGTTAAGAACTGTGAGGGAAGAGCTTTCTTAAGCCAAAGCTTTAAAAAAAGAATGCAAACAGCATGTTACTCGTATGGCCTACCCTCAAATTTGGAGAGAAAATGGCAGGAAAATAAATGCCAAAGCATGAACTTTGCTCTTCTTTCATCTGGTCCCTCCTCTCAGTTTTACAAGCGAGTGAAACCATCCAGCTTCCGTTGCAACACTAGCAGTCTGGTACATGACCAAAGCTAAGACCACTTGGAAAAATGAAGCACAGGCCACCAGGCTCCTCATGCACACGGGGTTCTCTGATAGCGTCTGGCATCAAGAATTTCTCCATGAGACACAGCAGGGCAAGGCAAAACAGCTGCCACTCTCCACACCGCTGAGCGCTTCTGCACATCTCTGCAGTCTGGAGGCAACTTTTCAAAGAGCTAGCACCAGCTGGCAACATCAGCATAGGATATTACGCCACGGTGTCAGCAGAGAAAGCCACTATACGTCCTTGAAATGACAAGACAGGAAGAAAACAACCTGAGCTGGTTTTTGCATTGATAGGATATGGTAGGATTTTGGTGCAGATGACTAGGTCTGTTTGGATGCTAGATCAATATTTGGTTTTAGGCAGATGGCAATATGCTTTTTCAAAGAGAGCAGTTGTCAGACATAAGGCAGGACAGGGAAAGGAGAAGCCACTAGATCGTTGTGACTGCAGTCTCATAACAGACGTATCAAGTTTGTGGCAGCATAAAGCAGAGCACCAGGTTCCTGCAGCCGCCCCCCTCCACACAGACTCTGGCAGAAGATGAAGAGCTAACACTCCCGATTCTCCCCTTAGACACAGCCCGTCGGGAGTGCAGGCAATGCCAGCCAAAGCACTCTAAGCATCTACCTACCCTGTCCAAGGCTGAGGAGGATTACTTCTTATTCCAGACAAAAGCTGTGGCTTGGCCTGAAGCCTCCTTTTGGCATGTTCTGTGACTTCATCAAAGCCATACGCTGTTATCACTAACAGTGGGGTTATCAGGCTATACTCCCTGGAGCTATAGGTCAGCAACCAAGGGTAACACACTTTGCTAGCCTGAGGTAAGTGCAACACAGATGCAGGAACTGACCACAGTTACCCAAGCAAAACAGGCTGGTTTTCAATCCCTTTCCACAAATCTTAACCTGGGAAGGGCCCTACCAGTTTGCCTCCATTCAGTGTCTTGCAATAACAGATGGAAGACAACCCATTTGGGCTTATCAAAATATTGCCTGTGTTTGTCCCTAAAATTTCTCACTTGTAAGAGTACAGAGGACATGTATCTTTTCCTGCTTTCTTATTTGTCTTCTCAAACCAAAGAGTTACTCTGCCACAATGAGCAGATAAATCATCCCACACCAGCCTGCAAATGTGAGCAGTAAGTGACCTCTAGCGCTCACGATGGAGCTTGGCCAAGCGCCCAGATGTCCATACTGATGGCATGGACTGATGTAACTATCAACGTAATCACAATTTACAAGTTACTTATCCTGCAATTCAACAGCAGAGAACAGGCTTTCAGGCCTTTCTGGGTACTTTCTGCCCTTTTGACCGAGCTATCCTCCCAAGGTAGATACCTAGTGAGGCCTTATGAGGGGAGGATGATGCCACCTAAACAAAAACCAGAAGGGTACAAGATAACCAGTGACAAGAGCTGCACGAACTCCTCTGGCACCACAAGTTCCTGCCTCCTGTAGCAGGAAAAGGGAGAACAGGTACTCAAAGCACCCAATACACCGAACAGCTATTCCACGAGAGGACAGCATTCCTGTTCTCTTCCCTTGTAAGCCGAAAAGGAACAAAACCAAACCCCTAAACCACAGCTCAGAGAAGCACATCTTTAAGTGTATAATTAGATATAACTTCTCACCCCGACTCAGCTTCTCTTGAACACCAGAAGACTCAGCATTGTGGATCACAAGTGACTACACAGAATATCTACAAACTAGCCACAACTGACCTGGGGCAGCAGCACAAGCAGAAGAGGGGCAGGCAACCCAGCAAAATGGTCAGTTCTGTCTCTGCAGATCTCTGTGCACTTCAGAGTGTTTGGAGGCATGGCTGCATGCACTTTTCACTCACCATCTACCTTTGAAACCGGAGGTGCAGCTACAGTCATAGTCAGTCCTGGAAGGGATGCTGCATTGTGAAAAGTAAAGGCTGGGCACCAACTATATCAAAATTACATGAATTGGCCTATAAATGTGCAGCTCTGTCCTCTGCAGTGTTTAGTACCAGCTATTTTGCATGTGCAATAACTGTACAAAGCAGTACCATGTGCCGGGGATTTCATGGAATGTTATGTAGGTGTGGAGAGATTTTAAAATTAACTTCCATGGAAAGATTAATTGGTATTAACCCTATGAGAAACATGCAAACAACTTCTAGTGACCACATTTCCCATTGAGATTTTCAGTTTAAGTAATCAAGGCAGACATGGTTTGCCTACGATCAGATTGAACGTACGGTCTGCGTAACACTAATTTAGGGAGATCGCTTGCTGTAGCTTGAGTCATGCAAAACCTAGGATGCATTCCATAAATTATCTAATGCTACTGTGAATGAAGCAGTTGTGCTGCTTCCAGCATCAGCAAAGGGAACACCCATTTAACACCACACTACAGGATGCAAATTTAAAACAAGCAGCTGCCTCTCACAGTTACTCCTGCCAACCAAGTAAGGCTATTCAGCAACTTGCCTGCAGCAACCAAGATTAGCTCCCATCTTGTGATTCAGGTTCTCTCTGTCTCCTCCCCACCACTGAGCCTTTTAACTGGCCTCTCTGACAATCCGTTCTTTTTTTTTTTAAAATGTTAGCATTCAACACTTAGTAGTGCTGCTAGACAGCACGGCAAACAGGCAACCTCCTTAAAGAACTGGGAACTGATTTCAGCAAGAGAGATTACGAATGTAGGCTGCCAGTCTAGTCATTGAACTGTCTGAACAGAGACGTCAGTTTTGCTTGTTTTTAAGCAAGTGTTCCTGATCCTCTGATGAAAGGCACTGTAGAAGTTTCTAAAAATACCATGTTGCCAAACAGCCTTTCCCCCTTCCCTTCCAGGCAATCTCTTTAGACTGCTGTTTTGTCATCAGCCTGCAAAATCACACAAATCAGTCAGCCCAGTCCTATCTAAATGATTCATAAATCCAATTATGTCCCCTTCTTTAAATAGTAACCCGGGCCCTAACAGGTTCAACCTTCAGGATTAGAGGATGTGTAGGTAGCTGACCTCTGACTCTTGAACTGCTCAGGAGCTACGTATGGTTCAAACACCCAGTTCTACACTGGGGTTAAGTCACAAGTATGGCACAGGAATCTTAATCTCTGTCACGAGGGGACTGGAAAAGAGAATCCATGAATACCATCTTGGCACTTGCTACCATGTGTAGAAGTGAATCCAGGGGAGGGCCACCAAGATGGTGGGGGCTGGAGCACTGGCCCTGCAAGAGGAGGCTGTGGCAGCTGGGCTTCTTCAGACTGGATGAAAGGTGGCTTTGGGACACCCAACAGCAGCCCACTGGTGCTGATGGAAGGAGATTGAGGAGATGCAGCCAGGTTCTTAACAGTGGTGTGGGGTGGAAGGATAGGAGACAATGGGCAAACATTCAAACAAGAGAGGTTCAGATGGATAGAAAACAAATTTTTTCCCTATGTGGGCAGCTAAGCCATGGACCCAAGGGCACAGAGAGATTGTACAATCTCTGCCATTGGAGGTTTTCAAGCCCCAACTGGGTAAAGCCCCAAGCAACCTGTTCTGATATGACAGCTGACCCTGTTTTTGGCAAGTCGTTGGGCTAGCAACCCAAAAGGATTTTTTTTTTTTAACCTTGATGCTTCAAATCAATGAAATTTAACACATGTAGATTAAGATTTAGGGGAAGAAGCAGCACTGTTATAGGCCAATTATAAACTCCATTTCACGTTCACAAAAATGAAAGAAAAATTTACCGTGACAAACAATTACATGCTGAACAACTAGGAACTGCACTAGAGATATTAACAGTATGAAATACAGTAATATAGCAAATTTACCTCAACAGTTTTGAAATATTAATAATCAGTTCTACTAGATCTCACATCACAGGTTTATTCTGCTGAAAAATAGCACAAGACTGGTTGTTTTGTTTGTTGCTACATTTTTGCAAAGAACATGTGAATTAGAAAATGTATAGCACAGATGTTTAGCATGTATAGCAGCATGAGAACATGCAGAGGTGTTTGATAATAGTCAAAAAATGATAGCAGAGAGAATACAGAAATACTGTCTATTTATTCTAAACACATTTTCATCTGCACAATTTTTTTAAACTACACCGCAGCATCTTGAAAATTACACTGGTAAGTAAGGCAAGCAAATGAAATAGTGTGACCTATTGCAAAAGAGTGAAACAGGGACTTAACAGTGACTCTATCCAAATGCGCACACACCCTCTCCGCTATGGACGATGCAGATTGAAGCAACTTTGTTTGGCATAAGCACTTTGACCTCTATTAATTTAGGAAGCTACAAAAGCTACTACTGTTACCTTAAAGAATGAAATAACGAGTTGTTTAAACAAATCCAAACCACACAGGCGCACACTCTTTTTCTCCTCAAACACCATAAAAAAAGCGCATATCAACACTTGAAAGGAAATCTCTTCCCCACCCCCAACTTGTTCATTTTAAACAGAAGGCACCACATTGAGCACATTCTGTTTGAACATTCATTTTGCTTACATCTCATTTCCTTCCTCTCTCCTCCATGTTTCTTCACTATTCCTTGCAAGGCTGTGAAACAATCCTCTGCTTTTAGCAATTTATCTGCCTTCCATCACTAGAAGTCAAGCCCTACAACATCAAAAACTTTACCACGGTAATCAACTCTTATGGCTCAAATTAATTAAGACAACGCAGTAAAGAAAACAAAGGTCCCATTCTCATGGAGATCATTATACTTATTACGAACAAGCAAAAGAATATGCAGAATGCACAAGACGTAACATACACAAAACCTTCTTGTTAATTTTTTTCTGATACAGAGGTTAATTTAAACAACAAAGCTCCAGACAGCAGTTCTTCAGCCAAGTTAGTTCTTTAGAGCACTAAAGCTATGCTTCAAAGCTCTGCCTCTCCCCATCCTATTTATACTGGCAAACCTCCTGCTGACGAGCTCATTAAGAAACAAAGCAGTTTTGCAGCCCTATTCAGTAACAGCAAGGTCCCAGATAGGGTACTATGCTCACTTTTGGGTGCTGCTCTTCAGAAAGGACTGAAATGAGCTGGTGAGAGTCCAGGGGAAGAATAGTGAGAACAACCATCAAGGAGAAAGCAGATGGACGAAGCCACCCCAGTCATTCACTTGCCAGTCCCACAACTCCTGGGAGCCCACAGGCAAGGAAGGTGGCTGGATGCAGCTTCCGAGGCATCTTTTTCTAGCGAATACATGGTTCTGGACTTTCTTTCGCTAAGAGTTGGGCTTGCAAGTATCCACATTCCCTGGTGTAAGGTCTGCGTACCATACCCTGTTCTTGAAAGTTTTTCATTTTGAGGAAAATGCTAGAGTCTGCTTGAGACCTCAACAGCGACATTCCTCCCTAGCTACGCTTCACTGATATTCTCGTACCATATTTTTCCCCATACAGTGCCCTAAGTGAACAGGGCTTGCTTGTTTGTTATTTTATATAATGCCAACTTTTTTTTTCCCCATCGTGTCTTTATAGTCTTATTAACTAGCATAACTAGCATCCTCTCCCCTCACTCCCAGAACATTAAACTAACAAATGAGTAGCTTTGGTTAAGTATATCACAAATTAGAAAGACAGGACAACTGATACCCGCATTTCCAAGTAAATTACTAAAGCAGCAACAGCTACTCATCTCTCAAGAATGAAAGATAAGTCAATTACAGTTTTATAGCAACACACCAGCATAAAACCCCTTTGCTCTCTTACAATGGTCATCTATTAATGACTTACAAAAACAAACCAAGCATGTTTGATCAACACATAAAACTAAGGATGCATTTTATACTCTCTCTGGAAGCACTTGAGAAAAGTTTTCAAACACAAAGTTAAGATGCCAAAAGGATTATATTTACCTTAATGATGTACTATAAGAAAATATGCAGCAAAACAACTCTCCCTGTGTGTGGCTGTTCTGTTTCCCAGGACTCTCACTAAGCAACTCTCATTAATATTACCTTCCATGCTTGAAGAAATTTATTTATCCCCAAACCCATGCTAAATATTTATATTTGCTGAAGACATCACATAGATTAAATCCATTCTTTACCAATGTTTAGCTAAGAGATGAACCAGTACAGGCCTGTGCATTATTATTTGCATAACTTTAGCAGAATATTGAGTTCATTACAGAAGTCTCTCCTCTTCTGGAGGCCTGTTGTACATCATCAAGCTTTCAGCAAATGTGTGTGTGCTCATTTGAAGTTGCTTTGGGAATCCACAAGAACTAGTTCCGATTTCAACATATCACTCTATTAAGTACAGTTTCTTAAAGCCTTTTAAAAACATAGCTACAAGAACAAACATTATAGCTAGCACATGACAAGAATCTGGCATTTTAAACTAATGCCCAGTTCTAACAGTTGCAGCCAGACCAGTACCTTGTGAGGAGTGACGATCTTTGAGTGTCTCTGTCTACTTGCTGTGAGATGCTTTGGGCTTGACGTACAGCTGTGCTCCCAGTCCCACTCACAAGGAGATGGCAGCGCAGTAGCTTGCTCCCTGAAAAACAAAGTTGGATTTAAGTCACGTGTAATCACAGAAGAGTGATCGTGAAGCCTGGGACGCTGAAGTGCTAGAGATAAAGAGGATATAAAATGTATTTCCCTGGTTAGTTTGGCATGCTTTAGCTTCCCTGGCTATCAACTGGAAACAGTGATTGAATAAAGGAGGTAACTTGGCAGTATTTACATTTGCAGCAACTCTGCAAACTTCAATTCAAGCTCTGTCCCTCATCAGGCATCCACACAAGCCTGAACACAAGGCAACAATGCATTTTTGCAAACTAAATAGGGCAGAGACAGCAAGCATGCTTATATTCCCAAGGCATTTGGGCTTTTTGTTTTAATTTAATCTTAGTCTGATAGCTTAGTTTGCACAAGATTGTACAAAGTTAAGTTAGTAAGAGCATCGTATCTTGAGCACAGCCTCAGTAAGAATAATCAGATACATGTACTCCAGTGATTTCAATTGGTAACTTAACAATTCCAGTTGCCAAATGGTAGAAAAGAAACAATTCCCAATGTCATTTTCTACTCCTTCCCCTGCTCAGCAGGCCTCAGCTACCCCTCTGCTGCACAAGCAGTATCTTAGCTTCCATTCAGCATCCCTGTCAGAGGGCTCCTCCTCTCTCCCACCCCTTGTCCTAGCCCTTGATTATCCTGTGTAGGAAAACAGAAAATAAATGGTTTAACTAAGATGAAGGAGGAACTTTTGACAGAAATAGAAACAGAAGCCAGCGGTTAGGGTTTGTTGGTTGGGTTTTTGTTTGTTTTTGAAAGAAAACCAACACACATCTTGATCATCTTAATTACCCTCAAAGACCATCTTTCCAAAGCGTTCCATCTTTAAAGAAGGATATAGCCAGACTTCCCCCTAGAAGAATATCTCACATGTATTTGTAACAGATTTGGATTTGTGGGTTGTTTTTTTTTTTGTCTCCAATGTATATATTTTTTTTAATTCCGGTTAATACTCCACTAATCATTTCTAGATAGCAGGAGAGCCATAAGAGTGAGCTGCTGAAAGAATTCTGCGGAACTTCTCCAGTGATCTACAAGTCTACCCCACACTTTATTGATGAGCCTTGAGTGTGGCACCCACTTTTTCCTGAGCACAGTCATAATGAGGTCCCAGGTTCAAAAAAGCAAACTTAAAACTTCTAATATATTTTAAAGAGACACTTGGTCTCCGAGTAACTTCTTAAAAACTTTAGAAATGCAAGCACCTGCCAGACATCGTATTGTGAAACTAGAAAGTCCTTCTCCCTCTCTGTTGATTCTTCCAGCATAAAAGTGTCTTTCTGAAAGCAATAAACTACTGGTTTAGATCAAGGCATGATTTCTGAAGTCACAGAACAAAAGGATGCTTAATATGAGTTCCCATGATCACCAAAGGGCAGCAAGGAGCTATGCTGTGCATTACGAACAAACATCAGCTTTATTGTTCCAGGCTGTGCACAGAGTACTATTCTGGAGGCTGCAGGAAAGTTACGCAAGCAAGCTAAACCCAAACGACCACTACTGCTGACATTGTTTTGCCTCTGTGTGAAGATGCCAAAAGTTATAAGAAAATTAATCTGTCATAGAAATCACATCACTATTCCAAGCAAAAATGGAGGTAGGAAAACATACTTTAAAATGCCTTTGATATGGAAATGTAAATCAATGCCTTAGCAAAATAACATATTTGCCTTTCCTGATTTCTTTTGCACCTTAGTCTGGGTTTTTAATCAGGATTTTCACAACTTTCAAGTGATGGCACTGGAGCTGGCATCACACTCTAATGCTATTTTCTATTTTAGGAGATGATTAAGAGAAATGAAGAAAGTATTTGAATTAAGCATGCACCTAAATTTGTGCAGCAAGGAGATGACAGGTGAGGACCTCTATATCCTACATTTGGTATTAGGTTTTGGAAACGTTTATGGATTTTTTTGGTATTTTGATATGGGGTTTTTTGTATTTTTGGTATTTTTTTTCCAACTATACACACACATGCTCTAAAACACCTTTTTTATATGAACATGGCAGGGTACCTCTAGAAGTTGAGTGATAACCTGATGTTAGCAAAGTGAGTTATTGATTTGCTTATGCCAGTTGCATAGAATAAGCAGTCTGCAGCTACAAAAAGAACAGTGCTTTTTCTTCAACTCATAGCTCACTTTGCCGCAATTGCTGGTTACCAACCTTTAGTTCCCTGAAAGTTTTAACAAAAACATAAAACGGACCCCTATTACAGTCCAAAGACAACAGCTTTTCCATTTTTGTGAAGCTCTTGGAATAGCAAATCCAAACATTATTCAAATACATCTTAACCACTTTGGAATTCCAAGTGTGTACAACAATCGCATCAACTAAACCTCTCCCTGAAAGGAGGGAGAGGCCCGATGAAGAATGCTGGAAATAAAAATAAATATTAATCGGATAGTGTCTTTTGGCACTTTGATACTGACTAACACTCAGTAGTTGATGAAAGCCAAGCAGTCCCAGTCACAAAACAAAAAATAATGGATGCTAAAGTTAGCAAGCTTCATTTTTAGATGCCTTGTTTCAAGCTGTGACTCTGGCCAAACCAACCTACTTGAAAACAAAGAGGAATTCTGCAAGAATGTACCATTACTTTCCAACACAGCTCCTCAAATGATCAAGAGCAATCATGCACCGTTTTATCAACACGTAAAGAGTGGCTGCAGAATTCAAAGAGATTGGCATGTAGATAACTTAGATGAAACAATCAAAGGAAGTCAGAGTCTAGGACACCCCACTGTCCCGTGTCCAAATACATTGTACTAAGAACCCCTTTTAATGGGCAGATTTTTAACAAAAAGCCCTATAAGCACTCATTGACAGGATGCCAGAAACTTAGGACCAACTTGAAGAATATATATGTTGATAAAAGGCTGGAAACCATTGGCATCAGCATATTTTCTAGACTAGTTTTTGTGGGTTTGGTGATGCAATTAAAAAAAAAAAAAATCATAGGGTGCACTGTGTTTTAATTGCTTTTACTGTTGCTACCAACCATTAGAGGAAGTGCTCTTGTGGAAAAATTACAGGATAAATCTGAGTTCAGTTATAGCCAAACAGTCGCAGTTTTGCTCCAAGCTTTTCTTTGAAGTCTTGCTTACACAAAACTATTCCAAACCAGTACAAAGATATTAATTGCTCTCAAACAAAAGCCTCTCAGATTTTGCACTCCTCAGCAACATCTCAAGCAGCATTCTAATGTATAACAAAAATAGGAGAAACTAGAAGGGCTGTGAAGACACCCATCCACTGATGCTTACTCATCCAGGGGAAGGTGGGAGATGACAACCCCCTTTCACACACACTGTGAGTTTTTGAGGGAAACAGTTATGAACAGAAAGAATTTTCTGAAACCTAATATTCAAGTTGTGTGGTACGAGAAAGCACTCTGGATTGTTTTTAACAAAACCAGAATGCTCAGTATTTTGCATTTTGAACATTAATAACCTTAACTGACTTCTCTTTTAATAAGCAAAGACTTTCCTTCAGGGAAACAGTATTCCTAAGTATGATGAACTCATGCTTCCTAACAGAGAAGGAGAGTTGCACACACAGAATAAACTGGTTTTCTTTTCCACTATTAGAAGCTGCTGGTTCTCTCATGGATAAAACTAAAATACCTATATTTTTAAACGGAGGGGAGGAGGAAAACGCAAACATACATACATCAGCTTAGTAGTAACCACAAAACAACCATTTAATTTTAATTCTGAGGAGTATACACCTGTTTATGCTTTCTGTTCTTTGGCAAACTCCTGGTTTAGAACTAACACCTTCTCCTACCTATTCTACTAGCCACGGACAAGAAGTACACAGAAATCTCTAATGAAACCACAAAGTTTAATTGCAACTGCAGAAAATATACCATTTGGAAGGTAAAAAAAAAAAATATTACCTGTTTTATGACTGACTCTCCTCTTTTCTGATAAGACGTTTTAAAATGGCATGATTCAAGGTGAGCAAAGGTTTTCCCATAGATACTCACCAGTTGCTTTTTAACACTTACCCTGGATGTTGCCACAGATTTGCATGTCTACCCTCAGGAAGCAGCTCCCTCTTGTTAAGGGGAGTAATACCTATCGCTGCTTCTAAAATAGTTATGTATTTCTTGTACCGCATCCTGCCTCTCTCAAGAGTTCCACCACGCTAAAGTTATCATCCAAACGCAGATGCTGCACCTCCAGTCATGCCTCTTCACTAATCCGAACTGCTGCTTATCAAAACATGCTGCGAGTTTGAAGCATAAAAATAATGCTTTTTTCCCCTCTCACAGCCTTGAAGAGTTAGCAGGAGAGAGAAACCAATGAAAAACTCCTACCAGATTCCCCTGAAACGTCATTGTTACGCAATTCGATCTTTGAATAAGACACTAATGAAAATGACTGAAGAGACAATCACGGTTCTAAGCCTGGCCGGATAATGCACACTCTCCAATTGACTAATCCTTTGCTAAATCTCTGCTGTCTATAATCTTTCAAGTACTAATGGAGCACTAGGTAACTTCTCTGTCAAATCCATCCGGGGAATAAGAGACATCTCCACAGAAAACTTGAGGCTGTTGCAGACACTGTGACAGGCAAAAACCAGCTTTTGCTTCAACTTTTCTTCTCAGCACCAGAAAGCTCTGTGCACTGGAAGTGTTAGGAGGGATTTATCTGATCTGTTCAGAAAAGGCATTCTGTGACTGGTAGGGAGTTGAGAAAGCTGAAGACTCCCATTACGATAGTCATTCAAATGTGCCTCACACAGTGCCAGAAGTCATCTTCCATGTCAAAATTGTTCTAGCCATGAGGTAAGTAACTGTGCGTGCCAAGGACCTCAGATACTAACTACAAAGGTGGAGACCGATGTACATGCTGAAGTAACGGTGACATTTTGGAAATGCTGCAGCACTGCCAAATCGCAGTATTAGAAGAGACGTACGTGATTGCATAAAGACTAACTGAGGAAATGTTGTTGTAATGCTACTTAGATACTAAGATAGTAAGACATGAATGTTTTATATATAATCATACATATTATATCAATATTACATACTTATGCAGTAATATAGATAAAAATGTAAAAAGGACAGATGGGACGGGAAGACTGAAGACCTCAGCTACAACTCCCGCTGTAAACTGTGCATTTTAGTTATTCCTTAGTGTTATTAGACATGTCTGTATTTCTGCTGGGGCGACTTCGTATTGCATGCCACTTATTTAGAAACTGTAAAATATTCAGCTCTTAACAAGATTTGTATAACCATTGCCAGGTCCTATACTACTTACAATCCTGTGTTATCCGTATTTGCTGTTTAATATTCAGGCAAATTTGTAGCTTATGTTAACACACGCACACACTGAACTTTCTCAAGTTATTACTAAACACTAATCCATAGGACTCCTCTTCGCAGAGCAAAATAAAATTAACTATTCTCTAGATTCAGGGAGTACCACTACAAACAACTGTCAGAGGGAAAAACTTAGTTTTCACCTACCTAGTTGCATGCTGATATGTAAGGAATATGCAGTCTGAAAATTTGTGATATATTAAGAAAATTATTCAACACATTAAAACCACAGAAATTAAATTAAGCAAAGAATTACTTCTCCAGCTCTTAACTACAACTTCAAACATCTGTATACAAAGTATTAAGAGGCTTAGGAAAGTAAAGTACTACTAGAAGTCTGCAAGCATATCTAATGTCGTTAAGCCTGCATGCATCCTGACTCCTGATGGCTTTCGCAGCTCTCTTGCAAAGGCACTACTGACTAGGGAAAGACAAGAAGTGGGCGGTTTTTTGACTATTACAATTTTTAAGAACCTTCTGACTGTAGTCATCCATGACAATGTTCAATTTTACTTAAATACAGAAACATTTTGATAAAATCCAGTCTTCCCTCAGAGTCAGTTTTGTTAGCAACATCAGTATTACCACAGTTTCTCCTATGAAGTTTTGGTACTTCTCTCTGTCTCCTCCTAAACACTTTTTAAACCTAAATTTTCCCCTTATAAATCTAAGACACAGTTCTTACAAAAACTTCCCCAAAACACTTTTCAAAGCCAGAGTCCTATGCAAAGTCTAAAAAACATTTAGCGCAGCTCCGGTCCATCTTCTGTCCCTTTGGGCAAAGCCAGTTACTTCTGACTAGAGCAGGTGCCCCACAAGTGGCCTGGTAGGCAGAGAAACCAAGCTCACGCACCAAGCCCAAGTTACTCCCAAGTACTGCTTTTGGCTAAATGGTTCATGAGATCTCCGGATATCTAGAGGGAGTAAGACTGACTCACAGTTTATCAGCTTCCTTCAACTTTATTTCAAAACAGAAATTCAAAGCTGCTAGTACATCCATTGTTAGTGAAGGATGGCTTTTGCAGAGCAAACAAAAGGTCTAAAACATACCTTCGTTCATTGTTTCCTGTTGGGGAGTTACCCCATCCACTCCCCTTCTTCTGACTTTGTATTTTTTCAGGAAGAACGAACATAAAGTTTTATTGGAAAGAACACAGCGCAATTTTCCTAAGGAGGAACACACAAGTGAACAAACATAATCTAAGAATTAAGCTGCAAAGAAAAATATTTGTGTCAGCTTCAGTAACTTGTGTTCCTCAGCCATATCCAAAAAGATAACAGCAAGAAACCGCCTCACAGTTTGGCTAAAAAGATTCTTTGCTTACTCACTGTATTTGCATTCTCCGCTAACCTTCTCCCTGAGGATCTCTCACATTAATTACCAATCAGTTCACAAAACAAAGAAAATCCAGGAACATGCATGTCTATCGAACAACTGATACAGTTCATTGTGGCAATGTACCAAAAGGCTGAGAGCACTTGTCATAGCCTTACCAAGCTACATAAGGAAAGAGGATTCTCGGAAAACCGTCAGCTTTTCTTTTACCTGTTTCAACAGTCCCCTACTCTCTTCTGTGCTTCCTTAGCTGAAACAGGGCAGGGCAGGGGGGAGAGGGAGGGGGAATTCAGTTTGGGGCAGTGATTTCAACCTGGATGAAATTCTGCAGATTACTTTTGCAAAAGCAGTTCTTAAGTTTGCTTATTTTCTTTCACACTTTAAAAATTGTAGACTCAGTTGCAGTGGATGGTTTGGAAAGTAAGACATATTTCAGGAAATGGGGCAAGAATGACAGAAGCTCTTTTCTGCATTAAAGAAACATTTACGAGATCAAAGCGAAAGCTTCCTTTTGCTCTAATCCTTGACAGATGAAAACCGAGTCATCCTCCCTTAATTAGGTGTAGAGCATACTTCACGTAAAAACTGATGACAGAAGCATGATCACATCTTCAGTCACTTCAGACCCAGCTACAAAGGAGACAACCATTGCCCAACGTAGCCACAAATTATTTTCCATCTTTGGAAGGAGACAAAATTCTCTTATTTCTCATCTCTCAATAAAAATCTTTGTAACACCTACAGACCAAAGAATTCTCTCATGAAGAGGGGACAGGAACAAAGGTTTCTTCCTACATGCTTTTAACTTCCGGAACATACATCTGTTTTGTTTGGGCCATATAGCTAAGAAATAGCTTGAAAAACAATCAATGCATATGTAAAGCTTGAGCTGTTGAAATTGTCTTGAGGCAAAGGAGCACCAAGGATCAGATTGGGGGCATGGGGGCGGGAATGGTTTCATGGAGAGAGAAGAGGAGGAGCTGCAAACATCTTTCACACAGCTTCAGGGATTGCAGTGGCATTTGGCCCGTCCTTAGAGATCGTCCCTTGCCTGCACAGTCCATATGTTCCTGGAGATTCTCAGAATCAGCTTATACAAAGTTGTGCTAAGGAGGCTAGAGGCACCAGCAGTCAATGCTGCCGGCTATTAAGCAGAGCTGGCCGATGAAGCAGATGTTAGAATAGAGCACGCCCGACTACAAACAGCCTTGCTGTTAACAGTGCCGCGCAGGAGAGATTTATGGGTTTTCTGCAATGTCTCTTAAAAAAAAAACAACAACAACAAAAGACTAATGAGGCAAAGCAAATAACAAATAGCTTGAACAAATATGTGAAACCTTGGTTTAGATTAAGCTGAACATTGTTCAGTTTATCAACTGCAACACAGGCTGATGTTAAATAATCAGTTCGGTATGACAGAGTAATGACAACGAAACGCTTTTGGAGAAGGTGTTACTGAGCCAATCTGAGGAAAAGTCCAAAGTGGTCCAAAATATCTGAACTCATGCCCAGCTTAATGAAAAAGTACCCACACCTAATTAGACATCCTAAACCTGGCATTTCACACATATATAGACCACACCTGAGATAATCTCCATAGCTTTAAGAAATTTCTCAAAAGCAGTTCTGGATTGCTGGTGCAAAACAGAAGCAAAGACAACAGCATGGAAAGGAAGCAGGCCCTAGGAAACATCAGAACTAAAGGGGATTCATATTTTCCCGCGCACACTTCTTACTGGCCCTACTATTGCATCCCACAGTAATTTTGTCTGTCATTTTCACATTATATAGGTGAAAATACAGCACTAATGAGTTTCATTTTCTTCCTAGATTAGGAACCATGGTTATCTGAGGGCAACACTCAGATACACAATGACAGCGCTGACCTAAATACAGGAAGACTTGGGTAGCTCATGTTTCCTAAAAACAAAGGCTGCAGCTGATGAATACACACCAGGGTAGATGGCGTACAAGATACCACAACAGAGCTCCCACAGCTCGCTGTCATTACTAGGCTTGGATCATAAACATCCTAAATACATTCACAACTGCAAGGGTCATCTAACCCCGGACAGAAAGGAGTTGTCACAGTCTGCATTCTCATTTGAAACAAAAATCTGTAATATTCCCTAGCAACATGCACTTTCAAAAAGCAATCATCTGACTTAAAACAAAAAAAACCCAACAAAACAACTAAAAACCAACCCAAACATTAACAGTTTAAGTTGGGAAATGACCTGGAGTAGTCTTCGCTGCTGCGTGAAGCTGTTTTAATTTCCATATTGCAGTCACATACTGTGTTAATTATGTAATATTTAAGTAAAAGATAACCTCAGCCCCTCTACTGTTAAATGCAGGGTTTTGTTTGTGTGTATGCCAGCACGGCCATGCAAACCCAGTCATGCCCCCTTCGGTGCTGCAATCTTTGCAGGTAACTCGCCACTGGCAAGCATTCTTCACTATGGCAACATCCACATATTAGAAGACAGGCCTAAAAATTATGCCCTATATCTGTACCGCCATAAATGCTTGTTTTACAAAGAGATTGTCTCATTTTTGAGGAGTCTTCTAAACTTCACAGAAATTCACTGCAATCTGGGATTGAGATTTACCGGCTTAATGCAACGGATGTCAAGGATCAGGTCAAAGTGTCAGATTTAATAAATTAATTTTTTTCCCCAGCAATAAGTATTTTCATACCTGTTTGAAAATAAACCAGACTTGAAAATCTCTAACCTCAACAAACGGTAGCTGTTAACACCGTGTCAGTGCTTTCTGCCCCCTCTTATTAGAATGACTGCTTCCAGGATTACAATAGGATGAAACCAATGCAGCCAAGGCTTGACAAAAGTTACACCGTCCTTCAGAATGCAAATACTGTTATTTCAGCGATTAAAAGAGAACAGTCTTGTAACAAGAGATTTCCTTTACCCTACAAGGAGGTTCTGGAGGGACACTATGTTGGCAACTGTTAAAACACACACACAAATGCTATCATCTCAATTTGCTCTAAGTTAAATGCAGCTTTGAAGTAGTCCTGGAATATTAGGCCGTTCCCCAGTTGAGGATTGCTGTCCTTAGAAGACACTGAAACGGGAAAGGGGGAGACTAAGCAATCAAAAGTATCAGACACTTACTTTGATGCTTCATTCTGAAGAGCCCTGTTGAGATCACAGTTTTCATGCAAAGTATTGCGATCACCCTAACCCCACTGTGTAATTCCCAGTACTCATCTTTAGTCTCACAAAACCCCATCGTGGTGGCACTGAGCACAGCAGCAGTTAGGGATCTTGTGGTACAGGGCAACTGCAGAACGCAGTTACAGTTAGACACAGTTTCTCCAATGCATAGCAACTTCCTTTTGCAAAGGGAAGAGGAGTCACTACCGCTACCTGAACTCAATGTTTAAGGCATAAGATGATGTTTGCATAGAACAGCCTGGAAGCAATTGTAACAGTAAACTCACCTAAAAGTGAAATAGGTGCAGAAAGCTTCCTCAGAAGCGTGATGAAAGCCCTCATAAGTACCAGGTTACACCAAGCATCAATCTTACTGACCACGCCTAAATGGCACGCAAGCTTACAGCATGCAAAGCATTTCAAAGTCTCTTGGAGCAGCCTAATGATCTGTCAATGAATGTCAATTTACACAAGCAAACGTCCCATACTTTCCAGTACCAGATCCTGGCCATGCAGATCTCCTGGTCATTGCTTGGAAGAGCTTACAGATGGACCCTTGGACTACCAATGTTTCGGAGACAAAAGAAGCAATTTTATCAGTCATAGCCTGCGTTTGTTTTTCTTTTCTCTGAACCACATCTGAATCACAGTCATAAATCTTTAAAATAAAACTTTGCTGAGCAAAAGACATGGTAAGTCATTTTAACTTGTTTCAAACCATCCCACCTTAGTAATTACATCCAAAGGTTAAAACAAAGCAGACCTTTGGTGGCCTCTGTTGGAGTGCAGCTGTGGGGCTGAG
The DNA here is from genome assembly GCA_017310255.1 of Butorides virescens. Taxonomy (NCBI): domain Eukaryota; kingdom Metazoa; phylum Chordata; class Aves; order Pelecaniformes; family Ardeidae; genus Butorides; species Butorides virescens. The sequence goes on from JADKXX010000398.1 coordinate 515,375, forward strand.
TGCTTTCAAATACGGTCCTAAGATGTTGGATTCGACACCAGTTTATAAATCGAAGCTGGGGAACAGATTATTCAGAGATTCCAGCTGTTTTAAGTGAGCAACTGCTAGATAGCAACATGGGAGGTATGAAAGTTTTCAGATAGCCAGTCTGGAAGATGAGTATATGACTCTAACACAAGTATGTGCAGACAGCATGTACTTCTTCATCCTGCAAAAATATGCAAACAGTTTTCGGGGTGGGGGGGGGGGGGGGGGGGGAGAATCAAGGGCAGAGTTATCTAATACAGCAAGCGCATGCCACTGGTAGATCAACCTTGACGCTCCACGATGCAAAACTAATGTACCTGGGCTCCAGCACCGCAAGCAAGGCCGGTGTCAGGGCACTTTAACAGGGCAATCACGCATCTGGCTCCTGGAACTGCCTGTTCCTTTGTTTTACAGTTCCCTGCTAACTTGAAGCTTCCCTTGACCCAGTTAGCCAAAGCCCAAGGCACGGCTGGAATCCACTCGGGATGTGCCAACATAAAAGATTTCAGGAATTCTGTGTGTAACAAAGGCAGCCCAAGCCCCCGCCGTCGGGGGTGCGCGCCGGCCGGGGGACCCGCCCCTCCTGAGGGGCACAAACCCGGGTAAACAAAAACCCTGATTCACCGCCGACATCGCTGCCGCTTCCCACGTCGTATCGCACTCTCCCGGAAAGTACTTAGCGCGGAAAAAGTCACCGGGAGCCTCTTAATCCCGTTAGGGAAAAGCCGATCCCCGACCCGCGCCCCAGGTGCGCGGCGGCGGGAGCGGGGCCGGGCCGGGCCGGGGGGTCCCTGCGGCCAGAGCGCAGCCCCCGCCCCGGCTCCCGCGGGCAGAGCGGGCAAAGCGCGCCCGAGGAACCGGGGGGGGGGTGGGGAGGAGAAAACCCCACAGCACACAAAGGAGGGAGGGGGCGAACCCGCGCGGTTCCTCGGCCCCTGGAGCGGGGAGCGGAGGCAGCAGCGGCGGCGCCGGGCGGGGGGCGGCGAGGGGCGGCGGAGCGCCGCACCTGCCCGAGGAGCGGAGAGGAGAGGGGAGGGGAGGGGAGCAGCGGGGAGGGCCGTGGGAGCAGCGGGGAGGGCCGGGGCCGCCCGCCCCCCGTGGGGATACTCGCCTGCTCGCGGAGGCAGCCCCGGTGCAGCGGCGGCGTCCGGCTGCAGGAGCGGAGGTCCCGGGAGGCGGCCCGGAGCTGGGGCTGCCCTGCCCTGAACTGCCCCGCAGCGGGCTACGACGGCGGCGCCGAATCCGAGTGCGGGGCGAGGCCGGGGTCCGGGTCCGCGGCGGCCGCTCCCGCCCAGTCGGGCGATTTCCTGCGGGCGGGGGCGGCGCGGCCGCGACGGGGCGGGCTCCCGCCGCAGGTGCCGGCCTCGCCCCCAGGTGGGGAGGCGGCGGAGGGGAGAGGAGGGCAGGGCAGGGGAGGGCAGGGGGGAGGAGGAGGAGGAGGAGGAGGAGAAGGGGGAGGAGGGGGCGGCCGCGGTCGGACGGGGCCGGCGGCTGGCAGCGCGTCCCCCCCGCGGGCAGGGCTCCACCTGCGGCGGCCGCCGCCGCCCCGCCGCCCCCCCGTTCGGGGGTGCCTTCGCCCAGCTGCCCCGGCCCACGCTCACACGCGGCGGCGGGTGGGGGAACAGGAAATACCGGTTGCAGCCCGGTGCTCCGCGCCGCTGAGTCACCGCGGCGGGGCCGCCCCGGCCGCCTCGCCCCCCGGCTTTTCTCAGCCCGCCCCGTCTCCCGGCAGGGGGGCCCTGCCCCTGCCCCCGGCCCGCCTCCGCCGCCCGGAGCGCCCCCGCCGCGGGTGCGGGCGGAGCGGAGGGCCGGGGCTGGCGGAGCCCTGTCGCCGCCGCCGCTCTCGGGGCGCAGTCCCCCAGCCCTGCGTCCCTGCCAGTTTCCCGTTCACATCAAGGTTTGGTTGGGAACGTGGGATCGTTGCCCGTCGAACCTTTCCTAACGGGAAGACCTCCGGAGCAGCTGTTAAAAGCCACGGCGCGGCGTTCCACCGACGCTCCTGACTCCGCTTTTCCCGAGCTGCGGGCAGCTCCCCTCCCCTCGGCTGGAGCGCCCCGGCAGCTCCGAGGGGCCGGCCGTCTGCACCGCCGCCCGTGGCCGCAAACACGCCCGGGGAGCGGAAGGCTGAGCAGCTCCATTCATTTCCAAGGCCAGAACGCACACCGTCACTCCGCGAGCCGTACCAGTGCTGTTCCCAAAACCTTAACTCGCCAAAAGGGAACCGCACCTCAGGCCGGCGGTCCGCAGGTATCAGCTTTCCGGCGTCACTGGTGTCCCAGCAGCCGAAATGAGAAGGGCAAGGCCAAACAGCCCAGACGGGATTCTTCAGAGTTGTGTTTCTTCTGTGTTCTGTAAAGCACTAAATGTCACCGGGAATTCCTTATCTGCTCTCTTGCTGGTTAAACCCAAGGCAAGCCCCTCTAAAATTAAACGGTGTGCTCCCCACCCCCCCTTATCAGGCCTGCAGAACAAAACCTACTTACGGGTCCTTCTGGTTTGTCGTTAGTTGCTGGTGAGAAAGGGCAGATGATTTTTCAGCAGATGCTAAATATTCTACATTCCCACAGGATTCCTAATTCAGGTTGGTTTCTTCCTCGTTAGGTGCAGGTGACGTCCGTGCAGTTTGCCTCATACCGAAATTGAGATAAGGCAGGCAAACAGTCTTCCTCGTGAAGGTGTTGGACTTTGGAAGGAGGCACCAAAAGAGCCTGGTTTATTGACAGCAAACACAGAACCGCATTCAGACCTTGTGCTGAAAATGCCTGCTTGTAGCTATAGTTAATAATTAACCCACACGTACACACAGTAGTCTTCAAGTGACTGCTGCAGTCTAAAAGTCCCAAACAGCAAAAATGAGGCCAAAAAGAAAAAAGACCACTTAGTAACTTGATGCTTTCTGTCAGCTATAGAACAGGCTCAGCGATCGGAAAGTAACGCAATGTTGCTTTCAGGCAGGATCAAGGCACGAGGAGTGGAAATTTAGCCTTACTTCCAGGTATGTGTCAGGTTATTTTGTTTACACTGCGCTGGGCGTCTCTTTCCTTAACGACTGTTTAAAAACTTCATCTGTTAGCTCTCTAAATGTTTTCCTTCTTCTGAAGCTGCTTTTCGAATACTGGCCTTAGGACACTTGGTTAACGGTTCTAAAAAGCTGGGAAGAGGAGTAATACTGTTGCCATACTTAATGTATTCCGCATTTTTTTTTAGCAGAACAGCAGAGAACACTGATGGATGGCTAGCAGGCGAGCCTACATCTGGAAACTAACAATGCTTACAAAACTACTCATTGTAATACTGATCACTTAGCATAATTACCATGACACAAACAATTTTTAAACCAATTCAGCAACTTGGAGAGGGCAGCAACAACGTTTTATTGTTATATTGGTTTAAACATCTATTGTTTCCTTATCTAAACTTGTCTCCCTTTCCTTAACCTGAACTCCAAAAAAAGTTCATAATTAATAACTGTTTAAAAAACTTTATTTGTTCATCGCTCTGTTTATTCTACCCCCAGCGAAAGAGCCTCCGCTGGCCATCTCCTTTGGCGGAGGTCATGAATCTTGCCTTTGTTCTACAACTGCCAACAGTACAGTTTATATAAAAGACAATTGGGGCAGAGGGGGACGTAGCTCCCCAAAACTTTTTCTTCTCTTTAAGTGGGAGTTTTTTTAAAAAAAAAAACCCACCAACCAAAACTTCCAATAGCAAAATGGACTGGAACATGTTTGATTGTTACAGTGACAAACAGTGGTGCGCAGCACATCTAAAATACCACCCCCTCGGGGGCCACAACGTGATGCAGCTTGCCCCTGGTCTTCCCCTGCCCTGCCAACAACATCAGCCGTTGGGCAGAGTTAATCTCTTCCTGAGAGAGCCTTTGCTTCTGCCCCTCCCATGCTTCCTTTTCTATTTTGAATGCTCTTCCAGGTATTTTGGCAAGCCTCTGCCTTCCTTCCCAGGACTCCCACACATTCCAGAGCTGGTTAGCACAATTATGGAGTTCAACCATTAACCAGAAGCTAAAAGTAATCAAACATGCCTCCCCGCAAATCCCCCTTCCCTTACTCAGCGGCCATCTCTCCGGGACAGGTCTTTATCCCATTTAAGGAAGCTGCTAAAAGACTTTGGGAGTTTTAAGGAAACAAGACTCCTGGGATGATTTTATCACATAGAACAGTCTTGCAGGGAAGAGGTAACATTTCTTAAGCATTGTCACAAGTGGAAAGGAAAACGGACCAACAAATACCAGACAAGCATTTAGGCACCAAACTCCTGTCAAACCAACGCAGGCTTTTGTCACCGATACAGACTGCGAGCAGTTGCTGTAAACTTGGCTACATGAATCAGTCGAGACTTCCAGAGAACTGACTGGCACACAGGAAGCAATCAATTTCAGCGAGGTTAGACAGGACAGGACTTCCAGACCATTGGCCAGAAGCAGAAAAATACAATCATCAGGAAGAGCAATTAGCTATTGGTGAAAACTCTGATACACCTGAAAAAAAAAAACCCACTGTCCCCCACTTTCACCCACCGCCCCCCCACTTTCTCTGCTGAGTCTGAGCATCCAGTACAGCTACAAATGCCAATACCCGTCTTTTAAAAGTACTCTCTTACATTTTCCTTCACTGAAGATGGAGCAGCTGTCTTGTGGGAAAAATGCTGCCAGTAAGGCGGCGGTTCCTACCCACACCGACTGCCTGTAGCGCATACCAAAGGATTTTCCTTCAGCGATTTCTTTTGGGAGAGGTGAAGCAAGACACTATTGATGTGATGTCAGGTGTGTAACCATAGATCAATCTGCTCATTCCAGTAAGTTACGGAAGTAGAAATACAGTATGGAAGAGTTACTTGTCTTGGGGCAACATGCAAAGTCTGACATCAGGATCAGAGCTCGTCCTGTGCCTCCACTGTACAAGCACGATGGCCGACAGAGTCCTTGCCCTTACTTACAATTTGATGCAAGTATTAGAGCACAAAATGAGTCATGTCCTGTGACTCATTTTGCATGCCATGATAAAACTCATTCTAACTCGCTGATGCTACTTATCTTCACCAGTCAGGTGAAATCTGTTCGTTACTCAGCTACCTAAAACCAGGAAATAGTCTGCATAAATAGCAGTAGCATTATGGATGAAGGGCAAGGCATGTCAAATGTGAATGTTGGAAGTGCTCTTATAAAACCCACCCCGACTGGCCAAATTTTGAACAGAATCTTTCCAGTTAAGTTTTTCAAGAAACACAAAGAATTCAAAACAACGCGCAAGCTTTATCATCACAGCCTGAAATCACACCTTTACGTAATGAATTAAGAATTCTACATGCAACTTTATTTTTGTATAAACATTTGCATGTGATGTATGGGAATGGAGAATGAACCTCCAAATAAGAATCAGATGCATGTTAGTGAATACGCTGCATGCAAATTACTTAAGAAAATGATTTTTTGAGGAGTCAGTCAGAAAAATAATTACACAAGCTGTACGTGGTCAGGCAAAGGAAGGACGGGGAGCAAGTATTCTCCACTCAAATATCAAGTCACTGACATCTTTACACATGAGTTTCAATAGCTATTTGAACTACTAGGAGACTGAACTAAATACTACAATTTTCCATATGCTGTGAATTATTTTCAGTGTTCTAAATTCAAAACAGTAAGATGATGTTCTATTTTTAGCTTTCCTTTGTTAAAAAAAACTCTATCTTTTACTCTTGTACTCATATGAGTTGGTAGTCATTGTATTTACCTCATCCAGTAAAGCTGAAATTTCAGGTAATTGTCGTATTTTTTATTTTGATTGAAAAAACATGCAAACAGCATGCACAATTAACCAAGAGGTGCTTCCAGTGAAATGTTACTCTCTATTTAATGGTGGAAAATAGCAGGTAACAACACTTATGCTTCAAATGCAAATACTGGGCAACAATACTATATAACTATTGTTTTTCGATGACACAAGCATCAGAGGAACCAAGAAGAAAAATGGTTTGCACTCAACATCTTTTCATACATTGATAAAATAATTTGTAAGAGTATGGTATATAGCTGTTCCCTCAAGAATTAGTCAACAACTTTGTGCTTCCATTTTATAGGCAACTGAAACCCACCAGTGGTAATAATACAACAGTGCAAAGTTGAAGTGTTCTTGCAGTTCACGATTTCTTTTAAAGCTTTTTGGTTTAAGATCCAGAATGCAGAATTTATTTCATTACAATTTTTTAACAGCCTGAAAAAGACAGCTTCATCAGCCTAAGTACCATACTCAATTCTAAGAGTCAAAAAGGCAAAAGTTTCTGCATCAGCTCAGTACTAAGGAGACCCTTGTATCATGGTGAAAAAAGACAATCTAAGCCCACTTTACTTAAGAAACGCAGCAGAACAAAATCAGTGCAAATTTTTGCTACCATGAGAGGATCTTAATTTTGCTCAACTAAAAAAAAAAAGGGGTCAATAAATTATCTATTTTTACTCTTTGAATAACAAAAGGGAACAGAAAGAGAAATCCACAGTAATAGAATGAAACGTTTACAGAGATACTGCTGCACAGCTTAAACATCACACACCAGCCTTTCCAGTTCCATATGATGCTTCCAGCCACACAGACCTCTAAGTAATTTAAAGTTTAGCTCGAAAAAAAAAATCCTAATGTGAAAGAAACTATAACTTAGAACTTGGAGGAAAGAGCAAGTTCTGCAATACTGAGAGAAAAAGTTGTACTACACGCACTGCACAAAATGAAAAGTTTCTACCTGGCACAGTCATTTAATTCATGACATGTTCAATTTGACTGTGATGAGTTACTCACTTGCAATAGCCACAAATTTTAATGCAATGCATTCAACAGTACCACAACTTACATCAGTGCGATTTGCAGCCATTTCTTGTTTTGGGTGAATGTCTCACCAAAAGAAGTTTTAGCACTTGTGCACCAGTCAGAAGTCACCAGGTGGGTTAGTCCTTATGTCCAAACAAGACTACGGACAGTAAGAATTCATTACTTACTTCTGCAGTAAGGAAGTAAGAAATGCGTTGACAGGAAGCGTGACCTCAACCACCTGTACTACCTGGACACAGACTCGAGCAGTGACACAGAAACCCAAAGACTGAGCCCTAGAGAAAAATATATTATTTTCATTTTTGTTGCACAACATAGTGATGTCAAGAAAAACAGCAACAGAATTAAGCTTAGGTACTTCAGAAACCAAGGACGGGCTTGGCTTGTGGTTAAAGTCTTTAAACTTCCATGAGGTAGAATATCATCAAGTATTTTCTTTCCCAGAATATATTAAGCAGGACAAATCCAATTTAGTTTTTAACGCTGTTGAAAACTCTTTTGATAGTAGTTCATGAAGGGATACTCTGTCATGAGAATACACCCAGTTCCGTCCAGTCCAGTCATAGCGCTTGGGCCCACTAGAAAACAAAACACACACTGTGTAAGTACAGATTATTCATGGGGAGCTGCTGGAAGCCTGTGTTTATGATGTACCCCAGAGAGCACCCAGGAAAAGGAAACAGACAGCATGGAGAAGGACTGGTGGGCAGTCTGGGGAAGCGGAGCAGAAAAGGACAGATCTGCCAGGAGCTGCTAAGCCACCCAAAAGATGTATCTGAAAAGTGACAAGATATATCAGTCAATCCCAGCAGACACAAGCTCCCTCCTTCCCGTCTTGCTTTTGGCACCAATTTCCCCAATTTCTTCCCTTACCCCCTTCTTCCCTTACCCATATAATTTTGTTGCACACAAATATTACAAGGGATATTTGTCTAATGCTGAATTAATGCTATTAATTAGTTCTTGCAGCAGTCACAGGCAGATATTCTAAGCACAGCAGAACACAGATCACCATTCTCACTTTCTTTTTAGAGGCAACAAAAGAATTTACCAGATGAAAGCCAATATATTGGCATGTGGAAGATTTATATTTAAAATGCCATTTTCCTCTGTGCTATCATGTAGTTGTTGGCTTCATTTTTCAGGCCTAAATGAAGGATCAAGAAACAAACCTGAACACCCGGGCTCCATTCCAGACCTTTCTATTCACCCAATTCTCCACATCTGAAACAGGAGAATGACTGAAAGGCAGTCACTACTGTTAACGTCAGCTAGAGAAACTAAGAAAAGAGAAAGGCATGAAATGGTCGTCTGGGATAAACAGACAAACCATCAGTCTTACCCTTGAACACGTAGGACAAAATGCCTTGGAGCTCAGACAATCCACACACAAGGTCTGCTAGGAAACAGACTATCCAATATATACACAAGAACAATCTGCAGATTTTCTACAAACATAAAAACTGATCTGAACCTTTATTTCCTGAATTACTCACAATATCCAAATTAAGAGCTTTCCAACCACTAACCAAACTATGAGAAGTCACAAATGCAAACAAAAATCAAAGCCAGTTCCACTGAAATCTCACTTGCTGTATGTGAACCGGTAGCTATTTGGAATCGAGATTATGTGCTCCAGTTACTCTACTATGTGTTTCTCACTTCTTTGTCTTTGCAGCACAAGCGTATGTTTATACTGTCCCGCACCTAGAGAATGACAGAACGGGATGCAGCCATTCATGAAAATCAGGCTAAGACAGGCCATTTAACCAACAACCAGAAAGAAAAGAAATGCATGACTTATTTGAACTGGTTTTAAATGTTACATAGTAAATATCAGTGATACAGTTAGAGTATGAAACACCTCCATAGTTCTCTGAAGTTCCAAGATGCTGTAGAAATGTGATTTTTCTACATTTAAATTAATAATTTAAGCAAGGATCTTATGAATTCTGTAAAACACCTACAAAGTCAAATATAGACTAAATATATTTCTCATGGAAAGTCTGTGTACATTTTTAAACAGTAAGAGAGAAGAATTAAAATATCACATTAAGGTATTATCAAGAGATGCTGTGCAAGGTTGAAATGTCTTTTCAGTCAAAGTAGCTACATGAAATTACTGCAATCACACTGTTGGCAGGTTGCACACACCCCCTCACACCTTTTTTTTAAACTGTCAACCAAGTAAAGCTTTACAAACACAAGCTTAAGTTCACTTTGTTGTATTCATGATGGCAAACAGAAGGTCAAAAAAGTTCAAGAAAATGTCTCTCTCATCTTAAGAATTTGTTTCTCTCAGGGTATGCTCTTAAAAGACTCAAGATTCTACATTTACTGCACAAATTTCCCAAATACAACATGCAATGCAAGTGATCACAGGCAGTAACATTTGCTTCTTTCACTTCCTAGTATACTGCACTTAAGAAGTACATCACTCCAGATCATACAGTATTTGCTGGAGTCGCTTTTCAGAAGTTAGGAAGAAAGTGAACATGGAGCACCGTATTTCAGGAAATAACACTGTTTACTGTAACACCAGTTAAGGAAGCACAGAACTTAATGTTCACAGGTGAATCATCACAGATGATGAAAAATACTGTCAGAGAATTTTCAAGTTTATCTCTTTCCTTGTGTATTTTTATTCACTAATGGAGCAATCAGAAAAAAAAAAAAAAGAGGAGTTTAATATTTTTTTCCACAAATTCCATATTCTGGAACATGTATGTCTTAGCTCAACCAGAGTTGGCTCCAAACAGATAGGAATTCTCTGGATTTTGGTTTTCATAAATAGATTAAACCTTTGTGTCACTGGCACAAAAATCTTATAGCAGAATCAAGGTTTGGAAATTATCCTTGCTGCAAAATGTATGGAATGAATAAATTCTGATACACAACCTACATCTGTCTAAACAAAAAGGTTTGTTAGCTTGCTAGGCCTGTGCCTTAGCAAGTAATGTACCTGTCAAGCACATTATTTAATTAATGAAAGGATTCTGGGATAGGTGAGGAGTTAGTAGAAAAAAATTACTAACCTAGTATGCTGTGCACCCACCAGTACATAAGTACACTAAAGCAAAGTTAGAATTTTCTTTAGGTAAATTTTATGTCTATGAAAATAGCTTCTCTTAAAATTCCATTGTATGTTTCACCCACCCTTCCCCCCCCCCCCGAACCCTACTACAGAATTCTACTACTGCAAAACCATTCCTGGTTTTGCAATCGATACATCCTTTCTGAGCAACATTCAAGAGGTATGCCTGCATAGTTACTGGGAGTGCTCATACTTTCCAGCTAGCTGGTTCCTTCACCAGTAACGCTGACCAACTCCCTCAGTTCGTTCCCCTTTCTTGGGATAGTGGCGGAGAATACAAATTTTTGGGGGAGACAGCTACAACATTTTCCCACATATCTGCTGCCCTCCCTGCTGAAACCAACCAGAAAACCTGGAATGGATCAAAACACAACATTAGAGAAGGCAGAGGGGAACAGCTAGCCAAGGCTCCAGTAAAGTGCAGATGCTTGACAAAAACAACCAGTGGGCGAGCACATAAACATATAAAGCAGGAAATCCCACAAGCTTAAAGGGGAAGGAGCCACCCTGTTTAAATACAAAGAGAGGTTTAGATCATAACATCATCACTCTTTTTCCAACAGAAGCTTTGTGGGTTTTTTTTTAATCACGGGTGTTTATCTTTTCTATGAGTAGGCTATATTCCTGTAGAAAGTGGTTTTGGACTGGAACAGGGTATGAAAATTCTGCATTACACATTTCTTGGATTAATTTAAGTAAGTCAGTATACTGCACTGTGCCTCAAACCTTTCTAACACAAATTATTATCAAACATGTAGATTATATCATGTTTTGAGAATATACTGAGTAGAAGGGTTACTTATGAAAAGGATATTTGATTGTCTGTGCCATGCTATAAAAAAGGGGAAGTAGTTTCCACCCAGTCTGCAGACATTAAACAACTAACTGACACATAACTTACCTAGTGGGTGAGGACAACCAAATCTGCCGGTTTGGTGTTTGCTTATTGATTACATATGTTCCCATGTCTCCACCTAATTTAACTGTTAGAACTCCACTCTTAAAACACAAAGAAAATAAGTGAGAACTTATTACATCATCTGCAGTAGATAAACAGAAACTTACATATCTGCATCACATTCCCAACTATTTCCCAAATAATAATGGCTTGGAAGAATGATCATTAGGTATCAAAAACCTGTGTTAATACCAAGGACAACCTGCATATCTTTGACTCTGATCTAGACTTTAAGCCTTCTGGTCAGAGTTTGATTTAATGTGTTTATACCATTCACAATGGCACTACTTAAATAATACTCTTGAGCTTTGACCTGTCGTCTTGAAAGGGCTGCTAGTTAATTTTGCAATGATTAGAACATCATCCAATATCAACTTTTGCTATTCATGAACAATGCAGAACTGGTGTGGTTGAAAGTCAAGAAGCTTCATGTGTCCTTGCTAGATTCCCGAGCCATGCGATTTCACTTAACAGTTTCCCAGTTCTTTCCCAGTTTCCCAAACACAATTCTTTCTCCAATAATTCTGATGAAGTGCCTAGATTCTGAATCATATCTCAGAAATGTTCCACTCCAAACTCCATGAGGTCTGGTTTGTTTTAGTTATGCCAGCTTTAGACCATTATCCTAGTGAGCATTTATTCTTTATTTCTTACTCACACTTCTTACTGACAACACGATTCATATTTCTCCAACATTTTCACAAGTGCATTTGAAAAGCATACATAACTCTTGACAAAAATATTTCTGTCCTAACTTTTACTCTTAAAAGAACAACACTATGTGGACTAGAGTTAAACTACAGATGATCTGAATTATGCTAATTTAAAAGGGTATCTACAGAATTTGTTGATTCAGCTAATAGATTAGTCACATTTAATCTACAGAAATACTTCATGCCCGACAGCAAGATAGAGCTTCTTTAAGGGAATCATGCTTTTCATGCTTTAGTCAGAAGATAATACTAGAGATTCTATCATTGCTGGGACTATTTGCTATGTATAAACATTGTGGGGAAAAAAATAAAAATCTTTCATTTATGAGTACCTATTGCCTGCAAACTTACTCTGTAGCACAGGCAGCAGCTTAGGGCTTCCTTCCCCTACAAAGCAACTCACTGTTACTGGTTTCTGACCTCTCAAGGATCACCAGCCATGAAATAATACTCTCAAGGTCTCATTTTTTTTCTTAGCTTCCATGTTCTTTCTGTGCCAGATAAGGGGATTTATATCTGTGATCAATAACATAAAAATAAAAAGGTTCCCCTGGTTAATATTGCCATCAGGTTGTCCTGCCAGTTAATGTTAATTGGATATTGGTTTAGCATGAAGAATGACAAGAACAAGCTGCTACTCTGGTTGTCAGAATTCAAACTTCTCTGCATCTCAGCGGTCTTAGATCTGTAGAGATACAGCAGAATAAGAGCAGGTTGGGGCCTGAATAGCCATATAAAAGTTTCACTGTTCTTCTATGTTCTCTTTAGTGCCATATTAAGTATTCAGCATGATGTGATGCTGTATGCTACAGAAACACTGTAAATAAATAGGTTTCCAAAGTGTTAACAAAAAATGTATACTATTGGTTATATTGTGTGTCAGCTGTCAGAGAGCGTTGTTGCTCTGTCATTGCAAATTAAATAAAGGTTAACCTCCAATGCTGTGTTTAAAACATTTTCCTAGAAAATAAAACTTCAGTTTTTAAGAACTTAAATTGCAAGATATTTTTACATATTTTAAGGAATACCACTGTATGTGTTTTGTACTACTGGATGAATGTTTGTTACCTCCTGCTAAGAAGAACATTCTTCAAAAGACATTTTTTTCCCAGGACATGAAGATACAGATTCCATGAAGAAATCCAGTTCGTAACAAGTCACAGGCATAACAGACCTTTACCACGTTCGCCACCTTGTGGCTTGCTATAGCACTAGCCTCGTTTGTTTGGAACTAACTTTGGTAAACGTGGGACTATTTAACCTTTCACTCTTAACAGAAACAACAACGAATTATTATGTCATCATACAGTCTATGCAACAAAGGAGTACTGGTAAAAATTAAGATGGATGTAAAAATAATGCATTTTGAACCTCACAGTGACTCAAACACAATCCACAATCTACAGTGGCTGGAGATAAAATTCAGACATAAGATGATTCATCACCTTCACGTAATAAAGCTTCTAAGACTGTTAGAGGTAAGCGACAATCTTTTTGCTAATTTTTGTCCTAAGCTCTTTAAATCAAGCTAATAGGTGCTGATATGCTAAACCATACTGAATAGTAATGGTTAAACAATTCTTTGCTTTTTACCAGAAAAGTAATTAGCTATAACATTAACTACCTACTTAATTAAAGCAACAAATAGTATTTGGTAAGGGCAACAGCAGAATCCTACTAACAATATGCTAGTTTCTATCCTAGCTACAAGAAATAATGAACTTCATGATGACAAAGTTACACAGGAGCAAGTCTGAAAACCACCAGGTTTTGTTTTCTTCTTTTTGCACAGTGCAACCCAAACCATCTGCTTCAAAGTGTCTGAGCATAACTGACAGGGCTAGTAGAAAGCAACCGCCTTGTGGTAAGACAGGAAGAGGGAGTAGCAATTATGGGACCTCAGAAAAATGCAGCCTGTTGCTACTGTGCAAGAATTTGAGTGGCAACCCATTAAATGCTCCAATTATCGGGCTAGCAGCCAACGCAGTGCCTCCTGTGACAGTAGCCTTCTTGCAGAAGTGGAAGAGAGCGTACATGGCAACCAACTATCTAAACACTGCATCCCCTTGTTGCTTCTCTCTGCCACAGGCTGTCACCAGTAAAGCCAGGTCAGACGTATCTACCTGGTCAAGACAAACACTGCTCCTCAGTATTCAGGGCAATCAAAGAAACTGCTCTACCAGTTACATGTGATGTATGTGTACTATGCCATGTAGGTCTGTCCTTGTATTCACCAGGAGGGAGGCGACTGCTGATGTCAAGAGGCCTACACATGTTTAGAAAAATTTACAGACCACCATGAAATTAGAAACCAGTTTCTGCCTCCTCTTGTGCTCATTCATTATTCTATGTCTTCATACACTAAACGTTTTAAAACCTCAAATCATGTGTTACTTAACAATAAAGCTGTAATTCATTGTATTTTAAGTGTTGGCAGTAAGGTGACTTATCTAAAATTCTCCTTCGAAGAAAATAAAAATTCTACAATAATTACAGTAGTAACAGAATGTTTAAAACATACCCCTAATGAGACATCATAATCTTCCGGGGTAAAAGGCTTATCTGTCAGGTCCTCAAAGAAATCTGCTAAGGAGTCCAGTGTTTCTTCAGCCAGTTTTTCATAAGTGGTCTCATCTAAAGAGCTACAAATGACATACAAGCCCATAATTAAGGAGGAAAAACATGGAAGACAGTATTTCCCCTATAGCAAAAACATACCAAGACCATGACTTTGGAGGAAACAGTAACCATGAAATGATTATATAAAACAAGTAGTCATTTTTCTTAAGGCAGTGTTGGTAACAATCCACCTTAAAAACGGAGGTGGAATTTTGAAATTTTGGTGGTAGCGATTTCTTAACTGAGGAACATCTACTTCTTTCGTTAGATATAATGACCAGTGTGTACTAAGAGGACAGTTAGATTTCAAAAGAAGGCATTTTCATAGAAGGACTTTGTGCAAGAATTACTTAGTCCTGAACCCTATGAATCTCCTGTTTAGAAGCATATGTCATTTGATGCTAAGAAACTCACTGTAGCTGTAAGCGGTTTAGAAACATCAGTATCACATGCCATGTCTGTGCACAGCATGCTACGTGCAATGTGCTTATGAACTAATACATACAATTACCACCTTCTTCAGAGTCTCAAAGCACCCTCGTAACCATTACGCAAGGCTTACAGCACTTGTGAAACCGCTTCTGTTATCCTCTTTAAATAAGTAGTACCAAGTTAATGGGAACAAAGTCTAGATCAGTTTAATTAACCAAATGTAATTAAATCACCTAAGTTTTTCCAACCATATCAGTGTCAACTTTTAACTGACAGTGTAGGTGGGTATCTCTAGCAATAGACAATTCTGAAATCGTTTCAGTTTTCGCTAATGGGTATGGCAATACAGCAGTTACTATGAACTATGATGACTCGGTATCTTTCAGTTGACCTAACTTTTAAAAAAAGTTTCTTGCTAGCCAGTTACTGAAATAAACTCTATGCCACTTAGTGAGGGACACCTCAAGAACCACCTAGGGGCATGGAGACCAGAAAGTCTTAGGATTAGGCAGGATTAATGTACTGGTTCAGGGTGCAGTTCAGGTACTTAATGGTAAGAGCCACTTCAGATGTCTGCACAATCCTCCATAGGGCCTCCAGCTGCTGCATCACAAGGGGAGAAGCCTCTGACAGGTACCATGTCACATCCCCTCAGTGCAAGCAGAAATTCCATGTACTCTGACATATGTGAAACAGTGCTAGACACGTATGTTTAGGTACCTGAATTATTTCCTAAGCAACTTCCCAGATTCACCCAAAATGCTTTTCACTAAAACTGTGTTTTTGCTTTACATCATCGTATCAACACTACACTAGTTTGATAGTCTTCCCATGTCTAGAAATTACTTTAAAATGCAGAGATGATATTTTCATATGAATATATCAACATAAAATTTACCTTGTGTCGTTCAGAGTTCCTGCATTTCTTAGATTCATTAACCGAACAGTCTTGCTCTTCACCTCTGAAGCACATTGCAATTCCTGTTGAAAATAAGTAAAATGGAATTAAGAGTTAAAACACAAAGAATTATAAATTACGTATTTGTCACATAAATTAAACAGATCCTTGAAGACCTTTCCACCCACCCCACCCCCTAAGTAAAATATTCATATTCTGTATCACAGAGCTAACAGGGAAATAATTATGCAGCTTTAGTCCTTGGATGACTGAGGCAACCTAGAATATCCTTGTCTTCTGATACGAACTAATGAAAACAAACAGAATTTTATTCATGGAATAGCGAACTAGGAAAGCCTAGAACTTTTTTATTTTCTACTGCTCTACCACAGAATTACTGAGCAACATCTGACAACTGGCTTAGGCCAAGATTTTCACAATTATCCACTACTCAGACACTTCATGATCAACAACTTATGTCCATCTACTAGCAGCCATGAATACATTCAACTGAAATAGAAGCCCTGAATCCTCCTTACTTACAAAAGAGTAAGGATTCACATTCCAGATCTCTTCTGTAAAACAAGCTGTTTCATTTCTAATTTCTCTTCTGTTTAAAAAAAAAAGCTTTAAAAAAAACAAATCAAAAATACAGAAAAGCTGTATCAACAGACTGGCAATACAAGGCATGGGAGCAAAATCGACAACCCTTTTGAAGGGAGGCAATACATCAATATGGATAAAAATAAAGTTGATACTCTAGTCTACCACGCTTGCAGAAGCGCTTCACTATCCTATCACAGGAAAGAAAGATAGCAGGCTTGCCATTTTCTTCTAAACCTGGGCTATGAAGGTACATGTTTTTTGATGAATGGCAAGATTACATTCTTGATTGCTTTTTGTGTACTTGCGCAAGGCTTTGAAAACTAACAAAGTGAGCTGAAAATGAAGTGACGTTTAAAAAGGAACTATGACTGCCTCTCTTCGAACACATGTGAGAGTAAAACGCGAAAACATCTCCCTCCCTGCAGTCTGAGATCCACCCTCAGGCACTACAGATGAACTGGTCTGTCAGTCCAAAGCCATGACATGGACGAAAAAGGGCAGAGAACAGCAAACTCCTTGTGCTATCACAACGATACAGGCTGACAAAATACACACCGATGCCTACACGTTTCTTGCCTGTACCCTTTAGCATTCCTTTAACACACGCTTAGGATCAAAAGCTACAAGACCATCAATACGTTCAGGTCCTGGCCAGCCTGAGAGGCTCTCACTAGCTCTGGGGTACAAGCAAAGGCCCGGTTCCCCGCGGGGCAGCCCCCGCCGCTGCCGCTCCTACCGCGCAGCACGGCCCTCCCTTGCAAGGCCGCGGGCCCGCCGCTCGGCCCTCGCACGGCGCCCGGCTCGCCCGCCCGCCTCAGAGCCACTCGCGCGGGGGGGGGCGCGGCCTTCCCCCGGCCAAAGAGGGAGGACGCGCCCCGCTGCCGGCCGGCCCGCGGGGAGGCCCGGCGGGGGCCCCGGCTGGCCTGAAGGAAACGGAGGAAACCCCGCCGGCCGCCCTTCCCTCCCGCCCCCAGGGCCCGGCCGCGGCGGGAGCCCGGCCCGAGGCTGCCCCGCCCGCCTCCTCCCTCCCGGCGGCGCAGGCCGCGCCTCGCCGCCCGCCCGCCT